>BMAU01003023.1:0-83472 GCA_019973935.1 Trichonephila clavipes | reverse complement strand
TATATATTAATATAATATAATATAATATGCTTAAATATTTTGGGAGAAATCTGAAAATTTTACCTTGTCCATACATGCTTACTACTCCCGCATACTTTGCTGCATCCAGGCATCGAGACACTAAACACAACTTTTGGATAAAAACGGGTGAAAAGGGACAAGAGTCATACAAAAGAACCATTGGAACGTTCCTCTGAAATCGAGACCCTAAACACAACGTTGGGATAAAAATGGGGTGAAAAAGGGACAAGAGTCATACAAAAAAGAGCCGTTGGAACGTTCCTTTGGGATGGAAACCTTAAAGGCAAGGTTTGGATAAATATTAGGTGAAAAAGGATCAAGAGTCATGTAAAAGGAGCCGTTTGAAACGAAAAGGTGGGAACCAAAATACGGTGTGGAGATCGATTCATCTGAGATGATTTTCAATTCACAAGAGATGGTTTTCGATTCAAATGAGATGGTATTCGATTCATCTGAGATGATTTTCAATTCACATGAAATGGTTTTCGATTCAAATGAGATGATTTTAAATGAGATGGTTTTCGATTCAAATGAGATGATTTTAAATGAGATGGTTTTCGATTCAAATGAGATGGTTTCAAATGAGTCAGTTTTTACGATTAATTTCAAATGAGATGATTTTCACGATTAATTTCAAATGAGAGGATTTTCTTGATTCATTTCAAGTGAGATGGTTTCAACAAAGGTCATTTTCATTTCAAAAAAGGTCGTTTTCCATTTCCAATCATTTTTTGAAAGGGTCACGGTGCTCAACTATTTTTTCGACCGACTGTATGACAATATACGACTAAATGTATATTCTCATGAACCGCAAGACGCAGAAACTTGCCGAAAGTACCAAAAGCTTGGGAATGATTCAAGGAATTCGTTTTGACCATTTATATTCCGATAGTACAATTAGTTAAAAGATATTAATTAAAAACCTTAAAACTTATAATTATTGCCATTTTCACGGCCAGGCAGTGTTCCAATTTCTAGACTATTTTTTTTGTCCCAAACGTTTTTAAAACACGATCTAATTTTTTTTACAAGCTATTAATTAAATTTCAATGTAAAATGTTCCGGTGGAATCTTGCAACTCCATTTTTGAAGCTGATGTCTTCTACCGATTGAGCAGGAATTTTGTATACACGCTTAGTTTGGATCTCAATGCATGTTTTGACCATTTATATTCCAATATCGACCTAGTTAATGTAACGATCTTGTTCAAGTGTTAATGCGAGTATGTTTACAAAAAGAAGGGTATGTAGCTCAAATGGTAGAGCGCTCACTTAGCATGTGATAGGCTCGGGGTTCAATATCCCACGCCTCCAAATGTTAATATATTCGTGTAAAATATTTTATTTGTACAATGAGATATTTTACAACACTTCCTCTCTGCATAAGTGCAAAGTATGTTGTATTTTTACTGTTCTAGGGGAACACTAAAAAAGATAGATCTATCGAACTATTTATATTTACTTTGAAACATTTTATGTGTGTGTGATATGTATTTACTCGATTCTAATTTCTCCCTTAAAATTTTTAACTGACCTAGTTACTGTAAAGATCTTATTCAGAAGTTAAAGTGGGCATGTTTACAATAGTGCAGGTGTCGACCGAAAGCATAGCTCAGATAGTAGAGCGCTCGCTTAGCATGCGACAGGTATGGGTATCGATGCCCCGCCCCTCGAAGTATTTTTTTTCGTGTAAAATATTTCATTTGTACAACGCGCGAGATATTTTACAATACTTCCACTCTGTATACGTACAAAATATGCTATATTTTACAAGATGTTATTTAACTTGTAATGTAAATTGGTTGGGTGGAATCTCGCAACTTAATATTGAAGCAGATGTCTTAAACTGATTGAGCTGAAATTTTTTATACACGTTTAGTTTGGATAACAATGCAAGCTTTGACCATTTATATTCCGATATCGCAATTAGATAAAAAGACTAGATGCATGGCCCGGTGTTTCACGAGCTTTCTCTACTTTTATAAATGTTCCCTTTCCTTAACAAAATCAGCACTTCTAATACTCTTTTTCAAATTATTTCCACCCCCTCCTCTACTTAGTCCGGGGTTTCTCGGGCTTTTACCGAAATTATAACTTAAATTCCCTACTGCTTCGAAATTTTTTCGCTTCTTTTCTTAGTTGGGCAGGTTTATTTCCTTCCAGCGTTGAATGAACATGTTTAAATGCATAACATATTGTCATAGAAATTCCCTTCCCCTGCCGCTATCAGAGCTCTCGAATAAGTGAACATTCGCAAATTCTTAAACAGCTTGACAGGTGCAGCCATCTTGTGGCACAAAAACTAATGATTTATTGCACAAAAGAACTCGTAAAATAAGTTTTCGACATTTTATTTTTTAAATCACTAACTGTAAAAGATAAAAGTATGAGTTTTTTAAAAAAATATTTTCATATATAAACGCATCTTGATATTGACTTCATTTAGAAAAAGTCATATGTAAAGTATCTTTGTTTTGTAAAAAAAATACAGTATCGTGAAGAAATAAATTTTCTTTCCAATTACAAAATTGCTAGCAAAGTTATTAAATGTGCTAAAAAATGTTTGCGTATTTTTTAAAAAATCATAAAAACCAAGCGATGGTGCTGTTTCGAAACTGAATACAAAAGTTAATAATCCAGCGCTGTAAACGATTCATCCACAAAATCTTTGGAAAATGAAATAAAAGACCTGTAAAATAATATATATAATAAAAGGAAAAAGATATTCAATTTCGCATTGCGTTATTTGTTAAAGGTAAAAAAAGTTTTCTTCTTTATTTGTAAGTTAATGCCTTCAGACTTCATACATCGATTGCAAACAAAGATAACTTTTAAACAAAAAATGTATCAAAAATCATGCTTAAATATTTCCTGCAAAAAGGGAAAAAACAAAAAACTTAATTTTTTAAACCGTAATTTTAAAGCAATTTTTCAATCCTAGTGAAGATTATGGATAATATCATTCTACAGACAAAAAAAAAGTTTCACGAGATTATTTTTATAAATAAATTGTTAAGTATTTAAATAAAATTTTGAGTATTTTTTAAAGATTCATAAAAAACACTTTTTGTTATTTTATCTTTTAAATGACTGATTCTAAAAGAGAAAAGCATAAATTTTATTAGTGTAGAATATCATTTCATTAACTTGAAAGTAAATGCAATCGGAACGATTTAGAAATCATTCCACAAAAACGTATCGATTTTTACTCATTTCAGAAAAAATCGTTAAAAAATAGAAAACATCACTATTTTGTAAAAAATTATACCGTATCGTGGCGAAGTAAATTATTTTTGATTCTGTAGTTATTTTTTGTCTGAGTACTCTAAAAAATTTAGATCGTGTTTTAAAAACGTCTGGGGAAAAAATTGGTAAATCGGAGCGCCGCCTGGCGGGAAAAATGACAATAATTATGCGTTTTAAGGTTTTTAATTAATATCATTTATCATCATAAATGGTCAAAACGGATTCCTCGGATCATTTCCATGCTTTTGTAACTTTCGGCGAATTTCTGCGTCGTGCTGTTCATGAGAAGATAAACTTAGTCGTATAGTGCAATACGTTTGTTTACATTCGAGTCCTCAACTGATTGAGCTGAAATTTTTCTATACTTGTTTAGTTTGGACGACAATGCATGTTTTAATTATTTATATTCCGATATCCCAATTAGTTAAAAAGATATTAATTAAAATACTTTTACCCCTGTTAGCTTTTTATTCTGTCCAGCAGGTTATCGGATTTGTCTTAAAGAAGCTCCGATATTTTTAAACTGTTTTAAAAAACCATCTTATTCTTTCTCTCAAATTGAGACACAGTAATATTCTAATGTGAAAGATTATTTATTTCGCCTCGATACGGTTTAATTTTTTAAAATAAATAATGATATTTTCTATTTCTTACAATTTTTTCGAAAATGAGTCAAAATCGATGCGTTTTCATGAAAAGGATTTCTAAATCTTTCCTTAAGAATTTAATTTTCTTTTTTCGTGTTATTAAATCGATATTCTGCACTAAGAAAATTCAGGCTTTTCTCTTTTAGAATCAGTCATTTAAAAAATAAAATGCCTACAATTTTTTTTACGATTTTTTAACAAATACTCTAATTTTAATAAAGCATTTAAAAACTTTGCCATTTTTAAATACAATCGCACGAAAATATTTTTTCGCTTCCATAATAGTATTATCCAAATTCTGCACAAATATTGAAAAAATTGGTTTAAAATTACGGATTTAAAAAAAATGTGTTTTTCGTTTTTAATATAGTATTATAGTAAAAGCAGAAAAAGAATGAATTTTAATATTTTAATTAATTTTGCTTTATCTAATGTTGTTTTGGTCTAACAGTACTTATCCTCCCTTCCCATTATCCCCTTGTTGCGGCCCTAGTGAAATATTTATCATATATATGTGGCCTGGCGGAAAAAAAAAGGTTGACTACCCCTTAGCTGAATTTTTCAAAATTAACCCGCAAACGACCTTGCAACAATGATGCATTGAATGAGATTAACAGACTGAGAATCCTCTGTCCAGCGATAACTAAAATATAAAAATTAA
This sequence comes from Trichonephila clavipes, assembly GCA_019973935.1. Taxonomy (NCBI): domain Eukaryota; kingdom Metazoa; phylum Arthropoda; class Arachnida; order Araneae; family Nephilidae; genus Trichonephila; species Trichonephila clavipes. The sequence continues at coordinate 78,898 of BMAU01003023.1, read as the reverse complement.
ATTGAAAGTAAAGAATTTTTTTTAAAACAAAATCTTTTTTAAATGGTCTAAAAAAAGTATAAAATAAACTTCTCTTTTAGAACTTTTTTGCTATCAACTTATAAAGTCTTTATACAATTTATGATATAAAAGCTTGTCGCGAGATTTTCCTGTGTAGATAAACAAGCAAATTAAATAACTTGATCAGATTGATTTTAATTTTTAAAATTTTCAAACTAAGAGAGAGAGTAAATACGAGTACTTAAATCTCGCGACAAACTTTTATATCATATATTGTAGAACGACTTTATAAGTTGATAGCAAAAAAATATTAAAAGAAAAGTTTATTTTATACTTTTAGAGCATTTCAATAAGAGCTTGTTTTTAAAAAAGTTTTTTTTTTACTTTTCAATTATTTTATGAGACTCAGAAAAAAAATAACTACAGAATCGGAAGGATCATTTAGTTCGCCACGATACGGTATAATTTATTTTACAAATAATGATATTTTCTATTTTTTACGATTTTTTCTAAAATGACTCAAAATCGAAACATTTTTGTGAAATGATTTCTAAATAATTCCGATTGCATTTCCTTTCAAGTTAATGAAATGATATTCTACATTAATAAAATTTATGTTTTTCTCTTTTCGAATCAGGCATTTAAAAATAAAATAACAAAAACTTTTTTTTACGCTTTTTCAAAATATACTCAAAATTTTATTTCAATACTTAACAAATCATTTATAAAATTAATCTCATGGAACTTTTTTTTTGTGTTGAATGAACAATATTATCCGTAATCGGTACAAAGATTGAAAAATTGCTTAAAAGTTACGGTTTAAAAAATTGTTTTTTGTTTTTTCCCTTTTTGCAGGAAATATTTAAGCATTATTTTTGTTACATTTTTGTTTAAAAATTACCGTTGTTTGCAATTGATATATGAAGTTTGAAGGTATTAACTTAAAAATGAAGCCCGAAATTTTTTTTTTAACTTTAACAAATAATGCAATGCGAAATTGAATATCTCTTCCTTTTGTTTTACAGGTGTTTTATTTCTTTTTTCGGAAGATTTCGTGGATCGATCATTTAGAGCGCTGGATTATTAACTTTTGTTTTCGGTTTGGAAACAGCACTATCGCTTGGTTTTTATGATTTTTTAAAAAATACGCAAAAAATTTTTCGCGCATTTAACAACTTTGCCAGCAATTTTATAATTGGAAAGAAAATTTATTTCTTCACGATACTGTATTTTTTTTACAAAACAAAAATACTTTACATATGATTTTTCCTAAAATATGTCAATATCAAGATGCGTTTATATGAAAATGTTTTTTTTAAAAAAAACTCATATTTTTATCTTTTACAGTTAGTGATTTAAAAAATAAAATGTCGAAAACTTTTTTTACGAGTTCTTTTGTGCAATAATTCATTACTTTTTGTGCCCCAAGATGGCTGCACCTATAAAGCTGTTTAAGAATTTGTGAATGTTCACTTATTCGAGAGCTCTGATAGTGACAGGGGAAGGGGAATTTCTATGACAATATGTTATGCATTTAAAAATGTTCCTTCAACGCTGGAAGGAAATAAACCTGTCCGACTAAGAAAAGAAGCAAAAAATTTTCGAAACAGGGAATTTTAAGTTCTACACTCGGTAAAAAAACGAGAAACCGAGGTGCTAAGCGGAGGAGGGGGTGGAAATCATTTTAAAAAAGTATTAGAAGTGCTGTTTTTTTTAAGGAAAGGGAAAATTTATAAAAGTAGAGAAAGCCCGTGAAACACCTTGCCATGCATCTAGTCCTTTTAACTAATTTTGAAATCGGAATATAAATGGTGAAAACCGGCATTTTTATGCAAACTAAACGTGTATACTATCTTTCAGCTCAATCGGTTTAAGATATCTGCTTCAAAATTGAGTTGCGAGATTCCACCCAGCCAATTTACATTGCAAGTTAAATAAAAGCCCGCGGAAATATACAACATACTTTGTACGTATACAGAGTGGAAGTATTGTAAAATATCTCGTGCTTTGTGCAAATGAAATATTTTACACGAAAAAAAATATTTCGAGGCACAGGGTATCGATACCCATACCTGTCGCATGCTAAGCGAGCGCTCTACTATCTGATCTAAGCTCCCAGTCGACACCTGCATTATTGTAAACATGCCCACCTTAACACCAGAACAAGATCTTTACAGTAACTAGGTCAATTAAAATTGTTAAGGGAGAAATTAGAATCGAGTAAATAGATATCACACACATAAAATGTTTCAAAATAAATATAAATAGTTCAAAAGATCTGTTTTTCTTAGTGTTCCCTCTAGAACAGTAAAAATAAAACATACTTTACACGTATGCATAGAGGAAGTATTGTAAAGTATCTCGTTGTACAAATTAACCGAATTTTAAAAATATTTTATACGAAAAATATCAATTGGAGACGCGGTGTATTGATCAACGAACCTCTCACATGCTAATTTAGCACTCTACCATCTGATTGACATCCCTTGTCCACACCCTTGTTATTGTAAACATGCTCACCTTAACACCTGGACAAGATTGTTAGAGTAACTAGGTCGATATCTCGAATATAAATCATTAATACATGCATTGCCATCCAAACTAAACGTGTATCCAAAATTTCAGCTCAATCGGTTGAAGACATCAGCTTCAAAATTGAGCTGTAAGATTCCACCCGAACAATTTTTATTGTAATTTAAATAACAGCTTGTAAAAGACAGGAAAGAACGGGGAAATTTAAGTTTGTTCAAAAGAAAAAAAATTTGTAGGAAAATTAAAGTGGTTTAAATAAAATTTAAAAACTGAGAGCTCCCAGGAATCGATCCCAGCGCAATTCATTGGAAGCCAGCTACTCTTGCCACTAGCCACGAGCGCTCGTGTCAACAGGTAAAGTAAGCTTCTAACATGGGTCACAATTTTATAACTTAATATCTTTTAAACTAATTGCGATATCGGAATATAATTAATTAAAACATGCATTGTCATCCAAACTAAACATGTAGCTCGCACCTAACTAAAGCATCAAAAGTTAAATGCAGCTCAGACGCTCCTGGCGCCATCTATTCCGAATAGTTAGAACATATTTTTTCCGTGCATTTGGAGCCTTTTTATCTTTCTATTCTTTTTACGTAAGAGTAATCGTTAAATTATGTCCGTGGATCTTGAATCCCCATTATTAATTAAAAAAAATTCTCGTGTTCTGTCTGTAAAAGGGAATACAGCAGTTATAAAACGCTAAAACAGCATGCTAATAGAAAGCATCCTGGACAAGCAAACAATTTAGCGCCAAATATTAGAGACTCAAAGATTTACAAATTTAAGTGTGATCTTTGTACTTATAAATATAATGATATATTTACAATTTACGTTTCCATATGCGAAAAATGCATAATGTGGAAAATATAAATGAATCAAGAAGAAAGTGTACTCTGTGTACATACGAATCATCCAAGGAGGAAATGCTTTTACACTTCCAAGAGGTACACGACGTGAAAATAGAAAATGTTGAATTGAGTTTTACTGACTTTGAAGCATTTAATGAATGGAAGGACGTAACAGAAAAGGAAACAAAAAGTAAATTTATAGTAAAACGTGGAGCAACATCATTAAAAAATGGGAAAAAACATTTTGTCTGTCACCGCTCTGGGGTTTACATATCCAAAGGCAAAGGACTGAGGCATCTTAAGACACAAGGAAGTAATAAGATTGATGGATATTGTCCTGCTGAAATCAAAGTTTTCGTATCTGAGACAGGTGCATGTAGTATCAAATTTTGCAAAACTCACCTAGGGCACAGAAATGATATTGGTCATCTAAGTCTTACAGATTTTGAACGACAGCATATATAGCTACAAAAATTGCATCAAAAATACCATTTGATGAAATACTTGATGAAATTAGAGATTCTGTCACTGATTCAAAATTAGAACGGATACATTTGCTGACAAAAAAAAGACTTGTATAATATTGAGAACTGCTTCAACATAGGTTCAAATGCCATAAAGCATAAAGATGATGGTACAAGTGTAGATGCATGGGTTAATGAGATTGAGAGTAAAAATGATTCATGCATTTTGTTTTATAAGCCTCAGGGTGTCACATCAGCAATGCATCCTGAGTTAAAAAGCGATGATTTTGTTTTAATCATCATGAATGATGCACAGTGTGAGATGCTAAAAAAATATGTATCTCACATTTGCATAGATGGAACCCATGGAACAAATGGTTATGATTTTGAACTCATAACATTGCTGATACTTGATGATATGAGACAAGGATTCCCATGTTCCTTTTTTATATCAAACCGAACTGATCATTTTGTGCTTGAAATATTTTTCGCAAAAATTAAAGAGAAAGTTGGTGAAATTTGTCCAACTGTTTTTATGTCCGACATGGCAGAGTCGTTTTTCAATGCATGGTGCAACACATTTCAAAGCAAGCCAAAACATAGACTATTTTGTACCTGGCATGTAGACCGTGCATGGAGAAAAAAATCTGCACAAAATTCAGTCTAGAGAAATGCGGTTAGAAGCTTATAAAACTTTGAGAACATTAATGGAAGAGAAGGATGTTGATACATTTAATATAATGTTTAATGAAGTTCTTAAAAATTTTTTGGAGAATGATATGACAAGAGAATTTTGTAAGTATTTTATCGAAAACTATGCAAATTGTATAAATTCATGGCCATACTGCCATCATTTACAATCGGGTTTAAATACAAATATGCACGTTGAAAGCATGCACAAAACATTGAAATACATTTATTTGAAAGGAAGAAATGCAAAACGGTTGGACAAGACAATTTATGCTTTAATGAGGTTCATAAGGGACAAATTAGTTGATAGACTAATTGTCATGAATAAAGGAAAGTTAACTTCAAAATTAAAAGATCTTCGACAGCGTCATAAAACAAGCCTTTCCTTGTCAACTGCTACGATAATTGAAAATGAGAGTGGATATATTGTCCCATCATCATCCACACATGAAACTTACCTTATTCAAGAAAATAATACAAACTGCAGCTGTAAGCTCATTTGTATAGATTGCAGCAATACATGCATCCACAATTATTCATGCACCTGTCTAGATGCAAGTGTAAAATGGAATATGTGCAAGCACATACATTTGGTTTGCCGCCATAAATTTGCAGTAGCTCAGGCGGAAAATTTAAATACAAATAATTTAAGTTCTCTACAAAGTGATCTTCTCATTGATGAAGATGAAACCAGAGAAGCTGACATCATAATAACAGAGCTATGCAAAAAAAAAAAAATGAAAAGTCTTTAAATGCTCTTACTTTATCAGAAAAGAAAGAACAATTAAAAACAAAATTTCTTGAAATCTTAGACAGTGTTTCTAGTGAAGAGGAATTAAAAATAGTGGAAAATTCAATAAAATCACTCACACCAACATTATCAGCCAATGTTGCTATGAAGGAAAATAAGTTTCTTGTGACAGAAAATAAATGTATTCCAGCTATTAAAGCTGTAAAGCCCCAAAAGCGATTATTTTCTACTAGAAAGAGAAAAAGAACGGCTGAACACATAGAATTGCTAAACCAAGCGAGGAAGAAACTCAAAAAATTGCTTTATCTTTAATAATGAATAGAAAATAAATTTTGTTTTTAAGTAATTTTTTGTATTATGTCTTAGTTCCAAAAAAAAAAAAATTAACCCACAAACAATAATATATAATAAAACTGACCTATTAATCAGTTATGTGCAGTAAAAATGTATATTGTACATGAAATGTCATTTGATCAGCTTTCATCTTTAGGGGTGTCCTAAAACAGTCATTAATTTACTGTTTCTTTTAATCACAAAAATGTAATTTGGGGAATCAGGAGTTAACATGAAACACTCGTACGTGTGCATGTATAATATATGTGTGCCTGTGAGTATATTATTACAAATTATCTAAAGGTTTGTTAGAACATGAAACACTTATGGTTAATTGCCCTTTTTAATTATTCAAATGTAATTAAAATTTCAGTTTTTTAATTAATGCAACTTGCAATTCACTGATTTTTTAAAAATATTGCTTTGTGTGTTGTGAAAGTTGTATAAAACTTCAAAACTGTGATAAGTTCAGACATTTAGATCAATATACATTGACAAAATTTTTATACACAGAAATATATAATTATACTTCTTAATGGTAAAAAAACTGCTATCAGTTGATCACAAGCCGAAAATTTTTAGTATCATATATATGTGTATGAAAAAGGATTTATCATACAAACACTGATAATAAGCCACTTACCATTATTGTAAATAAATCTCTATGTAATATATTTCTACCAGTTTGCAAAGAAAATTGTTAAAATTATCAATTTGAAATGGTTTATGTAAAAGGAACTGAAAAGTATTCAGCAGACACACTTTCCAGGGCATATCTTACAGATGAGGTAAATGATGATCCCGATATTTTATATTTTGTTCATACAGTTAAAGGGCTTCCTAGGAGTTAACGTAGAATTGCTCAATTTAAAATTACTATTAAGTCAGATCCTGAACTGAATATTGTATATGATTATTGTATAAAAGGTTGGCCTGATCATATTCAAAAAAAGTTCCTATTAATGTGATGCAATACTTTAAATTTTAAAATGATTTGTTTATTGAATTTGAATTAATATTTAAAAAGAGACTCTAAAATTGTTGTAACTTCTATTTTAAAAAATGATACTTCATAAATGTCATTTGGATATAGAGAAAAGTAAAAAAAAAAAAAAGGGCAAAAGAGAGATTATGTTTTGGCCAGGAATGTCTAAAAGTATTGAGAAAATGGTATCTGAGTGTGAGGTGTGTCATATAGAAATTTCAAAAGGCTAATGTTGAAGAACCTCTCTTAGTTCATGAAATTCCCAAAAAATCTTTGGAAAACATAGAAATTGGTATTATGACATTTATGAAAATGTTAAGTATTTAATTATCATATGTTATTTTTCAAAATGGATAAAAATAGAAAGGCTAAAGAACAAAACTTTAACAGATATTAATAACCCAATCATGCTTGTAACTTTTTCACATGATAATTATATAAAATAAATAGTTTATTTCTATAAAAGGTAAGGTTCTCAGTGAATTTTTTAAGAATTTGACAATTTCTAAAGTACATAATTACTTTTTGTTCTAAATTTAGATTCATATAAATCTATTCATAACTATATATATCTAAATAAACAATGAAGTTTGATTAGATTTTATAATAAACTTTTATAAGACAAATATGATATGACATACATAAGTGTGCACTTTTATGATAATTATATCAGAATTTTTGTATGTTGAAAAACACCTCGAATAAACTCTAGTTTTTAAGTAACTATTTACTTTAATATTTTTCTAAATTAAGATCAGAAAAATATTATACAGTGATAATTATATATGTGCATTTATGTATAATCATATTTAATTTATAATGAAAAATGCGGCAAAAGAAATCAAATATTTTATTTTTCATGATCATTTACTAAAAAGTGTTTGATATTATTAAGGTGTCCAGTTTTTTACAATGAAAAGGAGGACGCGAGCGAAAAATTTAAGAAAAAGTTACAACGTAAATATATGAAACATTATATTAATTCAAATAAAAATAAGCTAATTACACTTGCATTCCTTTTAGTTATTTACTTAAATGAGTATTTTCCCATTGATTTTTTTTTTGTCAATATATCATTTTCTAATACATTGGAAATTTTGGAGCAAAAAATATCCTTTGTATTGAGCTTCACAGTCAGTGCTACAGTTTAAATATCAGCATTCAATCTTGATTTCTCACTTGTCCAAAAATCCACCAACTGAAAAAACTTTCAATTTCTGCATTAGTGCCAGGTCAGCACAATGTAAATTCCCCAAGAATAACTAAATTATCGTTTGGAAATTGTTCATTTTTCAAATGGTTAAGTATATCCACCCATCTTTTATCAATATCAGCCTGCTGATTTACCAATTGTTCCAATTTATCAGAATTTAAATATACACTCAGTCTTCTAATTTCTTTTAACAGACAATTGTCACCGATTTTAATATCAGGCATTTCTTTCAATAAAAACAACACAATTTTCTATATATGCCTAATTTACTTGTGATGAAGTAAAAAAACACCATTGAAAACTGTTATTTCCTGTGATATTTGTTTCAGACCATTTTTCAACATATTGGAGAAACATGTTTGGTTCATCTCTGAAAAGAGATTAACAGATCAGTTTTAAAATATTGAAAAGGAGGACACTTTTGAGGAAGGACAGAAACTATAAAAGGAGGACGATTGGTCACCTTAATATTAGGCTCTCTAATTATATGTATTTTGATTAAAACCAGTTATTCTCAGTAGCTGTTTCTATATATATTTACCAAATATTTCTCTTAAAAACCTTGCAGTGATCTCATTTAAGGTGATAACTCTTGTTTAGGGACAACCTGAAAACTTTATTATGTCAAAAATAAAAATCTCCGACTTGATTTAAAAATATCCAAGGTTAAAGGTGTGTATGTGTGTGGGGGGATATAAATTAAAAAAGATGTTTACATTAATGATGTTCTAAGTTCACGCAATAGATGGCGCCAGGAGCGTGAGAGCTGGGTTCAACTTTTGATGCCTTAGAATATCTCAAGATTTTATCACCATTAATAGCTAAAAAAAATAACCTTTCTTTGATGCCTTTAATATTTGCAAATCTTTGCTTAGAAAATTTTTTAGTGAGATCCTTAGTGTTAAAACCACGTTTATATAAAATCGATGATACTTACTGTCTTTTTTTTCATTTTAAGTTTATTTGTATAAATAACTGTCAATATATGAAAGTTTTATATAAATGTCTAGAGAAAAGTAATTAGCTGAATTTTACTGCGTGTCAATCGGAATTTGCAGTGCAGATTTGTTGGATTCTTTTGAAATATCTCGTTACATGTTTCATCGACGTTTTACAAATCCTGTTTTCTAGCATCATTGAATTATGTTTCTAAAAAAATTGTAAAATTCTCAAAGAAAAATATTGAATTTAGATAAGTGCATTTTATAAATCTGAGTAAATCAAATAGTTTTCATCCATCGGTAGGTACGGAAACATAAGAAACTGTCCTTATTCAAATAAAAAGAAGAATTAGATTATAGGAGGCTCTTAAAAGTATTTATTATTTTACTGGGGTATGACTAAATTTCTATATTTCAAGGGGTGCAAGCAAATGAAAATTATGTGTTAAAGTGAACAAAAAGTCAAAATTGAATGAAACCAGTAGTTTTAGTTGGTTGGAATGCTGATAAATAATGTTCGTATGAATTTATTTAAGGAATTTAAATGGTATGGATTTTTTTTCCGTTTGTGTTGTGTGTAACAATGCATAAGTTGAGCCTGTATTTGAAATTTTTAGGAATTATTAATGCAGCTGCTCCATAAATATGTATGTATATATATATATATATATATATATAATTTGTTTTTTTAATGTAAATCACTTAAGATTAGGAATTCTGCTGCAGAAAATAATCAAAGAATTAATTATTTTGAAATGTGTTTACTCTTTAAATTATGACATTTATTATTAGTAGGAGGTTTTATTACATTTTATGTTTCTTCTCAGATGTAACATGCAATACAATAATAGAAATTTTATGTTTAGGGACAGAATTTTTTTTTGCATATCATTTGTCTATGTGATAATAAATTTAACAATTTGGTTACATCTGATTAAATTGTTAAAATAAGAAAGCATTATTGACCATTGAACATTTGTTTGAAAAAAATCCAGTTATAAAGTTAGGCTTTATAAACGTAATCTCAAGTGGCATCAAAACAATGAAATTACAGACAATATTCTTGTATTTTAGAGGTTGGATATTTTTCAAATTAATAAAATGTTTAATAAATTAATAAATACTTTGTGCAATTACAGAATCAAAATATTATTAAAATATTTTTTTTAAATATATTGAATTTTATTCCTATTATAGATGTTACGTATGCTGTTATATCCTTTTTTTAGAGAAAAATCTAGGATTCCTTTTTAGCAGAATTTTGGTGAGCCACTATAAAAATCATTTGTTTTTTACAGTACCGATTTTCATTTTATTGGTTAATTTTGGAGATATACATCATTGCAGATTAGATTTTAAAATATTGATAATACCCTAGTTGTTTGTTGGAAGAAAGAAAAGGAAGAATGAATACTGTATGCTAGTTTGATATCCGGGGTAATAGCACTAAGTTGTTGTTTATGTTCACCAAGATGGTGATAACATTACAATATGGTTACCTTGATGTTTTTATCGTCAGTCGATGTGGTAGCCATGGGGATAATGTATATTAGTAATTTCATTGTTTTTTTCTGCGGTAACCCAATTTCAGGTTAATTTCTTTAAAAATTTAATCATTTTCAGTGTAATTGTTCTATTGTTTACTTTTCTTTTATTTTGTACAATTTTTGAATATGGATATTTCTAATATGAGTGAGTACTAGAATATTTTTTCCTTAAAAGAATAAGTGCTGTACTTTTAAATAACGCTATAAATAATTTATTTTACGTTGTATAAATGCTTCTTTTTTTTACGTTTTTTGTTCGATAAAATTCGTTGAAGGAACTTACAGTGCAAGTTTTATATTGTAAGCTTTCAGTATTTTGTAATTGATATTCATTATTAATTTTAAAATACATTGTTTTTTTACTAATAATGTAATACAAAAATTCCAATTATTACTATATATAATAATCATATAATATTCGTTATTTAAAATTATTTCTTTTAATATTTTTTTATAAATTATATTACATATTTTGTTATTGATTTATCATGTTATTTATTTAACTATTTTTTCTATATATTTATAGCTATTATGTTATTTATTTATAATTATTATGTTATTGATAATTATGTAAAACAAGTATTCTTGTGCATTATTTTTAATTTTTTATAATACGATTATTCTTTTTTATAATTACTATTAAATCATATATATGAATATATATTAATAATTATTAAATCATACTATATGTATATTATATATAATTATGCTAAAATTATATTATAAGGTTATTATATGTTGCTTATAATACTATTATTAGTACATGTTACTTTTTATTATATTATATTTATATTCATTATTTATTAAATGATCTAGGTGATTCTCAATCTCTTTCTATATCCTTCATTTGAAATACATTTCAATGTATTTCAAAACAATTCTTTAAAATTATTGTGTATCATTAAATTACCGCCAGGCTGCCATATTGGATTCAATTCCAGCAACAAAAAGTGCTGATTGGTGTGATCTTTATCACGCCAAGCAGCAATTGTCGCCATTACCCCGGATATCAAACTAGTTCCATTGAACATATTCATTCAATATTTTTGTAAAATATCAATGTTATATGAGGGTTATTCACATGAAAATAAAAGTTCAAAATTCAGTAGAACATTTAACATTTTCTTTTGTATTGAACTTATGAATGAGGAAATTACTTACATCCTTAAATATATGTAAAGCTAGGCATTCTTTAAAGGGATTAGAATAAGCTTATGAACCGTGTTTGTTTTATAGTTCATGCCAAACATAAAATATTTGATTTAATGGGGACGAAAACACTGGGGTTTTCGCTTCAGACTGACTACCTGATCGAGAATCTGCTCATGCACCTTGGTGCTCAATTGTCACTTATACTGAGGGGGGCACAGTAGGCATTAACCCACATGGACTTTTACACTACTGAATTTGATTTTGTCTTTTAAAGTTGCAATAAAATACAATAATTTTAAAAGCATTGTCTTTCGTCTCTCTTTTATTTCTTTTGCCTCTCTCTTTTTATTCTATGTATTAAATTTAAAATTATTATCATCATTAAAAATATACTTTTGAGTATATCTGCAGTAGTTTTCGAAATATTTATTTTAAAGTTCAGAAAATTTGTCTGCGTTATGTTATACTTAATATTAATTAAATGGTTAAAATAATATGTTAATAATAGTCATGTAATCGTTTGATGACACATTCATATACTAATAAAAATTATCATGGTCACTGATGCGAATGTCAAGAATTTTATGTAATTTTAAATTCAGACATTAAGATATTGATGTAGAAAATATAAAACGACCATCTAAAATACATGAAAAATGCAGTCTGCTATAAAATGATCTTGACAAACAAAATCTGGCATTTTCACTTACTATGGCAGAGCCGGCTTAGTCAGGGACGATCTGGAAAAACAGAGAGAGAAAACCGCAGTTTTGATGGATGCCGCTCTAGCTTTTAAAGTTTTAAGGGGAAAAAATATATATATATAAATTACAAATACAAAAATAAGTCTTGTAATTTTCCATACATTTTTATAACAACGAATTGTGTGGAATTGGCTTCCAATACATTGTTGTGTTTGACAATATGTAAGGTAACCAACCCTACTTTAGATAGATTTGTACTACTTTTTCGTAACCGTATTCCTTTTAAAATTAATTCGTGCAGCCGAAATACACCGTTTGCATCCTTAAAAATTTATGTAAACTATAACGGTTAATTTTAATTTATGCAACTTGTGAAATGTTCATAATTAACCATTTCCGTCTAAACAGTTTACATGAAAAAAAAGTTTGAATTCCCTCATTCATTAGGGAATTATATAAGATTCTAACATTAAATTTTATTTTTCCCCGAATAGGGTCGAGTGGTAGTGTATAGTGCTTCCACACCACAGGTCTGGGGTTCTATTAACGGGCTGCGCAAGGTCGACTCTGCCTTTCATTCCCCCTACATTGGGTCGATAAATGAGTACCAAGCTTGCTTGGGGTCTTAAACACTGAAGGTCTCTCTTCAGACAGACCACCAAATCGGGACATCTGTTCATGCACCTCAGCGTCCAATGGTCACGTGTATTATGATGGGCACAGTAGTTCCTGGCCCTCATGGATTGTTGTGCCACTGAGTTTGAGTCTTAAGTTTGAGGATTGCCTCACTTTGAGGATACCCCTTAAATAAACATGTATTTTGACTCATTTGCAATTAAACATTTTTCTTTCAATTACGTTTATTTCAGAAGGAAGTTTGATTTTTCAAATGTATTTGCTTAATAACATGTATATTTGTGTATTATATTAAGAATTTGATCAATCCAAAGTTACATATTTTTAGCTCCTCTAAAAGCTTTTAGGATTTTACAACTGATCTTACAATCCATATACGTTTTATAGTAGTATATTTAAAAATGATAAAGACATTTTTACGACTGTGTGAGCTTTTATACCTCGTTTATAAATATAAAAAATTGCATTCAGCTACAGTTTTTAAAATGTACTGAAATAAGTGGAGGAATAGGATACTTACATATTATAAATATTTTTGACTGCAGTAAGATATATTTATATTTCAGTTTCTTTACAATTTGAATAGAAGTTGTAAGCCATTTTGCGAATAGTTTGATATTGAATATAAACCCATAGGCTGTTTAATATTCTAATGTGTTTTACTTTGATACCAGCACAGATTAAAATAAGGCTCATTTGCCGTTATATGATCAGCTTCAGTGATATTTAAATTTTCAAAAATAGTCTACACGTACGAAAAAATTCTTTCACAACCGCACACCACATCTCTCTCTCATACTATATCTTCCCTACAGCAGGAAATATTTGTGTATACTGAAAAATTTAATACAGTATACATTTCCAAGTGTTAAATTTGTTTTTAAAATTTGGTATGAATACATTATGGAACTGTCGGTTAACTTCACTGAACAAAATTGTTTTAAGTGTATTGTTTTGAAAGACAAAATTAATTAGGGAGAACTTTTCTCACAATAGAATTTTTAATGACTGAATTGTGTGAAAATGTAGTTATCGATGTGTGACATTTTTCCTTGTAATAAAAGAAACAGAAAGATAAGAAATTTATTTTGAGTAGAAATGGTTAGAAGTACTGTCATGCGCATTTGAAGAAGTATATCCCCCATTAAAATTAAAACTTATTGACTGAATGTGTGTTATGTCCATCACAAATGCCGATGTAGAAAAGGAATTTTTATTTAATACAAGAAGTTCGAAAAGGAGAACACTAGGAAGGAAAATTTAAATTTTTTCCGAAAAATATTCAGTTAACATAATAATATCTTTTATATGATTTTAATTAAAATAAATTAAAAGTATTGAAATCCTTTTTTATGCTATTTTAAATTAAAAATATAACTGAATAGAGAAAGATCGGTTTTATTTCATAAATATAATCATCGTATGTATATCACCGTATCCACCATTTATTGTCTTATTGTTTAAAGAATGAGATAGGGCCTTTGCTCTTTTTACCTCATACTTTTTTTAAAAACAGGAAAGTGAGCGCGTTTTCTTACTCTCATATTCAAAAATGAATACAGGATGCTTTTTTCTGGTTCAAATCGCAATACCAAAAAAAAAATATATATATTTTTTAATTTTTAAAAAATGACAGAAAAATAAATTTTGTTTAAAGAAAATATAATTATTTTTCAACTTCTAACATACTATTTATTTCATTTTTTCCTTTTTTTTACCTTTCATTTTGTTTTAATTTTACTGTGACTGAATATATAGGAGAAAGAAACACCGAATTCCACTACAGCTTTCATACAAGATTTCCCAAGGCAACTTAACAGCTAGCTGTAAACGATTGATCTCTTGGTTCTTACTTGGCAAAGAAACCGAACTAGGTCATAAAATTGTCCCCGTTCGACCTCCCAAGTTCTAAAAGGGGGAAAGGAAAGAAGTCTGTTGCATTTTTAAAACGAACTTCAAAATAAGAGTTAACGCTTTCGGAATAACTTTTCAGGAGGAAGGTATCCACTTAGAGGGTTAAACAAGATGGCAGTCTCGGCATCGTTAAACGCATCAGAAATGGCGTATAGTATTTTAATGGCGTAAAATGTTTTTAACAGAATGGTGCTCAATATCTCTTTATGACCGCCAACAAAAGCATGAGTGAAATGAAAGAAAGAATATTGGATGTTCGTTTTCTGAAGGAGAAAAATCGGCGAGCAATTTTTCAGAGTGAAGATAAGGCGCGACTAACATCAGAGCATTTATTTTTGCTTACGCCAACCCTTCACCATTAGAGCTGCTTGATACATTTGTTCGAAAGAGACTCGAGTTGTTTTCCGATACATGAGTGTGTGTGATAAGACCTTAAGGCTCGTTTTAATAATTTGATAGCGCAATAGTCCATTGGAAAACTGTAGGGTAATTTTACACAAAGTTCATCAAATGGGATACAATTTAGTCCTGTTTCTGATTCTTTCTTTGCTAAATAAGCAGCAATTGACATAGGCGTGTGACTATAGAGGCTTTGTCCATATGAAGCTCAACTTTATCAATGTTCTTTCCATATAAGTCTTCTGCTTCAAAAATTGGTTTAAATATATTCTTCTGATAAGAAAGTGAATTAATTTTGTCTTTACTTCAGACTTTTATTTTTAATTTGCCCTTGTTAGAAAATCCTGCAACTCTCTCTCTCTCTATCATGCATTCCTTTTGGAACTTTACTGCACTCTGACGAAGCTAATTTGTACAGTCATTCCCGTCATTAAACAATAGAAAATTGATATTTTTTATTATACCCATAAAAAAATAATACCCATAAAATAGTCACTTAAATATACCCATGCTGCACGGAGTGTTACCACTTTTTCTATTTTTCAGCAGCCAGGTGTTTTTTATACAATTTTCAATGTGCCAGAAGACATTTCTAGTTTCAATTCAATGAACTTCTAAGTGGGGATTTCCTTCTAGAATAAGAGACTACACTTTCTTGATTGTTGCCTTCATTTAAACAGTCTTCTAGACGTTTTTTTTCTCTTTGAAATTTACTAAAAATATCAGTAACAAAGATCTTTACACCACTTTATAATTTACTCATACAAATATTTCTCCTCGGCAAGCTCAGTTACTTAATCTTTGAGCCATATTTTAGTTTTAGGAGCTATCTTTGAAACATCTTATTTTGCATTCCAATCAAAAGGAAATCATTGGCATTTTAGAATAATCATTACTTAAGTTTTATGTCAAAATGCGAATGAGAAAATGAATTACAAAATTGCTTCCATAAAATATGAATGACCTTCTGTATTATTAATGTTAATTTTCTATATATAAATGTTGCCTTTTCTTTTTTCATTAGTGTCTCATGTGCTGTCTTTTGTTTTGTTTATTCAAACGAAAAACTTGTGACGTCTCACGCCTCTTTTTTTTAACAAGTCCTTTGGGTTCTTTGGGCCAGAATTAATGGCAAATCTTTTCCAACCAAATCCAAAAAGTGAAATGTGAATAAAAGATGCAAATGAACAAACTTTTTATATTGGATCTTAGAGTAAGCGAGATGGCAATGTAAGGTAATGTTTGACAATTGACGTTAGTTTGTGGCAGTTGATGGTTATTACAGTTCATGTTTCAAGCTTGAATGAGTTTTGTGTGACGTGAATTCAAATTATTAGTTATCAAATAGAAGGAATCAGCCAAGAGTTGCATACCATTGGGTACAAAGACAAGATTGATCGTTGCTTCAAGCTGTAATAAGATAGGATTGATTACTTAATATTATAGAATCGGGAATTACGCGGTTCGTTTATTGATAGTGGTCTGAATCAGATTAAGTCTTATTGTGTGTTGCGTATTTTTACCATCGTTGATTCTCTCATATTAATTATTACAATTTAATTTGTTAAAGGTTTAAGTTGAATATCTTAATAAAGTCCTATAAAGATAATGTTTGATGCTAGTTCTTTCGCTAATCCTAAACCTCTAGCTCATGCTGATACTTCGAGAGATGTTCTTCCAAGGGGAGGAACATGACAAACTGATCTTTTAGAAATTGAATTTTAGTGTTGAGGAACTACGAAGAAATAATTGCGGGATCGTAATGAAACTTGGCATGAGGGTACATGTCTGGGAGATATGCAAATAATTATAAATGCAGCATGCTTGCGCATTACTTATAGCTGGTAGAGGGCGTTTAACGTCGTTTTCTGTGGAGTATAAAACAGGTAACCAAAGCTTGTTTGAGTGTGCTGAATCGTTTACAAAGGAATCGCTGAGGTAGACATGCGATTTTCGAAGACAATATGAGCAGTTGTCACAGTTTGAAAGGGAGAGAATCATCGGCATGATGAAAGCTGGGTGGTCAGCTAGGTGAGAAGCTCGTCAATTTGTTCACTCTGATTGTGTTGTGAAAAGGTGTTGGGACCAATGGATCAGAGAGATGTCATTTACTCGAAGAACAGGCTCAGGTCGCCCTCAACAGAACAGTTGTCAAGAAGACCGCCACATCGTAAGAAATACGCGCGTACAGCTAACTGCTTCATCAGCCACTATCCAGGCATAGGTCATCAGCCACTATCCAGGCACTATTCCTAGACCTTCACTAGGGGCCCCTGTGTCTTCTCAAGCCATTTAAATTGGCCTGGCTGTAGGACATTTGAGATTGCGGTGCCCATTACATGTGCTGCCCTTGAAGCTCACCCATTGACACCATCGTCTGGGGTGGTGCCATGCACACAGAAACTAGACTGCAGTGGAATGGAACCAGATCGTCTTTAGCGACGAATCCAGATTCAATCTCAGCAATGATAACAATCATGTCCATATGTGGAGACGCCTTGGTGAACGCCTCTGTCCTGCCTTTGCTTTTCAGCGACACACCGCTATCACATTTGGTGTGATCGTATGGGGTGCCATTGCCTACAATACATGGTCACCCCTAGTATTGATCCTTGTTACCATGACGGTGCAGTGGTATGCCCATGACATCCTGCAACCACATGCATTGGTACTCATGCAACAACTCCCACAAGCCATTTTTCAACAAGACAATTCTCAGCCTCACACTGCAAGGATGTCACAAGACTGTCTCCACACTGTTACACCCTTCCGTGGCCTGCCCGATCCCCAGATTTGTCTCCAATCGAGCATATCTGGGAGCATTTGGGGTGACGAGTTGGGTATCGCACGTGTTTGAACGAATTAAAGGCAAGGTTAAAGCAAATATGGAATGAAATATCAATACATCATACAGAACTTGTATGCCTCAATGCCTGATCGTATCGCATCGTGCATTTTCACTAAAGCGGGTTCTACAGGGTATTAAATTCCCCGTTCTTTTACCTTTTTCTATGAAATAAATGATCCTTTTCTTTGATTTTCTAATCTTTTTCTTATATCAAAATAGTCATGTTTGTAAAATTTCGTTTCAGTTTGACGACTCCTTTTTGGTGCACAAATTTTTTTGTCCATGAGTGTATTTCAACAAATTGGTTCATAGATTCTTCAGGGTTTTCTTCAAGTTGATAATAAAAAATTATTTGATATCTCTGAACTCCACTTTCAATTGATTTTGCTTGCATTGCTGGGGTTTGCAGCGTATTCGGTTAAATTCCTTTTTCATTCATGTTTACAATTTCAAACAAAAACGAAGAAAATAGCACACAAGATCAGAATTGTAATTTTGAACAAAAGCAAAGTGTTTATAATGCGCATAGAAGCATAGCAAAATTACCTGAAAAGTAACCTCGAAATATGTTTGCATCCAAATTTGAATTTTGTCACTTATTTTAAATGTTTTGTCATGCATTAAAGAATTATTTTTTCACTTTGATAAAAAAAAGAAATAGTGACTTCTCTTTAAATTGTGATAATAGGTTGGAAATATTTCTTACACATCATAAACGTGATTTAAAACACTTTTTTACGAATTGCTATGCATTCACTTTATTTTAAATGTAAAAATAAGATAGAACTATTTTTCAAGTAGATTGGTAAATTTTCTCTTACCCAATCCTGTGAAGTTTAGGTAAAACGAAAGTTAGTTTAGAAAATGAAAAAGTTAATCGCCTTTTTGGAAAGGGACAGGACAAATGAAATAATGCTGTGAACGGAAATTATTTGTTCAGATGTAGCGTGATATACTGTAAAATTAGTGTACATAAAATATTGTTCTCGTGAAATTTTAAGTTAAGTATTTCTATTAGAAAATTAAAAATGCTTATGAAATTTTTAATATATATAGCAATAGTATGGAAAAGAATGTTGAAAGAGATATTGTTTCTCTGAAAATCAAAAACTGTTATGTAGTTATTTCGTTTAACTATATATATTTTAGTTGTACTGTGTTGTTTCATAATTTCTATTTTGATATTAATGGCTCTCTTATTTTCAGAAAAATATAGGAGAATTTAGATGAATATAGAATTCCAGAATCAAACCAACAGCCGAAGAATGAAAACCCAAGATGTCTGTCAGAAAAAATTATAAAATGTTCGACACAAAAGATGAGCTACGCAAACATGGAGTCTTTTAGCAAAGTTTTCGATGTTTAACTTAGAAGGTTTTTAAGTGGAAATTGAAAGAATTCGTAGGAATTAAGATTTTTAGATTTCAAACTACTATTTTCTGACTTGGATATGACTATGTCATAAGCTATGAAAAGAAATTATTGAAAATATTCTACATAAAAATTGTCAAAATATTTTCATTTCATTGATGCTGACATTCAAACAGTTTTGTGCAAGGTTTCTCTCATGGGAAAAAAAGTCAAGTCATGAATTTTGCAAAAAATGGTTTCAAGCATAAAAACCCTTATAAACACTTTTAAAAAAGAGATTTTTTTCGTGGTATCAAAGGTCGTCGACTGCATGCTAAAAATATTTGTATCAAATTTTATAGCTCATCACCAAAAATTTCGCTATTTTGTGAAAGGTTGTTACTTAAAATAATCATTCACCAATTATAAAAGGACAGCGTGGTATTTTTCATTCTCTGCAAGCTTACTGTTTTATGGAACATAAGTTGGGTCTATGTGGTTTTTTAAATTTTGCTTTAAGAAAGTGTGTAAAAACAGTATTGTGACATACCTTTTAAGATGTGTTTAAATTGCAGTAGAAAACGTAATTTAGTCAAAAATTTCATTTTCCTGCAATTTTGCAATAATTAAATATGGTTTGTTATATTTTCCGCAAACTGAACTGAAAATAGTGTGATACCATATTTAATTTGAAAGTATGATATTAAGCTGATTTTTTTTCATGCATTAATTTAAAATACAACGGGATTTTCGTATTGCATTGGACTCATAAAAAATTGTAATTATAAACAATATCCACAGAAAGGATGAACTGTCTTTACATCACTTATAATTAAATAAGGATCTACATGATCTTCCTGAGAATTTCAATTTTATAAACTAACAAGATGGCTACCTCTAAAAATGATATCTTAAAATATCGCTTAAATAATCTGCCAGACGAAAAACCTGACACTTCGCAAATTTGCAAGAGGGACTTCAATAGCAGTAGTAATTTAAATTCACATTTATTTGCCGATATCAAGAAAAATCCTTTTGTTTGTGCAGTGTGCCACGGAGCTTTCTCAAGAAGGGGTTATTTAAAGACTCACTTACGTTGTCATACCAATGAAAAGCCTTATGTTTGTGAAATATGCAACAAGGCTTTCTCACATAATTGTAGTTTAAAACGGCATTTATGTATTCATACCAAGGAAAAGCCTTATGTTTAAAATGCATTTACGTATTCATACCAAGGAAAAGCCTTACATTTGCGAAATATGCAACAAGGCTTTCTCACGAAGTAATGATTTAAAAACACATTTACGTATTCATACTAAGGAAAAGCCTCATGTTTGTGAAATATGCAACAAGGCTTTCTCACAAAGAAGTACTTTAAAAATGCATTTACGTATTCATACCCAGGAAAAGCCTTACATTTGTGAAGTATGCAATAAGGCTTTCACACGCATTGCTGATTTAAAAACACATTTGCGTATTCATACCAAGGAAAAGCCTCATGTTTGTGAAATATGCAACAAGGCTTTCTCACAAAGAAGTACTTTAAAAATGCATTTACGTATTCATACCAAGGAAAAGCCTTACATTTGAGAAATATGCAACAAGGCTTTCTCATGAAGTGATGATTTAAAACAACATTTATATATTCATACCAAGGAAAAGCCTCATGTTTTTGAAATATGCAGCAAGGGGTTTTTACCTACATATTCATACCTAGGAAAAGCTTCATGCTTGTGAAATACGCAACAAGGCTTTCTCACAAAGTGGTAGTTTAAAAATGCATTTACGTATTCATATAAAAAGCCTTACATTTGAGAAATATGCAACAAGGCTTTCTCATGAAGTGATGATTTAAAACAACATTTATATATTCATACGAAGAAAAAGCCTTGTTTTGAAATATGCAATAAGGCTTTCTCACGCATTGCTGATTTAAAAACACATTTGCGTATTCATACCAAGGAAAAGCCTTATGTTTGTGAAATATGCAACAAGGCTTTCTCACAAAGTGATAGTTTAAAAATCATTTACGTATTCATACCCAGAAAAAGCCTTACATTTGTGAAATATGCAACAAAACTATCTCACTCAGTTTTGATTATAAAGAACATTTACGTATTCATACCAAGGAAAAGCCTTATGTTTGTGAAATATGCAACAAGGCTTTCTCACAAAGTAATAGTTTAAAAATGCATTTACGTATTCATACCCAGGAAAAGCCTTACATTTGTGAAATATGCAACAAGGCTTTTTCACGCAGTAATGTTTTTAAAATTCATTTACGTATTCATACCAAGGAAAAGCCTCATGTTTGTGAAATATGCAACAAGGCTTTTTCACATAGTGTTAGTTTAAAAATGCATTTGCGTATTCATACCAAGGAAAAGCCTTATGTTTGTGAAATATGCAACAAGGCTTTCTCACGCAGTAATGTTTTTAAAATTCATTTACGTATTCATACCAAGGAAAAGCTTTATGTTTGTGAAATATGCAACAAGGCTTTCTCACAAAATGGTGATTTAAATAGACATTTACGTATTCATATAAAAGCCTTACATTTGAGAAATATGCAACAAGGCTTTCTCATGAAGTGATGATTTAAAACAACATTTATGTATTCATACCAAGGAAAAGCCTCATGTTTTTGAAATATGCAGCAAGGGGCTTTTACCTACATATTCATACCCAGGAAAAGCTTCATGCTTGTGAAATACGCAACATGGCCTTCTCAAAAAGTGGTAGTTTAAGTAATAACCTACATTTTCATACCAAGGAAAATTCTCATGTTTGTGAAATATGCAATAAGGATTTCTCTCTAAACGATAATTTAACAAGACATTCACATGCCAGAAAGCCTTATATATATGTGTGTTCGTAAAATATTTTAAAAGAATTTCTTTATTATTGGTGTTTAAATAGGCTAGAAGCAGTACCTATAGAGAACATTACTTTAGAAACAGTTTCCCGTGCCATTTTTGAATTATGGAATAAATTGTCTTAGTAATAGGTTGCTGTAATTTTGAACCAAAATAAATTTTTATTTTATCTTTAATGGCAATTTAAATTCCCTGAGCTTTGATTGTTTCACTTCCGCATTGAATTTCAAGTAACTATTCATTTTTGTTTCGTAATGCCTTTTTAACGTTGTATTACTTGAACACAGCGATGGTCCCTCAGCAAATTAACCATATTAATTTTCTCTTTTGAATGACAAAAAATTACTTTTCTTCCCTTTCCTCGCTATTTCTTATATTTTCATATGTTGTTCTTTACTTCACTGCACTCATACTAAAAAAAAATTAGAAGAAAAAAACATATATACACATACATATCCACTAAATAGTCATATATGTATATTTTTTTAAATCAAGTTCATCTTTATTTTAATGACATTTATATTACCTGGGTGTTTTTGTTGAAAAAGTACAATAATTATCCTGCAGTCACAACACATAAAATGTTAACGGAAAACAAATTTTCATTTAAAACCGAGAAAGCGTTCTGGCCTCAAGAGCGAGTGGCCGGTGGGATGCTTTGCTGCATATATTTCAGTATGCCTTAACCATGCATTTAAAGGAATCAAACGTAAAGCTGCGGGCGGAGGGTGCTTTGCAATGCATACTGCTCTCCTTTAAATATGTATAAAAACTAAATGTCGTAAAATAGAAACAGTTATAAGATTGATGCGTTACAAAACTCTACACTAAAAACTGAAATATCTTACATATTAATCGTACTTTCTAAAATTGTAGTGAGCCTCCTGGGCTGCGCAATTATCCAAGGCGGGCAGTGGATTTGTCACCCTTGTTTTAGAGGGATCATTACGTGCAATGACATTCCTGTATTTTTTGATAAATAAAAATAGGTACAATTTAGGTATCTCAATCACTTATAGATTTTTGTGTAAATTTTATTATATTTCATGTATAGGTATTGTGCTTTCACTGTAGAATTATTTATGGTGTGTATAGCTCGCTCTAGAACTTGATGGGCCTATACATGGATATAATGCCTAATACAAGAAATGTATCAATCTTTTTTTAAAACATTTAAAGGAGAGTTTCATAAACTTAACAATTTTGTTTTTTTGTGCAGACTTTGATAAAAAAAATCTTACTATGTATATTACATTCATTAAGTATATTTGAAGGGATTTTGCTGAAGTAATTATATTTTTCATTTTTTTAAAATTCAGCCAAATATAATAAGAGATAATATTTATGTATGTTTTAACGAATGGTGTTTTTTACATTAAAATAGTTAAATAATGAATACTACGTTTTATGTATAACTGTAATTTATAACTTCTTATAATATTCACCGAAAAAAAAGAACACAAATGTAGAGGTTTATTAAATGTACTCAAATAAATAATTAATAATTACTGAATTGATAGTTGCTTACAAAAGTTGCTCGAACATCACTTTTTTTTAAATTAATCTACAATTCAGTAAACTATTGTGTGACTAGTGTCTTAAAATTCCATGGAATACTTCGAGAGGGCTTTTACTTGACTCGTGTGTTAGTATAACACTTTAAATTTGGTAACTTTTAAATTTTTAAAAAATGAGTTGAGCCTTTCCACCTAATTTTCTACAGCAGAATGTTAGTCAAAGAATTTTTTGAAATATTATTCAAAGAAATAAAATGTACTGAAGAAATGAAATGTGCTATATTTCTCTGAATTTGATACCACCTGGGAAAGAAGATTTGTAAATAAAGAAAAACAAATCATTGTCGCATGTGATGTATGCAAGAAAAAACAACTAATACTACAATTTTCGAAATTTCCATCTATATATTTGGCTTGAAACATGTTTTATAGCAGGGGTCAATGACCTTATAGCTGTGATGTGTCAAACTGATCTTCCAAAATGATTCAATATTGTCACACAATCGAACATCTTTGAAACAATTCGATTCCCGTGGTAATGCATGCAGAGTTAGAGAATAGGGTTCAATAATAAAGATTTAGAGTTAATAAAACTCTTACACTCTAAATTAGAAAATCATATTGCATCACTGAAAGACATTTCTCAACATAAAAATATAAACAGCACAATATATTTATATTTCTTCAACAAAAATTTAAATTATACATATATTAAGTACTTTTAAAGATACTAGCTGCATGGCCCGGTGTTGCACGGGCTTTCTCTATTTTTATAAATTTTCCTTTTCCTTCACAAAATCAGTACTTCCATTACTTTTTTTCGAAATTACTTTGACTTTTTTTGTTTCTTTCCGCTCTGCTTAGCCCGGCATTGCACGGGCTTTTACCGAGTGTACAACTTAATTGCTTCGTTAATTTCCTTCATGACGCAAGCACTTTTGTGTGGGTGTGTACCTGTACAATGTGAGTGATTGCTATAATGATGTCATTAAAATTCCCTTTTTCGAAAAATTTTGACTTCTTTTCACTGTCAGACAGGTTTCTCTCCCCTTCGTTTACCCCTTGCGTTGCATGAACATTTTTGAATGTATAACATATTGTCATGGAAATTCCCCTTCTCTTCTAGCTGTCAGCATCTCCTGTTGTGTATGTATGATTTCTATATTAACGTCATTACAATTGCCTTTTTAGAAGTTTCTTCTACATCTTCCCATTATCAGACACGTTTCTTTTATCTCTCTATAGCCCGGCATTACTGTGGCTTTTTTTGAGTGTAGAGCTATTCTCCCCCCTTTATTTATAAATGATGAATTAAAAAATCTTACAGAAAGCTATTAAAATGATTTTATTTCTAATCGTTTTATTAAACCAGTGCTTCTCAAACTTTCACTACTGGCGACCCAATTTTCAATCATAATTTTCATCGCCCCCCCAAATAATGTATTGAATGTAATAATAATGCACTTTAAGTATTAAATTTTGTTTACGTTATTATTAAGTAATATATATTTTAGACAAATTACTTTTAAGTAATAGTTATAATGTTATTTTTCTTCTTCTCTTATTTTTTAAATTGGGACAAATTGCAAAAGGATATTGAATTAAAGATTTATTTCCTCCATCATGCTTTTCTAAAAGTACAAATATTATTAGAACAAGTAATATAAAAATAAATTTTTAAGTCAATTCCTACTTAGGCCAACAAAGAAAAATTTATTTTAGTTACTTTTTATTAAATAGTTACAATTAATACAAATATGTAATACATATATTCAAATTCGTAATACAAAAATTCAATTCGGATTCGTGCATTAAAAAGAATAAATTGCTTTTACCTGTCAGAAGGATGAGGCGACGCAAAAAACACCCGACCAGTCGGATGGAGGGACAAAAACGTTTTTATTTACAAAACAGGAATGCTATTTACACTTGAAACAAGCGACTGCAGCGCCTCTAAACAGGAGTTACCACATATCCCCCTCCAAATGACCAGAGGGTACGTTCATAATCTGCTACTATTTCAAAATACACAAAAAAATATTAAATACACATTACAAGTAATTCGCATACAAATTCACCAGATACAAATTCAAAACAACCACTTAACTAAGAAAACATTTATTAAGTTCAAGGTTATGTAACAATTGTACAGGTCTCTTTTAATAATTGGATTTTGTATTTTTATCGTACAAGAACGTATTTTACCATCCCTACCAGGAAATACATCAACATCTTTACCTAGTTTCTAAAAATGTCTAGGAAATTTTTCATCATTAATTAGTACAACATCAATTTTAAACTCTTTAATTTTGCCTGTTGGCTTAACACAATGAGCAGATTTAAGCATGAAAATATATTCTTTTGACCATTTTGTCCAAAGCATATTAAGTTATCTTTCGCGATAATTAAACCTTTTAATTAGAATTTTCCTGTTGGATCTTAGAATTAAAATTAAGCCTGGCAGGTGGTAGACTATTCACTCTACGTCCTAAAATCATATGAGATGGAGTAAGACTTCAAGTTCATTAAATTCACTAAAAATATATGTAAGAGGGCGAGAGTTGAGCACTCCTTCAATTTCAATTAAAAGAGTCTCCAACTAATCGCGAAATAAAGTTGCTCTCCAAAATAAATTAAACTCTAAAAAATTACTGAAGTTTTGAGTAGTAGTTTGCGTGCACGTAAACAATTAACTTCTTCGGCGAAAGCATCTCTGTGCTAATTGAATCCAAAAATTTTCGGCACCATCGATTTCTTCTGTACTTAAGTCGTCAGATCGTTTATTGAATCTATTTCGAATGTTATGCACAAAACGAAGCACCCAACTAGTAACTCACAATAATTTCTGCAGGCTGCTAAATTTGCTTAAATTAATTATTGAGGCTGTGTTTAATTCACATACGAATGTAAACACTTATTCTTCGGTTCATATGGGTCGGTTGAAGAAAAGCCACAATTCAAGTTTTTCGTCCAGTTGTTTTCCGTTGTGCGAAGCCATTGAGGACCATGCATCCAAAATTCGTTCTCGAGATTCGCTCCACGATAAATAATTGTCTCGAGACGAGTTCGATCCCAGCCACTAAAGACCCGCCGTGTAGGGCAGCCAAATCTGTCGAGAAACGTCCATAATCTCAGCTGTATTTTTCAAAATTACGTCCGTCCCAAAAGCTGCAATGATGCCAATCAGACGGATCGGAATTTGATTGGATTTCGATTACCCTATTTGAAACAAACTGCTTGTAATTTGAAGCTTTTCCCTTAATCTAACGGAGAGCAATAGAAGAATCACTCCCAAGGAAAAATTTCGAAATAGAGAATTTAAAACTTGTGATGTTAAATAGTTCAAAATTCTCGAGGCTAAAACTGCTCCCAAAAGTTCCAATCGTGGGAGGGTTAACTTGTTGAGAGGAGAAACTCTGCTTTTAGCGATTATAAAACTCGTGAAAATATCGTTATTTGCAGTGACATAACGAAAATATGCCACTGCTCCAAATACTCTGGGACTTTACAAAATATGTGCAATTGTAAATCCTTTTCCTTTCTAAAGGATATGGAAAATATTTTCTTTCCAATGTTATATATATATAAGTCGTTTAGAAGACAAACTTGAGATCACCAAGTCTCCCATTTGTTCTTTAACTCGGTGGGCAATGAGGTTGATTCACAGACATTGAGACGCCTAGTCGAAATCACGTGACGAGGATAGCAGCATTTCCCCACGTTTTGAATCAGTGTGTAAATTTCGTATGCTTGATATGTTTACTTCTTGTGTGTGAAGCTTATTTCTGAAATTTTATTTATTTTCATTATATTTTTGCATTATCCTTGTTTAATAATTAGGTATGAAGTATTTTTCGTAATTTTTTTTAGCATAATTTTTGTTTCAGTTTAGTATATTTGTCATTAGGTGTTAGTGTGCGAAGGCGGTAGATTCTTGCAGTGTTTGTTTATATAATTATTAATAGTTCTAGATTTTTTTTTTTAGCATCCTAATAAGTCCTTTGTTTTCATGTAGTTTATTATGTTTTTTACGCACGAAAATGATTTACAGTATAGAATTGAGACCATTGAATTTGGAAAAACTTCTCATATGTGTACAATTCCTTATTGGTACATATAGTGTATCACTCCTCATAAATTCATAAAATAGTGTATTTTATAAGAAACATGCAGATATGAAATGGTCCCATTTCGAAATGTTAATGTTTATACCTTTCATTCTCTAATTCCCTTAGTAAATACTAGCTACAAATATTTAATGTTTTTAGAAATACTATGGGAAAATGACTACAACCTAAGGAGGATGAATGCTTTATTTAACAAGATGCAATATCTAGATTATATACTGAACAGCAAAGGAGAACGTCTTTCTCCTACGTCTAAAGCTTAGCGTCCCTAACGTCCGTCTACATATTTTCCCGTGTGTCCTTTAGTCGGACATTCCTGACGGGGTGTGACGTCAGTGTGGACTGCTCCACCCTAAGTACAGGGGGAGGGGTTGTCCATTGCACATTTCCAATCCTACATCGGCCATCATGACCGGGAAGGCGACCTCGCCTGATTATTTACAATGATAAAATGTACCGATACATAGTAATGAAATATTAAAAATGTACACAGTAGATGAAAAAATTATACACAACACAAAATATCATCAAAGAAAAAGTACAAAAATACTGAAAAATAAACAAATTTAAAGTAATACTGCATAAATAGAAAAAATTTCCTACATTACCACTGGGGTAAAACAAATTATGTTAACGATACAAATAAGATCAAGGCTAAAATAAGAATCTGGAATAAGGAACAGGAACATATTGAAGCAAGATGCTCCTACTGCTAAACACTTAAATTTGTACTAAAATGAAATAAGAAAATGTTAGAGTCATTCAATAAAAATGGAATCAAAAATAAATAAATAGATAAAAAGTCTGTTGTTAATGTCCATAACGAAAGTCTTTCACAGGAAGAAAAATTGTGAACAGTTTTTAACGGAGAAATCAAGTAGAGTTAGTTTCGCTTGGCCAGAGTTTCATAAATTCTGCACAAGTAGACGTTTTTGATGGTCCGTCGACAAAATCACACTTTTCTACGTCATAAGTGTCATTGTGCTTGACTTTTGTAACTGTATGGTCCGAGATATTTTTGCTTAAGTTTCAAGCCTGGACCAAACTGAGTGCGTTTAATTGCTACTAGGTCATGTAGTTGATATTTACGAGCTTGTCTGCGCCGGAGATTGTACGTGCGGCGATTTTCATCTTGAACTTTGTAGATTTGCTTTTTGGCATCTTCACGGAGAGCATCCCATTGTTCTTGGAATTGAGCTGTAATCGCATCGTTAAGAAGTTCGACAATCTCAATGTCCTGGCAAGACTTCATCTTGGTGCCGAAAAGGAGCTCAAATGGAGTCATCTTGATGCTTCTTTGAAAAGCTGAGTTCAGGATTTCTTGCAGGTGGGGTACGTGAGAGTACCATTTCTCAGGATCGTCGACAGAAAGTTTTGACAGCACAGCAATGATGGTGGAATTTTGTTTTTCAATTTGGCCATTAGATCTTGGGAGACAAGTTGTAATGGAGATATGAAGGATGTTTTGCTTTTTACTGTAATCTTCAAATGCAGAGGAAGGAAATGCGGATCCTTTATCAGTGATATTCCTAGCGGGGTTCCCGAAGACATGTCTTTGGTTTTCTAATCGATTTATGACTTCTGCAGCGTCCGTAGATCTAGTGGGATACAGCCATGTAAATTTACTGAATGCGTCAATCACTGCAAAAACATGCTTATATTTCTTAGAAGTTGTCTCTAGGGGACCCAAATGATCTAGATGAAATGTATGGAGTGGTAAATCGTTTTTTCTATCGGGTTAAGCATGCCATCTTGTTTACCACGTTTCCGGTTTGTGAGAATGCATGTAACACAGTTTTGAATGCATTTTTCAACTTTGGCTTTAAGTCGTGGGATGTAAAAGTCTTTGCTAACTAAATCTTGTGTGCGTAGAACAGCAAAATGGCCACGTTCATGTGCAGTTTTAATGATGTTAGCCTGCATTTCGTCAGGTACCACTAGTAAATCGGTGCCATTGACTGTTTTGTAAAGAAGTTTGTTTTTTACGATATAGTTATCTTGCGGCGTTGTTTCTAGAAGCGTCTTTATCGCTGTTATTTGGTCATCAGCCTGTTGTGCTTTGAGAAATTGAAGATGGACACTATTTTGGATTAGCATACAATGTGGAGGTCGACTGAGGGCATCCACATGAGCCATCTTTGAGCCTGTACGGTGTTCTATTGTATAGTTAAATTCTTGAAGATAAAGTGCCCATCTGGCTATCCTGGGGTTAAGCTATTTTTTACTTAGTGTTTTGACGAGGGCGTCACAGTCAGTAATAATTTTGAATGATGTTCCTAGTATATAGATCCGAAACTTTTTAAGTGCTTCGACCACTGCAAGGACTTCTAGTTCAAAACTAGTGTACTTTCTTTCATGGTCTGATGTCTTTTTAGACATGTAGAATACAGGGAGAAACTGGTTGTCATGTATGGATTTTTGGAGTAGGACTGCACCCAAGCCATCGATTGACGCGTCAGTGTGAATCTCAGTGCGAGACTTTTGGTTAAAAATACTTAAAACGGGTTGTTGGAAAAGTAAGTATTTTAATTTTTGAAATGCTGTCTGTTGTGTTCAGCATAAAATTGGAAAAGGGAGTCTTTACGAAAGAGGTCACTCAAAGGCTTTGCTATGGTCGAATATGAGGGTAAAAACTTTCTAAAATAGCCAATAAGACCTAGAAATCGGCGAACGTCTTTAATATTTTTAAGATCAGTATAATTAACGGGTCTCAGGACTCTTAAATTTCCAAAAAATCGATTTTTTGAAAAAAAATATATGTTATAGCCCTATCTTTTCTAAATGTTTTGCAACCAAAATTTTAATGATACGATCAAAACTTCTTGAGTTATTAATAAAAAACTGAAGCATTCCAGGAGTAAACAAAACTGCCACGCCCATTTTTTAACAGATGTTTGATGGTCTCCAAACTTAGCTTTTAGAAGAGCCACATTTAATATTTTTACTTTTGAAATAAGTAATTTAATTCTTACTTTTGAAATAGGTAGCATAGCTGCAACTCAACTCTCTATTTTGCCGTATTGTTTACTTCCAAAGCCGTTAGATTTTTTGCAAAGCTGTGTTAGATTTTTCTGCTGATTTCAACTTTTGTATGATCTTTCGCGAAATGGAAAATTTTGAGAAAAAGCGACCGTCTGGTCAAAGACCAAAAAAGAAAAGGTTCCAAGGGAATAAGTTCATGAAGAAAACAATATCTGGTGAAAGTAAGAAGAAAAAAACAAATTTTCTAAGGAAATCACCAAACGATAGTGCCTCCTATAGGAAGTTGCCGAGTAAAAAATATATTTTGGATTCATGTGAAGCTGATATTTCACAGCATTTTAAAGGTTATCGGCTCACAGATATCAGTCTTTTTCTCGGGCAATTAGAAAAATATGTTTGTTGTTTGGAATGTCATGGCAAAATAAAAATAAACGAAAAATCTAGTGTAGGACTTTCGTCATCTTTTTTATTGATGTGCTCAAATTGCAAAATGCAAAAAAAAAACTGAATTCATGTGAGCTTATTGGAGCGAAAAAGAACACATTCCAGAAATAAATAGAAGATCTGTCTTAGCCATGAGATCTATAGGCCAAGGTTTATCAGCGTTAAATACATTTTGTACTATTATGTCGTTGCCAAAACCTGTATCTCAAAAGGCATATGATAGTATCAACATAAGAATTGCAGATGAGTGCGAGACTTTGGCAAATGCGTCAATGAGTGATGCTGCTTTGGAAGAAAAAATTCTCGATGGGACACGTAACTGCATTGCTGTCAGTGGGGATGGCACATGGAAAACTCGTGGACATACATCACTTGTTGGTGTGTGCACGTTAATTGGAGCAGAGTGTGGGAAGGTGCTCGATATCGAGATTATGTCATCCTTCTGTAAGGTGTGCGACTCATTTAAAGGTCCAAAGTTTGGACCCAAATACATTGTTTTCTTAGCGAAACACCAGCCCTTTTGCAAAAAAAATCATAATGGGTCTGCTGGACAAATGGAAGTGAGTGGGATGAATAAAATTTTTTCCTGTTCTGAACATAAGCATGGGCTCATATATAAACAGTATATAGGAGATGGAGATACAAAGACATATATGTCTCTTGTGGAGAAAAAGCCCTATGGTGATAATATCGAAATTGAAAAAATAGTGTGTTGGCCACGTTCAAAAGCGAATGGGTAGTCGCTTGAGAAAGCTTAAATCATCTCTTGGCAAGAAAAAATTGTTCGATGGCAAAACAATTGGTGGCAAAGGCCGCCTCACAGATGTTGTCATTAACAGATTGACAACTTTTTATGGGAATGCAATTCGTGGTAATCCCAAAAATGTACACGAAATGAGGCAGGCAATCTGGGCTGTATGGGCTCATACAGCTAGTACTGACGAGCAACCCAAACACTGGTTTTTTTTTGCCCTAAAGGCAACAATAGTTGAATTGCAAATATAATATTTGTGTCCAAAACAATAAAGTGCAGGGTTTTAAACACAAAAATAACTTGCCTGAAGCAGTTTCTAAAGCAATAAAACCCATTTTCAAAGATGTATCACATTTAAAACTGTTGCGAAGGTGTCTTGGAGGTAAAACTCAAAACCCCAATGAATCTTTGAATTCATTAATCTGGAAATACAGCCCAAAAACTATTGGATCTAGCATTACGGTAACGAGAATAGCTGCCTTTTTAGCTGTATGTGACTACAATTATGGGCATAAGAGCCAAATTGATATAATGAATGCAATGGGTTTGAAATATAACAAAAATAACGTTATCACTGCTAAAGATGTTGATAAAAAACGCTTATCGACAGCTTTTAAGCGCGTAACAGCAGCCTCCTTGGAATCACGAAAAAACAAAAGGCTGAAACTGGCTAAAGAAAATATGAAATTTAAGTTGTCTGAGGGGTGTGCATATGATCCAGGAGCATATTAGTATAAATAAGGTAACCATATTATTTTTTTCATGTTTTTAATTTACGACTTATTTTTAATAAAATTAACCTTTCCCTACTTAAAAAACCTACTTGTTTTATTTATTTAAAGTTATATGTAAATTTTTCGAATACATTTTTATATGATTTATATGTGTTTTTTCAAAGAAATTACTGACTTGTTTTTGCCATGTTTCAACTTTTAATTCATTTTTCGCAGAACTAGAGTAAGTTTAAATTAAGCATGCACACCTAATTTCTTAAAATATAATAATTCTATTTATTTAAAATTTCATTTACATCTTTAAAATACATTTCTATACAATTTATAAACATTTTTTTAAGCAAATTATTGACCTTTTTTTTTGCCACTGTTTATCTTTTAAGTAATTTTTTGCAGAACTTAAAAATTAAGCTTCGACACCTTATTTCTTAGAAACTACTGTTCCTATTTATGTAGAATTCCATGTACAACTTTAGAGTATATATCTATGTGAGTGTTTTGGAACTTTTTAAAGAAATTACTTATCTAAGTGTTTTTGGTCACTATTTAACTTTTTAACTTATTTTTCATTCAACTTACAAATTGAGATTCCATGGCCAATTTCTGTAAAATTCCTTGTCCTTTTTATTAGAAATTTTATGGACAACTTAAAAATAAGTTGTTCTATGTGAATATGTATACTACATTTTTAAAAAAAATATTAACAATTATATTTTTTTGCCTTTTGCAACTTTAAACTCATTTTTCTCAAAACATAAAAATTAAGCTTGCGCGTATAAATTTAAAGAAACTACTTGTCCTATTCTTATAAAATTTCTTATACAATCTCAAATTAAGCTGTTCTACAACTTATACACAAAGTTTTAGACATATAACTGAAAAAAAAATTTCATGTTTATACTTAAATAAAATTTTTCCAAAAGTTTTTTTAAAATATTATTTTTTTAAATTTTAAAAATATTTAATTACTTAAAAAACTAAAACAAGTTTGTATAACTTCATGACTCAGCATTTTTCTACAATTTAAATCTAATTTTGTTAAGTTTGGTCAATTTTTAACTTCAGATTTTTACGCGCAGTAACATACTAGTTTTTAAAATTTCTAAAAATTGTCCAATTTAAAATTCCTTATAATTTTTAAATTTTTTAAGAAATAATCTGAAATTTTGTTATAAGTATGATTATGAAGTGGAGAAAGTTTCAAGTTTCCATGTTGTTTTCATAGAAAATTATATGGATTCGCGCGCGAAAAAAATGTTTTTCTTACATTCCTCGATGAAGTTAAGAGTCCTATGACCCCTTAATAACAGCTTTAGTTTTTGAAGGGGAAGGAAACAATCTACCGTTTTCTATATTATGGCCAAGAAACTCAATTGTATTATGTAAAAATTGACATTTTTTAAAATTTATTTCAAGTAATCACAAGCTACCTGTAGAACACTTTTTAGATATTCAAGGGCTTGGGACTCATTACCAGCGGGAATAACGACATCATCCATATATAGGAGAACGATACTTTTCGGAATCAGATGTCGGAAAATGGCAATTATGTACCGCATAAAGTTGGAAGGACAAGTACTTAGTCCAAAAGGCATTCGTCTAAATTGATACTGACCATTGTGAGTAACAAAACTAGTAAATTTACGGCTCCTTTCATTTACCGCGACATGGAAAAATCCATTTTTTAGATCTAGAGTAGTAAATATTTTAGCATTTTTGAGACAATCTAAAATATCGTCAATTAAAGGAAGAGGATAGTTATCTATAATAAGTTTGAGATTTAAGCGTCTATAATCAATGCAAATTCTTGATTTCCCGTCTTTTTCTTTACTACCACAACTTGACTAGCGTAAAGGGATGAACACGGCTCAACAATTCCATTTTTAACCCATTCATCAACTTAAGCGTCCACTATATCTCGTTCAGCAAATGGCAAACGTCGGGGCTGATGAAATATCGGTTCGTCGTCGGTGAGAGCGATATCAAGCTCAATGTTTACAGTTTTTGTTTTTTTAGGCGTGTATGTCGATAGCAGTTGTTCGACTTCAGCTCGATTATGTTGAGAAACATTTGGACCGATATCAAATGTCGGTGAACCGTCAGAAATCGTCATAATAAAATTTTCATTTGCATTAACAGAAGGCCTTAAAATTTGTGCAAATTTTACGCCTGTAGGCGATATATTTAGATGTGCTTGTTTAATTACGTCACAACCGATTATAAGGTCATAATTTGTACAAGAATTTGGTACAACAGAAATAGTAACAGGAAAAATTTGATCATCGATAGTAATTTCAGAATCAAAAGTTCCTATCACATATTAATTCGCGAAAAACCAAAACCTGATAATAATGTGTTTGTTTGTTTCAGTGGCGGTGCATCTATATTTATGTAAGTAGAATTTCTTAATAGTGTTAAATTGCTGCCTGTGTCTACCAACCCTTTAAGTTTACGGCCAATGATTGTTACGTCTTTGAACATATTAATAGGAGAAGGCAATTCATGCACAGCGTTTATACCAGAAGGTGGTGTAGAAGTGTTATTTAAATTAGCTCGTCGGCATTCAAATGATTTGTGACCATAAAGATTACATGAGAGGCACGTGAATAATTAGGACGAGATTTTGATAGGTGACCTATATCATTACAATTAAAACAAGTTTGGGGATTTTTAGCTGCGTCGGAAACGTTCAATTTTGTGGATTTTCTTTGGAAGCTTTGTTGTTTAAAATCGCGTCCTCGGCTTTCATATGAATGACGAAAATTCGGTGAATTAGAGTTATGTATTCCCATGTTTTTAATGACAGTTTCATAGGTACGTAATTTCTGCTTAAATTCGGAAAATAAGGTTGCACCATACAGGATTATTTTATCTGAACGAGGCCCATCAATTCCACTGGATAATTGATGCTTCGTCAATTTTTGAATCACATCTATTTGCTAATTCACGCATGGAATTAAAATATTGCATTAAAGTCTCGGTTTTATACATTTTTCTTTTTTCTAATTCGAGGTGAATTTCTATGGAGGTAACTGAATCCGAAAATTCTTCAATTAAAGCTTTTTTGAATGACCCGTATGTATTTAAATTTCTTTGTGAAAAAAGAAATGATTTAGCAGTTCCACATACTAGACGTTTCGCGAAAATTAATTTTTGAGAAAAACTCATAGCTGGGAATAAATCTAAATTTTCTTCAACATCGCGAAAGAAACTATTTACATAATAAAAATCTTCCCCGGTAAATTTTCTACTAGTCGCCGAAATATCCCGCAATAAAGTCCAAAACTGGGTATTCGTCTCTGTAAGGGAAGCATCGTTTGAATAGGGAGGAAAAGTATTTTGTGTACAAAGAGATGAAACGTTTTGATGTGCCGGCATGAAAGAATAACCTTGAACGCTGGGTAGGGGTGGATTACTGACCGGATGTTGAAAAGGGGAGTGCTGGTCTGTCCCTTCCGATGAAAAATTCCTGTCTAACGTGATTCGTTTTTGAAACTACGTTTTCGCCTTCAGAAAAGGATGTCTCCGAATTATTTAATGTTAGTTGGAATTCATCTAAGTTCGTCAAAGCTTTAAATATACTATTGCATAAATTTTGCTCATTTGTTTCTACGTCTAAATGCAATAAATTAGCGACTGAGATGAAATCAGGCAATGAGAATTCGGTTTAAAACTTTTTCTTTGTGTTCTTCAACTCTAAACTCTTTAGGGAATGTAGAAAAATTTCTTATGTTATTTCGCGAAGAACGGTCAAATTCGGTGAATCCTAATATAGATTTTAATGTTTTTACAGCACGAGTTGTACCACATTTCAACGAATTAGCAATTATAGGAATATCGCCTAATTTAATCTTTTTACAGGACATCTTAATATACAAAATTAATCACTTTGAAAATTTATAGACGGTGCAAGGTTGTAATCAAAATTTCCCTATCACACTCTGAGTTAAAACTACTAAATACAGTAATTTTAAAGCCAAAATAAACAAAAAAATACGTTTAATTAAATTTTGCCTACCTGGGGTTGGGGAGTAGTCCATACAATAAATCCAAAACCAGTTGAGGCACTACAGGAATCCAAGAAAAAGAAAGTCCAACAGCAACAAGTTGTTTTTACGCTTTTTGCAATGTAGCGTCCACTGAAGAAAAATATAAACGCGTCTTAAATTTTTTTCCTCGTCTAGAGGTGATTTTCCTTAATATGCAAGAGAAAGGTCGATCCCCCAAAATATGGGAAAATGACTATAACCTAAGGAGGATGAATGCTTTATTTAACAAGATGAAATATCTAGATTATATATATACTGAATAGCAAAGGAGAACGTCTTTCTCCTACGTCTAAAGCTTAGCGTCCCTAACTTCCGTCTACATATTTTCCCGTGTGTCCTTTAGTCGGACATCCCCTGATGGGGTGTGACGTCAGTGTGGACTGCTCCCCCCTAAGTACAGGGGGAGGGGTTGTCCATTGCACATTTCCAATCCTACAATACTATCTCTATAATTTATCATAGAAGAGTATGGAACATTCAGAAACAGAAAATGCAAGTAAATATAATTTTGGAAATGTATTTATAATAAGATTTGTCAATGACATGGATATATTTTTGTTTATTTAAAAATTTTCATACCTATTTCTAATGCTTAACAAGATATTTATACTTTTTGAGAGCAGAGTGTATAAAATAGTAGTTGGTTAATAATGAAAGTTTTTGATTAATAATTAGGAATTCTTTTGTGATGGAAATGAAATTGTTTTTAACAGCATTTAAAGGTTTGGAATATCTGAAATAATCTCATTATAAACAAACATTTGATATGTTTTCTAGTTTGATTTCCTTTGTAATTATTACCCTTCAAAATTTTTGGATTTTTTTAGAAATGCTTGTCTCCAGCATTCAGAAAGAAATGAACTTGACTTTATAAAAATAAATTAAGAAACATGCTTAAAGAAATAGGCTTTTTAATAAAATTATTTTAAAGTAGAACAAATTAAATTGTTTTCATGAAAATTTCTCATATAATGAAGCAGAAAATTCTTATCGGACAGTTTTATTCAATAATCATACTCATTTTAATATACATTATTTATTGACACTTAATTTTAACATTACATGAATACACTACAAGTAAATAAAACAGACTCTATATGAATGTAACACTATACTGTAAGGACAAATAAAGGATCTATAACTGACTAACTAACCAGATTAAATGAAATATCCTAAGAATTTTAAAATTTCAGATCTTAAATCTATACAATCAACTTTCTGAATTTACACTAAAAACAAATTAGAATACTTAAATAATGCAACTTATAGAAAGGAGTTTCGAATAAAAAAACAAATTCACATATAAAATGGCAATGTAGCTATTTTTTGTAAAATATCTCGTAAAAATTTTTTCCATGTTCAATACAATTTCAAGTACAGTAAACCTTTGTATAACATTTGTTTATCATACCTGTAAAATTACATATTAAATACTAAAGCTTATTATATTTATTTTTAAACCACCCTAATTTTTCCTTACATTAATTTTTATTTTTATTAATAAACCATTACATTGCATATACTACATCAAAATAAAATTGACAAAAAGATTTTCTTTTTTTTTTTTTTTTTTTGAATTTCACACTAATTACAAAATTCCTACAATCTGTTCGTTTAAAATATACGAAGCATTATCTTCTGTTTTAATGGGAATATTTGATTGTTTTACACTGAACATACCAACACTTAATGCATACTTATTTCTACCAGTTACTGTATGTATAGTGTTAAATATAATTCAGTTCATCCAAACTTAAACTTATTTGGATTAATGTATTGACATGTTATTTTGTTATCACTGATTATGCATCTAAAGTATCCTTTTATACATAAATTATATTTATACTAAAAAAAAAATTGAAAATGAAACAACATTAAGAAAATAGATTCAGAATTCTTGCTCTGAAGTTTCATGTTTGAAAATATATTAACTTCAAATATAAAATTAATTACTTCAAAGTTTGTCTAAGAAATGCTAAATCAGTACTCATACCATTCCAAAATTTGGAACATACATATTAAACTGCCCACTAATTTCACCAATCAAAAAGACATCCGAATTTTAAAAAAAAATATATCACTATAATTACTTTGTTCAAACATGATCATGAACAGTTTCCACTATTGGTTGTATATCGTAGAATTTGGTGGTTTTATGATTTTAAGAAATTAGAGAGTCTATATTATAATATACAAGTGCTCCAAATTTGCCCTCTCAATGCACTTCACACAAAAATATCAGTGATTTTGGACAATTAACTCATTAAAAATAATTTTGAAATTTTTCTGAAATTACCTTTTTTTTTTACTGAATTTTGCATTAATGTAAATTATTTAAATTCTGCCTTCCCTTGATGATTAGTGGCAGCCAGGGGGCACCACCTGTTCTTTAGAGAAGCGGGAACTCGTTCCCCTCGCTCTTGTGCCCTGGATCGCTACCGGGGAAAGATGTGTACACGTAGAGTTAGGGAAAGCCTGTTTCCCTCCTTTAGTCCTTAAGCCATTTTCTGTAACGATAATGGATGTGTGTTGTTTTGTTGTTTTATTTAAGTGACCCCTTGTGTTGTGGAACGTAAGAACATTAAATAGTATTTGTTCCAGTAATGAAAAGGCTTCTTCATTTCAACACAATGAATACACGACATGGGGGATTG
The DNA here is from genome assembly GCA_019973935.1 of Trichonephila clavipes. Taxonomy (NCBI): domain Eukaryota; kingdom Metazoa; phylum Arthropoda; class Arachnida; order Araneae; family Nephilidae; genus Trichonephila; species Trichonephila clavipes. Next base: position 39,451 of record BMAU01003023.1, on the reverse strand, counting down.
TCATAGTGGCGCCCAACGTTCTAACCGGACCAGGAAACCGAGATGCTGATCAACGCTTCCTTGAGTGTACATTTTGTTTTTCTTCGACCAACTGACCACGTGTATGGAAATTTTAGTGTGTGTCGCCCCGACAGTCAAAGTTAAAGTGCTCGTCTTTCAGAAAATTGTCAGTTTTAGTATCATCCCGATGCTAAGGTGAAAGTGCTCGTCTTTCAGAAAACTGTCAGTTTTAGTATCGTCCTGATACTAAGGTGAAAGTGCTCGTCTTTTAGTTGGAAAATTATCGGTTTAGTATCATCCCGATACTAAGGTGAAAGTGCTCGTCTTTTTAGTTGGAAAATAATCGGTTTAGTATCATCCGGATACTAAGGTGAAAGTGCTCGAAAAGTGAGGAAATAATCCGAAGTGAAATTGTGTTGCTTTATGTGTTATGTTTTGAAGTGCGCGAGTGGTGTTTACCAGATATCTGCTATTTTGAAGAAAAACAATCTCTTCCCGAGATTATGTGTTACTGAAATCTTTACCTGTATTTGAACAAGAAAACGGAAATTAAATCTGTGAGTAGATGTAACAAATCTTTTGTACAATAATATTGAGGAAATGATCATTTATCTTTTTTTTGAGATATTAGTATTTGTATATTTTGCTTCTATAATGCAATTTTTTTTAATTATAATTATTTCAATCTACTGTTGAAAATAATTGTGAAATTCAAATAGTGAAAGATAATTTCTGCTTTCAGGAAGAAGTAACTGATATAACATTGTTGATAAATATGTATTGGTGCATTTTAAAATAATTGCTATATAATAATTTGCTGTAAATAATTGCTATATTGAGTAAATGGTGAAATTCTTGGTTATTATTATTATAAGGATCTGTTGAATATATATATATTTATTCTTTCTTAAAGTTAAATATTGAAATAAAAGGTAATTTCTGCTATCAAGCTGAGGGGAGAAACCTCATTTAATTATCAAACTTTGATATATGTAATGTTTTCAGATTTAGATATTTTTATTGTTTAATATATTTCATGAATCGATATATTTATAGCTTTCAAAAGTTCTATTTGGTGATTTTAAATTTTATGTTTCTTGAGAATAGATTTGTTTAATTTTGCATGAGTCACATCCTGTGATAGCGGAGTACTTGTTTAGTTTGTGTATTTTATTCATTGCATTTCCGGTGTGTTTTTTGAATTACGTAAGGAAGGTTTCATAAAATATATAAGTATTTCTAAGAAATATTTCTTTTTTTTTTAAAAAAATGAATATTAAATAATCTTATATTCTAATTGAATCACAGTGTGATACATTTAGCTTTTAAATGTTTTGTACTTATTAAGTATATATATATATATATATATATATATATATATATATATATATATATATATATATATATATATTTCACAACATAACATGTAATCACGTTTTTTTTCAATATGCTATTGTGACTCATGATTAATTTTACATTTCATATACAGTTGAATTTATGGTATTTTATTTAGATTTTCTGAAGATCTTTTTGTAAAATAATGTTTTGTTTATTCCCTTTATATTGAATTTTTTTATTTATATGTTTTCTCTGCAGGGAAGGTAGTTGTTTAATGATTAGTTAATACGTATCCATTGATATTAGGAAAACCAGTTTAATTTATAACTTCCTGTATACTTTAAAACCTGAATCTAGTTTTAGTTTTAAAGACAAATATGGCTTTTCTCTCAAAAGGCAAGAAAATAGACCTCTATAATTTAGCAAGTGAGCTACGAGTCTCTGTGACTTTTAGAGGATAAAATAATTGACTTACGCGAAAAAATCACTTCATGTACATTCTTTCAGAATAATGAGCAGTTTGTGAAAGAGATGCTCGATAACATTGTTGATGAACGTAAATCGCTTGAAATCGAAGCCTTAAAGAAAATAGAACGGGAGGATAAGTTCCTTGCTGATCAGAGAGCATTTGAGCTTGAAAAGCTTAAATTACAAGCACAAAATCCTCCAGCTTCCGTAGGTAATTCTTCTCAAATGGATTCTAACCCCATGAGGCTGGATTTAAAAACAGTCTTGCCCACATTCATCCCTGATAAAGATGACATATCACTGTTTTTAACAATGTTCGAAAGACAAATGAAGCTCCTAAATGTACCTGCCGATTTTTGGGTATCACACTTAATTGGAGTCCTGTCAAGTGATATTGGCAGGTTAATTGCAAGAGAACCGGAAGAGATGTTTAGGAATTATGCTCACATTCACAATATTTTATTGCAAAGGTTCAAACTGACAGCTGACCGTTTCAGAGTCCTTTTTTGCCGACACCAGAAACAGGATCATTCCACGTGGAAAGATTTCTTTTTTGAGCTAAGAACCTTTTTCGAAGGTTGGCTAAAAGAATTAGATATAGATTCATTTGAAACCTTGAAAGATCTTATCATAGCAGATCAAATAAAAAAAAAAGGTGTCCACCAGATTACAAGAATCATTTCCTAGACACTTGGGAAATACTGAATGATCCCGTTGTGTTAGCTAAAAGCTGGACTCATACGAAAATGTTAAACCCTCTTCGCAAAAATTAACAAACTAAGCAACTCTCGTTTTTCTAGGAACACAGGCAATCCGGAGTTTAGGAAGTCTCACTCATTCAAAGTTGAAAAGAATGTTTCGGGTAACCATAATAGTGCTTTTGCTAACCCTAGCTACATGCCAGCTCGGAATACCAGCACCGGTTTTCATCCACCTATTTCTTGCTATGGTTGTGGCAACCCTGGATTTAGAAAATCAAAATGTCCAAAATGCTCACAAAAAAAGAGAGTGCCTCTGTCAACGCCATACACATGTTTACTTGTCTTACCTCCCCAGTAGCTCTACTTGACATCGAAGTCTATGAGGCTACAGGCACAGTTTGTGCTGATACAGGAGCCAGCCAGTCAGTCGGGGGAGAATTAATGTTTAAATTCTTGAGAAATCGTGGACAAAAATTCTCAGAATTTCATCTTGCTATGTGCCTAGCTGATGGCCAACAATCCACATCCCTTGTTCAAAAAGCTACAGTACCAATCACCGTAGGTGGACGAACTTTCCAAATCGATTTAATTTTTTTGCCACATGCAAAAGGTAACCGCACTCTTCTAGGTGTTGACTTTTTAAAGACATCAGGAATCGTAATGGACATGTGTAACAATTTTTGGTATTTGGTGACAAACCAAGCTTCAGGATACCTTTGTTAAAAGATGTTCCTTTGCCTGTAGACGACAGTCCTGTCGAAATAAATAGTAGTTCTTGTCCCACAAATTCGATTCCCAGTGAAATTCCATTACATAGCAACACTGTTGATGAAGAAATTTGCGAATTAAAAAACTATAGTTATTGATTTCCCGACGAGAACTGCTAATGAGCTAAGAACAGAACAATTGAAGGACCTTGAGCTAAAAAAGATAATTGATTGTTTTGAAAATCCCAACAAGGGAGTTGACTTTGCCAATTGGACTGGGAGAGGGTACGTGATGAATCAGGGAGTACTGTACCGGTACTCACCTCATGCTGAAGTTGAAGAAGCTCAACTAGTTGTCCCTACTCATGAGAGAGAGAAGATATTGAAATTGCACCATGATGCTCCCACCGCTGCACATTACGGTGCTGATGGTACCTTTTCCAGAATTTCCTCGAAATATTACTGGACTGGTATGAGGAAATTTATTGCTGATTATGTGAAGAGCTGTTCAGAATGCATTAGATACAAAGCCACGAATCAGAAATCTGCAGGTCTTCTGCAGACCCTGTTCCAGCTCAACGATTTGAGAGTATAGCTATTGATCTTTTGGTCCCTTACCAGAAACGACCGAAGGTATGAAGTGGATTTTCATTGTGGAGGATTACACAACAAAATGGGTAGAGTTATTCCCATTAAAGCAAGCTACTGCTAAAGAATGTGCCATGACACTTCTAAATGAAGTCTTCCTAAGATACGGAGTGCCCCGTAGACTAATAAGTGACAATGGGACTCAATTTGTGAGAGTGCGGTGATCCAACAGTTATGTTTTTGTCTTGGATATCAATCAAAGTCTCATTCCCGTATATCACCCACAGGCAAATCCAGTCGAAAGGAAAATAGGGATTTGAAACCTCGTTTGGCAATGATGGTAAACAACCATACATTATGGACTGAAAAGCTACCAGCTATTAGATTTGCAATGAATACTTCAAAATGCGAGTCAACAGATCACACGGCAGCATACCTAACCTTCTCCAGAGAACTACGAACTTTGGACCAAGTAAATACTGATCTACGGTCCGTCATACATAACAATAATTTTGTGCCTGAATTTACACCCTATTTAAAACGTTTTGAAGGATACATGTCACAAATTAAAGAAAACATTGAGATGAGTCAAGATCGTCAAAAACATATGCAGATAAATCACGCAGACCAAGTCCTAACTATAAAGTTAATGATCTGGTATGGGTAAAACTTCACCCATTAAGTAAAGCGAGTCAGAACAGGAGTGCAAAACTCATGCCTAGGAGAGACGGGCCATACATTGTGCTATCCCAGAGATCTCCCACTACCTTTGTAGTAGCCAGTTGTGACAAACCTGACGAACCTTTAGGTGTCTACCATACATCAGCTTTAACACCCTTTCTGAATGGCACAGAGACCCAGTCTCCTGTAGTGCCTCTCAAGAAAAGAGGGAAGGCCACGCAAACAGCCATTGGTTCCTAGAGGTACTGCCGGAGAGAATGCCATAAGGTCTGCTAGTACACCCCCTCGCCGAGACGGTCTTCGGCGGTGTAGGGGGAGAATGTAACAACTACATTTAAACCCTGCCTTCCCTTGATGATTAGTGGCAGCCAGGGGGCACCACCTGTTCTTTAGAGAAGCGGGAACTCGTTCCCGTCGCTCTTGTGCCCTGGATCGCTACCGGGGAAAGATGTGTACACTTGGAGTCAGGGAAAGCCTGTTTCCTCCTTTAGTCCTTAAGCCATTTTCTGTAACGATAATGGATGTGTGTTGTTTTGTTGTTTTATTTAAGTGACCCCTTGTGTTGTGGAACGTAAGAACATTAAATAGTATTTGTTCCAATAATGAAAAGGCTTCTTCATTTCAACACAATGAATACACGACATGGGGGATTGTCATAAGATCTTAAATCTATACAATCAACTTTCTGAATGTACACATAAAACAAATTAGAATACTTAAATAATGCAACTTATAGAAAGGAGTTTCGAATAAAAAAACAAATTCACATATAAAATGGCAATGTAGTTATTTTTTGTAAAATATCTCGATAAAATTTTTTCCATGTTCAATACAATTTCAAGTACAGTAAACCTTTGTATAGCATTTGTTTATCATACCTGTAAAATTACATATTAAATACTAAAGCTTATTATATTTATTTTTAAACCACCCTAATTTTCCTTACATTAATTTTTATTTTTATTAATAAACCATTACATTGCATATACTACATCAAAATAAAATTGACAAAGGATTTTCTTTTTTTTTTTTTTGAATTTCACACTAATTACAAAATTCCTACAATCTGTTCGTTTAAAATATACGAAGCATTATCTTCTGTTTTAATGGGAATATTTGATTTTTTTACACTGAACATACCAACACTTAATGCATACTTATTTCTACCAGTTACTGTATGTATAGTGTTAAATATACTTCAGTTCATCCAAACTTAAACTTATTTGGATTAATGTATTGACATGTTATTTTGTTATCACTGATTATGCATCTAAAGTATCCTTTTATACATAAATTATATTTATACTAAAAAAAATTGAAAATGAAACAACATTAAGAAAATAGATTCAGAATTCTTGCTCTGAAGTTTCATGTTTGAAAATATATTAACTTCAAATATGAAATTAATTACTTCAAAGTTTGTCTAAGAAATGCTAAATCAGTACTCATACCATTCCAAAATTTGGAACATACATATTAAACTGCCCACTAATTTCACCAATCAAAAAGACATCCGAATTTTAAAAAAAATATATCACTGTAATTACTATGTTCAAACATGATCATGAACAGTTTCCACTATTGGTTGTATATCGTAGAATTTGGCGGTTTTATGATTTTAAGAAATTAGAGAGTCTATATTATAATATACAAGTGCTCCAAATTTGCCCTCTCAATGCACATCACACAAAAATATCAGTGATTTTGGACAATTAACTCATTAAAAATAATTTTGAAATTTTTCTGAAATTACCTTTTTTTTTTACTGAATTTTGCATTAATGTAAATTATTGTGAACACCAATTTGTCAAGTTATTCCTTTAAGGGTAAATAGAGAATTGAGAAAGGTTATATTAAAATTTCGAATATTTCTATTGCTTTTAGAAAGTAAGTATCCTACAGAATCAAATGTCTATATGTAAAATCATATTTGGTTTCATGATCTTAATTACTGATAAATATCATAGAACTGATCTAAGTATACTTCTTGGGTCAATATTTGTAAATAACTCAATACAACAAATTGATTCAGGACTTAAATTTATAAGCAGGATAGTATCAATACAGATGAACCTTTTTGACTTTCATACTTATGTAAAAATTAAAATCCAGAGTATTCTTATGCTCAATACATTTCAGATGGGGTTGCATAGATTTCTTCAATAAACTGTGTTATACTTCAATAGCACGTGTATAGTCTATATGTGAAACCTATCAAAATTAATGAATTTTACATTTTGATAACCCTTGTGCAAATACGAATAAATTTTATCCATAGTAAAAAAAAATTGTACACACACATCTGTGTGATAAATTTATACCAGTCAAATTCTGAAAAACAGGTGTTGTGTTAAGAAATCCCTATACACTACATAATAGATACACCCCACAAATATTTTATAATTTTTTTTGTGTTAAAGAATTATGAATTCAAAAACGACATTATTTTGATCATGCAGGAGAGAACAGGACTTTTTTATTCAATATATATACACACAAATTCACATTTTCCATAATACACACAATTTAATTAAAAAATTTTAATGTCTTAATTTTTTACCACATTCAAAATGAAATTCTCGATAAATATATTTTTACTAAAATGTTGCTGCAAATAAAGGCTTTAAAAATGTTGCATAATTTTTTTAATTATAAATTTACAAAAGTTAAATGGTAATTTGCATTTCTAATGTTTGAAAATGGTTTTTAATTTATCTTCAAGTATAAACAATAATGAACCTGTAGTAAATTAAGATATTTTTTCATTTCTGTAGTGAATGCTTTTCAAAATTTGATTCCCAAAAGAATAAACTTATATAGTAATACATATTTGCCTATATATATGTAAGGATAATTAAATTAGATTAAAAATTAAAATCCCTATCTAGCACTTGAATCATCTTTCTCAGTCCCATCTTCAAGTATCAAACTAATCACCCATTTATTTCTTCCGAACATATGGCCTAGCCAATAAACATGTCTAATTCCAGATCGTTAGATTTAATAGTCAACATATGTCAGCATTAACTTGCAAGCAACTTCTTCAAAGCAGCGATACTTACCATATGTTTTTCAAGTGTTATCCACTTGAAACCACCACCATGGCGTGCTTTTTCCTCTCTGCTCTTGGTGTCAGAACAGATGTACAAACGATCGAATAAAGGTCTTCACTTTTCTAACTTTAATCTGATTCTGTGTTAAAAATCATGACAGAATTAAAGCCGGCAGGATCTTTGTCTGCGATCTTAATGTAAAAAACTAATCTTTTTTATAAAATAATTTAATATAAAAACTAACGCCAACGAACGTAATAACTGATATGGAGAATTTTATGGAACTCCAACGACACTACATTTGTTAGCTGAGGACGTTGGGTTACCAGAATTAATCTATGGTACGGAAAAAGAAAAGCGCTAGTAATCCCCGAAAGAACATCTCTCTTAACACAGAGAAGAATGCAGTGTTTACAGCCGAACGATATTTTTTTTTGCTGAAGAGGTCATCCAGTTTACCGTGAATGGAAGAAACATTCTAATGAAGAGAAAAAGAAAAAAAAAATGGGGAAAGCGTGAATCCCCTAAATTCCATGATGAAAGATGTCAATCCCTTCCGCCAGAATAGATAAAAAAATATGTTTTTCTCTGAATGGTATTGTGATTTAGTTCCAATGACACAATGATGGAAGGACCAACAGTACCAGAAAAAAATCTTTTCCGCCGGAAAGCCTGCACGGTAATACTGTGAAATAGTGAAGCAACAACATTGAAAAAAAAATTAATTAAATTTTACTAGAGAAATAACGTGACAACAGCATCTGGATTAATGTTCACCAAGGAGTTCTGTCGTTGCAAAGTGGATGTCAGTTAAATTGTATATTTCCAATTTTAGTAACATTGAAGAACTGAGTTTTGCTGAACAGAACTTTTAGGAAAAAGAATAATATATGATATGGTATTTAATTTTTATAATATAGTTGTGTTATAAATGAGATATTTTCTTTATATTTTAATTGAGAAAACAAAGTATATAGGTTTAGTCATACAAAATTTTGAGAAATTTTAATATACTTCTCATAATTTTATCTTAAGATGTCGAATGAGTTAAGAGTTATGATAGAAATTGGTGTTTTAAAATGAAAGATATAAATTAAGTTTTTAGAAAATGACTAATGAGAAAACTAATACTAGAGATATTGATTTTTATAAGAAACAAAAGTAAAGTCAAGTTGTATTCTTTTTTCTCCATTGAATTCAATTGTTTTGTTAATTATTTTATTCAGCAGTAATCTTATTGCATGTCATTTAATTTTTTTTTCATTTTGAAATTGTGTGTTTTGATATACCGGCCATATATCAGGATTCACTATTTCTTAAAATTTTCCTCTTCTAAAATTAAAATTAACTTAATAACTTGAAGTCTAATTTTTGGATATTATACAGTGGATAAGGGAGAACACAATCATTATAATTTTGTATATGTCTCGAAACATTAAGAGGACAAACTTGTTTAGTTTGATATGTACACCTCTCATTGTTTCTTATCAGCATCCCTGAAGATCTGTGAGTTGATCATGCAGATTTCTCAGAGAGATGTGTTCAAAATTAAGTAAGGTGATACAGTTTATGTTAGTGAATGTGTGATGTAAGAGAAAATCAAGAATTTTTGTCTATGAAACGAATTTTTAGAAGGTTACGGAAAGATTCAAAATATTGTATGTGATATTGTTAAGTTACAGTTAATATTGAGAAAATTTTCATACATACTAAAAGTTATTATTGAAGTGAGTCCACTTTTCCGACTCAAAAATAATAAAGTGTTCTTATATTCTTGTACACTTTTATTCCTATATTCTTAGAATTTTTATATTTTATAACGCATATGATATAAAACATTGTTTATTGTGTTGGATAGTGCATAGAAGTTGTGTGTTATACACCGTTTTCATATTATTAATAATTTCATTTTATTAGTGTCTATATTTTTTTTATCTTTTTAAAAAATGTGTTTCATCTATGCAAAATGTGTGAAACAATATAAGGTATTACTACGATGGCGCCAGAGTAGATTTTTATACAAAATTATTATTTTAACATTTGTATGATTTCATGTATTTTTATATTTACTATCTTATTGTTTGATATATAATTTTCCAACATAATTTTTTTTGAAAATATCTACCAGCTATAATACAAATCTATTATTATGAAGGAATAGGAGGAAACGCGAGCTCTTTTTCTGGATGTCGAATAGATTTAAACAAGCTAATCTTCAATTATATGTATGGAAATTCATTTTTATCAATTAACCCTCTAACCGGATAGCACGGAAAATTCCATAGTGTACAGATGCTTTGAAAATGGACTGCACGGATTTTTCTGCCTTCAAGTAACGTTTTCAAAAGCGGATTAGCCGCACTTTTCTGAAATCCTTTCCCCCTTTTAAGGTTTAACATCTTGAAAGATAATGAGGGACGGAGGAAGCAACACAGCAGGAGTTTTATGGCTCGCAGGGAACCCCGTGTTTTGACCCTGGGGCAATCGTAAAAAATCGGGGAGAAATTTCTTTAGAACCCAAGAAGTGTTTGTTTGCTAGCTTGTATTTTAAAAGTTTTCAAAAGTCCCAACGCATAAGTAAAATATGTTACAATTCCCTTTTGGTTTCATATTAATTTCAAACTGTAACAAGTTGGGGCGTGTCAGGGCAATCTGCTATTTTATATAGTTATACAAATTATATCTTTTTTAAGTATATTCTTTTGCTTCATTTTTATTATTTTAATCAATGCTTTCAGTTTTTGAAACATGATTATTTTATTATAAGATACCGAAAAAATTAATAAAACACCAAACTCTTTAAAATTTGGAACCTTTTCAATTTTCCATCCACTAAAAATGAATAAATTTAAACTTCATCAAATCATTTGAAACATTTTCTTACACTTTGATAAAAATAATAACTAAAAAAAAACTAATTAAGATTAGTTTTTTTTTTTTTTAGATTTCAAAGCCTAAGAGTTCAGTGAAGTTTAAGCACAGTGCCTGGTTATATATTGTTAAAATACACCGAATTATATTTGAATTTTAAGTGCTTGAACTTCAGTTTACATCAAAGACAACATGAATGAAGATTTTCACTAATTTTTTTTTTTTATAACTTGAATGTTTGAATAAATGGTAATCAAAAATATACGGAAACATTTACAGTAGACATTTATGCATATAAATAAACATAAAAATCAATTTTAAATTCGAGCTATTGAAAAACATTCGAATTATACACTCTGTCGCAAAAAATATATGCACCCAGAAGGAATTGAGCTACATTCACGAAATTTGGTATGCATGTAGTGTATATGAAAATAAACAAATGATTAAAAATTCAGAACAAAACATCATTTTATTAAGCGGTTACAGCTTGCAAAAGGTTAAAAATCAGTAAGTAGTAAAGCCACCTCTGGCAGCTATACAAGCCGAAATTCGGCGTGGCATCGATTCAATTAGATCACTTTTGACCCCCTGTGGAAGATCCTGCCATAGTCTTTGCATCTGCGCAGTTAATTCTCCTGTATCTCGGGACGGCTGCAGTTGCCTTCCCAGCGCGTCCAGACATGCTCTATTGGCGAAAGATCTGGTGACCTGGCAGGCCATGGTAGGACGTCATATCCTTGAAGACATTGTTGGGAGAGTCGCGCAGTATGTGGACGAGCATTATCCTGTTGATAAATGGCACCTGGGTGACTTGATAGCATGGGTAGCACAATCGGCGTTAAAATATCGTCCACGTATCTGCGAGCTGTCAAAGTGCCTTGAAGGACCACTAAAGATGATCGTGTGTCCCAAGAAATTGCTCCCCACACTGTCACACCTTGTGAAATTGCTGTATGCCGCTCGACAATAAATGCCGGATCGGACAGCTGGCCGGTGCGCCTCCAGACACGTGTGCGGTGGTCATCAGCACTGAGACTGAATCGGGATTCATCACTGAAGATGACACGTCTCCAGTCTGTCACACTCCAAGTTGCCCGAGGTCGGCAAAAATCCAGTCGACACTGCCTATGATGTGGGGTCAGTGGTAAGCGTTTTAGCGGACGTCGGCTCCTCAAGCCAACTTCGGTCAGTCGTCTCCCTTATGGTTTCTCTTGATGGCACTGGATGTCTGGAAGGAGGTAAGTGGCGTTGAATCGATGCTAGCGACGTTGTTGGTGCCGAAGTGGCCACTCTTCTGATTGCACGATCCTCGCGATCATTTGTGTTCCTGGGACGTCCTGACCCTCCGCGACGGTACACTCTACCTTCTGTGATCCACTGTTGCCAACACCGAGCAACTACCATATCGCTCCGACCGAGGTGGCGGCCGATACGTCTATTCGACCAACCTGCTTCTCTGAGGCCTATTATACGGCCCCTATCAAAGTCCGTCAGCTGCTCGTACTGCCGCCGGTTACGTCTTAGAGGCATCCTAAGTCTCAATATCGTCTATCAAAGTCATCAGATTCGTTTGGATAGCCGTACGGCGCTCGTACTCATGCTTTTAAACTCTCCCAGTTGCGCAACTAATATGCGCATAGCACACTTAGCCTTGTCTCATTGGCTTCGAAATTTTAATCATTTGCATATCTCTTACCAGACTACATTCTTGCCGAGTTTCGTGATTGTAGCTTGATTTCTTCTGGGTGCATATATTTTTTTTTATGACAGAGTGTATATTGTTCAAAAATATCAATTTATACAAAATACCTCAACATTTATCTTTTTTAAAGGCTAACTGAATAAGTAATTAAAATCTGGATATTTTTTGAAATCTCGACCTTATAAAGCTAGAAATTTTACGTTAGAAATTCCAATTGAAATTTCGAAAAAAAAATGTATCGCAAAGTTAAAAATTATTTACCATAAGTTCTAGCAACTCTTTGAGTATAATATAAATTTCAAATTTTATTATATAGCTTCTTTGGTATTTTTTAATATATTTTGAAGATTTCATACAATTCAGTTGAAAAATGCATGCTAAGAGCAAAAAATATACTAAAATAACGGAGGAATATACAATAAAGTTTTACATAGAAGCAAAACTGAGAAGCTAAAGGTTAGGAATGAAAACTTTTGAGTATATCTGAAGTAGTTTTCGAAATATTTATTTTAAAGTTCAGAAAATTTGTGTGCGTTATGTTATACTTAATATTAATTAAATGGTTAAAATAATATGTTAATATTAATCATGTAATCGTGTGAAGACACATTCATATACTAATAAAAATTATCATGGTCATTCTTGCGAATGTCAAGAATTTTATGTAATTTTAAATTCAGACATTAAGATATTGATGTAGAAAATATAAAACGACCATCTAAAATACATGAAAAACGCAGTCTGCTGTAAAATGATCTTGACAAACAAAATCCGGCATTTTCACTTACTATGGCAGAGCCGGCTTAGTCAGGGGCGATCTGGAAAAACAGAGAGAGAACCGCGGTTTTGATGGATGCCGCTCTAGCTTTTAAAGTTCCCAGGAAAAATTATATATATATAAATTACAAATGCAAAAATAAATCTTGTAATGTTCTATACATTTTTATAACAACGAATTGTGGAATTGGCTTCCAATACATTGTTGTGTTTGACAATATCTAAGGTAACTAACCCTACTTTAGATAGATTTGTACTACTTTTTCGTAACCGTATTCCTTTTAAAATTAATTCGTGCAGCCGAAATACACCTTTTGTACCCTTAAAAATTTATGTAAACTATAACGGTTAATTTTAATTTATGCAACTTGTGAAATGTTCATAATTAACCATTTCCGTCTAAACAGTTTGCATGAAAAAAAAAGTCATTATTAATTATTATTTATATGATACATAATTTTCTGACTTAATACAAAATTCTTTCTCAAACTTCCTATCCTCACAAATACTTTTCAACCCTCAACTTCTGTCTTTTTTTGGAGCTGAAAATGTTCTGAAAACAGACAAGCTTTCAGTCAAAAAACAGTTATGCTAAAAATGATGGACCAATTGGACATCACCTCAAAAGAGGCATTTAGTGTTGTTTTCGACAATGACAAAATTGTGCCCAAGGAAACTGCTTTGAAAGAAATTATAGTAAGAACATAGTGTTTGTGTGAATGAGTACTTCTTTTAAATAAAGGTCAGGTATTTTTTAATTCACTTTAAATTTTCAGCCTTTAGTAAAATTAATCTCAATTAAATTTAATTCCACAACTCACACACACACAAGGGTTTTTTTCCCCCCAAAAAATCCAATATAATTTTCAAAATATAGAAAAATTTATCAGATAAAATATTTAAAAAATATACATAAATAACCTACCGCTCGTAAGCTGGGATTTTTTAGATTTTCCTTGATCTTACCAGGCAAAGCAGTAGCGCTGTTAATCAAACGATCCAATTTTTTAACAGTCTTTTCATCATGAATCTCCGCGTTGTCCTATAATAACAAGAATTTAAACATTAATTAATAATTTTATCCATTAAACTCTTATTGCTGTAAATAGTACATCAACATCTTTCATTAGAACTATATCATGAGCACTATTAACTAGGTAAAACGTAATCGTGCAGCATCCTGAATCCTACTTTTAGGAGAGGGATTCACGTCTATTTTCATACAATTATTTAAATAAAGTTACCTTGCAATTTGCAACCATGAGAATCTTTTTTAAAAAACTAGTTGAAATTTGGAAATTGTTCAAAAAAACATATGAAAAGAATGTGTGTGTGCATGCTATTTAAATATAGACCAAGAATTTTAACTCTTAAAATCTCTCCTAAGTTTTGTGATAAGAAGGGAGGTTATTATAAATACACATCAAAAGCAGTCAAAAATTTTATCATAAAATCCTAATCAATTAATTTTTTATGTCTGTACCAACTCCACTTCAAAAAGCAGAATAGCAATATTTTAGTAGTTAGAAATAAATTTTAACAGCTCAAAACTATGAAAGCTCTACATGAAAAATTAATAAAACATAAATTCTTTCTATATAGAGAGAAAATGAAAATTCTTTTTGTACATAATTATTGTAAATAGCCAAAATTTATGATAATATGTACTATGTGATGTATCCAAGAAAATTTGTAATTTCATATACTCAATATTCACTAGCAAAAACAAGTTCCCACTAAAGAGGTGAGAAATTAGACAAAATGAAATTTTACACTCATGCCTAAAAGGTCACAAACATGTTTTGTTATAATTTTAAAATGCCTCCACTAAAACTGATAGAATTCGTATTTTTATATTTTGCAAAATGGGTAGTAAAGTATCAACCTTCAGTTTAGGAAAAGATGTTATTAAGCATTACTTTTTGTAGAGCTACTGGATTGAGACCATTCTAGCATATGAGAATTTTTCATCCAGTTTTGTGAATATAGCATTAAAAGAAACAATTTCGTATGTTTGCACAGAGAATGACTTCTCATAATCAGTTCGATCAGCGATTCTTAAACCTGGGATCCACAGCACCTCTTTAGGGGGCCACAGAATGTCTCATGTATAATGTTGAGATTTCTCTCAAAAGAGAGAAATAGACTCTCAAAGGCCTCATGGAAAAAATTAAAAGTGCCATACTAGACCAGATTACTAAATAGTTCTCCATAAAAAAACTCTACTAGAACCTGTGTATAAAGAATATTAGGTCAGGGAGGAATGTTTAAAATCCTAGGGGTCTGCGATGTCCCCTTGATACATAAAGGAATGGGCTACAGCAATCAAAAATTTAATACCGCTGGGTTAGATGGTTCCTTGCGATGAAGGACCATTGGGAGTCTTAAAACTGGTCACTTTCAAGCAGAGATGGCTCAATGGTTGCAAGTGATTCGAAAGTGATATCCTGTTTATGGAATCAATTTGAAACAAGTGGTAATGTCATTAGGAAGGCCTGCCAAGTTCACCAAACAGCATAGACATCTACACAAGATCGCTATTTGGAATTAAGTGCAAGACGACTTAGGCAGATAACGGCTCCCCAGCTTGCTCATGACTTTGTTGCTATGTCTGGAAGAAGAATTTCCAGGCAAACAAGTCTAAAGTCATCTTGTAGAGACTATCCTTTATGCCTAGTGTCTAGTCTGGTGCATCCCTTTGACTGCATCCAGCAGGAAAGAATGGATATTTAGTCGCTGAAAACCCCAGTTGTGGATACCACAAGAATGTGGGCATGTTCTTTTCCGTGAAGAGTCAAAATGAACTGACAAAGTTATTCTTGTCAAGTATTCACCTGGAGAGAAAATGGAGCTCGCTGTCATCCCTTCTAGGCAACAAAAATCGAGAAATTTGGTGGCAAAGGGATCCTTGGGTGAACTCATCTCCCAGGGCCCCTCAGAAATTAAAAACCTTTGTAAGGGCGCTTCCGTAGGGGGACCTTCTCCTTGATTATCAGCGTGAGCTAGAGGTGTAGGAATAACTAGAAGCTGCCATGATCTTAATTCGTAAACTTAAACTTGTAACAGATTAGACGATAATAACATACGTGAGAGACTTCTAACAAATTAGATAATAATAACGTGTGAGAGACTATGGTGGCTAAACACACAATATATACATAATACCGAAACAACACAAGTAGGACCACTATCAATAACTAACTCGCCTAAACTCAATTCCAATACTCTCACAGATCCTAATATTAAATAGTGACTCCTACCTTAATGTTCACCAATGAATCCAATCCTACTGGAAGTTGCGAAATTACTCGAGTGCAATGGTATGCACCTTGACCTAATGGCTCTCTTTCACAAATAACTTCTGTTAGGTTTCACTTTATCTTTCAAAAACCTCTTCACGCTTGAATCATTGATTATCATAATATTCCTCAAATTGCCACCTCGCTCACTCTAACTTCTGATATTTAAAAGCTTCCTAATTTGCATCTTTCTTTCTCGCTTCACTTCTTGGGTTTGGTTGTAAAATAGTTGCCATTAATTCTGGCCCCAAAGAACCCAAACGACATGTTAATGAAAAGACGCGTGAGCCTGTCACACCTTGCTTTTAGAAAAAATAGTTTTGTTGCCGCAAATACTTGACCTGCTCATGAATAGAATGGTAGCTCGTTGTGAGGTCTGTGTCGTAGTTTACAGAGTTCACATTCCGTATTAGACAGCTTTTTTGAGAGATTAATGCTTTATCTCCAATTCATGATTCCCCATTTTTTTTATATCACTAGTATCTTAATTTACAATTAAAATCTTTTCCATATTGTTATGTTGCTATAATCTTTATCACATTCTAATATGTCTATGTACCAGATTTCGTGGCAACACAGCAAACAGTTCAGAGGTTTTCACAGGTTTTATGTATGTAACCTTAATTTTCGATGTATATTTCGAATATTTACCGCAACTTTCTTTTCCAACTTACTGTTACAACTGTATAACAGAATTTAACCAGATAGTATAAAATTAACTTCCAGATACTAAATAAACTTTTGTTTTCCTGTAAGACAGTTTGTTTAAGTTTTTACCCACAATATCCAAAGCTTTGATCTGGTGTATAGTTGATTTACGAGTATAACACACAATAAAGTCAACTGTATGCAATTTGGTTATTTACTGCTATACGTGTATTAAGAATGAATTCTAACTGAAAGATGCAGTAAATATCCAAATTGCAACTTTATTTTAAAAATTTCCTATTCTCCATAAGCATAGTCTCTAATAAAAATGCAAATTTACAGATGCTCTTAAGGTATCCGTACACCTTCGAAGAAATTTTTTTTAAAAACTGTAATATTTGCTATTAAAATATTTTTTACTGATGAAATATAACTTAAAACTATGAAAAATACATTTAATATGTTACTTGTAGTACATAAAAAAATTTTAGGGAGTAAAGCATAGTGTAAATAGTAATTAAATTGATTATTAGAATAACGCACATAACTCAAATGTAAACAAAAATATCCCTTTTCTGTAAATTTGATGATGATCATTATAACATTTTTTAGGGCTGGTACTATTTTCCTGATGATAATCAATTTATTACAATTTTTATCAAGTTTCGAGTAAAAGAACATTGAAAAATCCTTAAAAAATTATTACGAGCATGATATATACCTTAGTTACTAAAAACATATCAACTATATAATTATGAAAGTAGTAGGGGTTCTTTAAATCTATAAAACAAATATATTTATAAAATTTGAACTAATTTGGTTCACAACTTTTTCTGATATTTACGTTGTCAGATGTCAATACGTTAAACAAATTCATTTTGAGATAAATCAGAAATAAACTTTGAAGTGCAAATTTTAATATTAAACACAATTTGATATACTTAAAATGCTCCTGATTTATAAATAACACCTTCTTTACTCTCTAAAACATTGATTTTTTTTTCCTTGTAGCTCTTAAAATTTTTCTACGCTGCTTTACATTTGGTGTTGAATGTCGTTCTGCGTCGTTAATTCTATTGATGTCAAGATGTTTGTATGCTTTTAAAGTAAAATAACCAGGAGTTATATTAAGTTTTTTAAAAATTTCAACACAACCCTTGTATCCATCATTAAATTGGACCACAGCATCCAATGCACCAGATTTTAAAATTTTGAGGCACACGAAAACTTCCTTCGGTACTCTCTGCCATATAACGCCATTTAAACACTCGTTTGAATTTTGTGTTTTGCCATGCAGGCATTTAGTAAGCAGTTCTTTGGTACACAACTCTAAATATGTAGGCTTAATCGTGTTTAGTACTTCATTTGATAAGCCTTTATATTTTTCGTTTGGCTTTTTGCCACAAGACAGTGCTCGCTGGTAGTAGCACCAACTATCTTTTCCGATAGGACACTAGCCCATGCATCGGTTTCTCGACACTTGATGAGCAATGAAACAAAGCCGCAATAACATTTTGCTGAAGACCGGATAGGTTTCCAACATTGCTACGAACAGCATTCCCATAATAGTTTTGTAATCGGTCAATAAAAGAGTCGGTGAGTTTGCCTTTACCAGACAGATTTTTATTTTTAGACTTTAGTTTACGCAATCTCGCACCTACTCTCTTTTGAACATGACCAATGCATTCATATTTTGCGACGCTATCCTTCCCATAAGTATCTTTGACACTGATAAAGCCCTTAGAGTCCCCGTCACCATAATAATGTGCATATTTAAGGCCTCGTTTGACAATAGAACGTTGGAAGATTCTCGTAGCACCAACAGCTTCCATTTTTAACGCAGAACCTTAAAAATTGCTATGGCACACGTGATCTGCTGCAAAGTTTCCGACTCAATGCTTCTAGGCATTTTAGAAAATCTTTCTGCAGGTGGGTCAATATGACGACATTATATATATATATATATATATATATATATATATATATATATATATATATATATATATATATATATAATGTCTACTACTTTACCAGTGTCAACTGACAAAGCTGCGACACACCCATTCATGGAAGAGTAACCTCTACGCTGCCACGTTCCATCAACTGAAATGCCACATTCAACAATTTTATTTTTAGTAGGATGTAGCACTAACAGTTCAGAAGCTGCTTTTGCATTGATAGTTCACTAACTTCTGAGTTCACTAACATGAGTTTATTCTCATGATTAGTGTACGCAGTTTTACTGAGCCTGGGTAAATTTAACGTACCACATAATTTAAACCCAGCAGAAAAACATTTCCCAATTTGTCTCATACCATACACAAATCTTGTATTTACTTCAGGACAGTTTAAAGTTTTCTTTGAACTAGAAAATCCTGAGTAAAAGTCACAATGTTTACACCTGATAACAAAATTTGAGCACAAACCATATGTGGAATCCTCAGAAAGCAGGATACCTTCTTCGAAACATCTTGGGCAGCAAAGTTGTAAAAACAAATTTAAAAGGACTTCCATATCAATTATTCTGTTACCAGTAAGTGGTTTACGTTGATATTCTGCTATTTCTTCATCAAAGGCAGCAGGTATTTAATTTTTGAAGAACTGGCGTTGGTAGATGTTGCGCTGCTATTTTTTGAATGTTTAATGGTAGATCCATTTACTAGAAATTGGCATTTTCTCTTTGCACCAACTCTACGTTTAGCATTACCCATATTAAATGACAAAAATTAAAATTTTCTGCTATAAAAAAGGATTAAACAAAAGCTTATAAAGAGCTACGCAATCATAAGCAAATGTAAACAAACAATAAAGCACTCTATTTTCTTGCCAGATTCTAGATAAAAATATAAATAAAAACCTGTTGCCAATTATATTCTTGATAATTCTGAAAACTCAAATTCATATTTTAAAAAAGTTTAAATTTCTTACTATTGCATATTTAAACGATACTTTGAAAAATAAAAATGTCAACAAACATTTTTTCTACTTCGCAATGCAGACTTGTACTTCCGGGTTCAAAAGGTGCTATCGAATGAAACTCAAATCCCCATAACTTAAGTTCTAAATAAGATAGAAACAAAATTTAAACACCATTTTAAAGAAAGAAGTTCATATTTTCAAATAACATTTAAATTAAAAAATCGAAAAATTTGACGAAAATGACGTTTTGAAGGTGTACGGATACCTTAAATATTTTGTTTTTATTAGTAACTATACATATATTAATGGATGTTGGCGCCAGTTGGCGAAAGTTCTTTGTATAGATTGCTCCGAGACAACTGTTGTAACCTTTTTGTAAGTAGTTCGAAAATTGTAGCGATCCCATATGGTTGGGATCCGTTTCGCTTAGTAAAAATTGTCAAATTTACAGTCCATTTAGTTATTTTAGTCAACATTTGGTCCGTCGAGCCGGAATTGTAGAACCTTTGTAGTATCATTAGAATTAATAGTAGCATGTCTAAAGAAGTATTAAAATCGTTGAATAGAAAGCGTGGAGCTGTAAAAGCTCAGCTTACAAGAATTAAGAACTTCATGAACAATCCAGATGAAAAGGACAAAACACATTTAGAATCCAAACTGGATACCTTGAAAAGCTTACGAATTAAGCTAAGTGATATTCGGGATGAATATTAAGAAGTAGTAGCAGATGATATTGATTTGGAACCCCTTGAATTAGAAATCCTGGATTTAGAAGATGATTGCGAAGATACCAAATTTTAAAAACAAATTTAACACTTGGAAATGTATACTGTATTAAATTTTCAGTATACACAAATATTTCATGCTGTAGGAAGATATAGGATGAGAGAGAGATGTGGTGTGCGGTTGTGAAAGAATTTTTTCGTACGTGTAGACTATTTTTGAAAATTTAAATATCACTGAAGCTGATCATATAACTACAAATGAGCCTTATTTTAATGTGTGCTGGTATCAAAGTAAAAACACTTTACAATATTAAACAGCCTATGGGCTTATACTCAATATCAAACTATTCGCAAATTGGTATTTACAACTTCTATTCAAATTGTAAAGAAACTGAAACATAAATATATCTTACTGCAGTCAAAAATATTCATAATATGTAAGTATCCTATTCCTCCACTTATTTCAGTACAATTTAAAAACTCTGTAGCTGAATGCAATTTTTTATATTTATAAACGAGGCATAAAGCTCACACAGTTGTAAAAATGTCTTTGTCATTTTTTTTTAAATATACTACTATAAAACGTATATGGATTGTAAGATCAGTTGTAAAATCCTAAAAGCTTTTAGAGGAGCAAAAAACAGGTAATTTTTGGATTGATCAAAATTTTAAGGGCAGTCGGAAAGGTAAAATTTGATTTTTTTGACAATTTGAGATTTTTACATTTCCACATAGTACAGATTTTAACCTTTCTAAAAATACCTTACTTTAACCTCTAGGGTAAGTAGAAGCCCTAAAAACCTATTTTTAAATAATCGTTGAAACTGGGCCACGCCCATTTGACAAGCGTAAAAGTAAACAAAGTTTTTTGTTTTGGCTTAAAAGTTGAGCGTCTGGTATAAATCAAAACATTTATCTTTTTTATTGTGTATAAATTGAGCCTTTTATTATTTTATTTCCTAACCCATTTGAAACTTCACTGTATTTTTAACGGTCAAATCAGTGTTTTTTTTGTTTACACTTTCAAAACTGCGTTATAATTTTTGAACTCGCAAGTATTCTTTAACATTATTAAGCTTAAACTTTCAAAAAAATTGCTATAATATATCGACTTTACCATGCCTAGAGCATCGACTAAAAGTATTTAAGAAACGAAGAGGAGTTTTTAATAAAGGAAGATGTAATAAAGTAATGATGGTTGTGGTGAAAGCAATTCTACTGTTCCAAAGAACTCTGCTGATGAAAAATTGTGCTGATGGTGCAAAGCTTTGTACTAATGAAAACTGAACCATCTGCCAGTGAGAGAAAAATTGTAAACAAGGATATTTCATATTCGGATGAGGCTTTTTTTCTGGTTTTCAGAAATGTTATTGTGGACATTAACCTTTTTTAGCTTGTGTGTTTTTTTGAAGCTGTAAAATGTATAAAGTGTGAAAAAAGGACTCAGGTTGCACCTCAGTGAAAGTAACTGTGGTGAAGCTGTGAAGTTTCACTTAAAATGTTCTTCTTGTAAATATAACTATACTTTTTTAACTCCAAGAAATGCGATAGTTCTGAGAATTACGGAACTGAATACCCCGGCTAGTGTATGCTATGCGATGCATAGGTAAAGGTGCTGAGTCTGCTAGGATGTTTTGCGGTATCATGAATCTTCCCCCGCCACCCACAAAATTCTCAAAAGTACAACCACATTTTACTGCAGGCAACAAGAGAAACCTGTGAACACAGTGGCAGAAGCTGTTCGTGAAGCCGTTGATGAAAATGATGGAAAAAGGGACCTTGCTGTTGATGGTAGCTGGCAGAAGCGTGGTTTTCCTTCGAAGAATGGCTTGGTGACAGTCACAAGTGTTGATACCGGCAAAGTTATAGATGTCGAAGTTTTTCAAAACATTGTATTTGTCCGAACAAAAACCAAGCATCTTCAAAATTGTAAGAAATTTTGAAGGCTACAGCGGTAAGATGGAAGTAGCTGGAGCTCTATCCATTTTTCAGCGTTCCCAGTCTCTCTACAATGTTCGGTACACAAAAATATTTAGGAGATGGGACTCCAAAGCGTTTACTTCTATTGTCGAGAACAAAGTATATGGTGACCATTGCTCTGTCGAGAAATTAGAATGCATAGGTCATGTTATGAAAAGAATGGGGACACGTCTTCGACGCAAAAACTAAGATGAGAGGTCAAAAACTTTCTGACGGAAAGCCTTTATGCGGAAGAAATAGATTGACAGAGGCAGAAATCGACCGTCTGCAAGCATATTATGGTCTAGCTATCCGCAGAAATTTGTCTAGCGTGAAGGACATGCAACAAGCCATATGGGCAATATTTTTACACAAGCTATCAACCGATGAAAAACCTCAGCATGGATTTTGTCCCTCTGATTCAGATACGTGGTGCAAATTTAAAAGCAGAATTGCTTGGGGAGACTTATCATCACAAAAATAGTTTACCTGTGGATGTTGTGGAGGCCATGCGACCTGTTTTAGGGATTTAGCTAATCCAGAATTGCTAAAAAGTGTTTACAGGAGGTACGCAAAATCCTAACGAAAGTGTAAATAATGTAATATGGTCTCGTGTACCGAAGAAAACATTTGTACAATTAGAAGTTTTGTCACTGGGTACACATGATGCAGTGTCCTCATTTAATATGGGGAATGTATCAAAACTAGAAATTTTGAGAAAATGTGTATTGAGCCTGGTGATTACATCACGGTACAGGCGATGGAGTGCCTCGACAAACAGAGGCTGTTACGAGCAAAATACTATTGTTTACAAAAAACAAAGGAAGTTAGGAAGGAAAAAAAAGACTTAAAAGGAAGAAAGAAGATGATGAGCTACTAAAAATGCTGATGATTTAGAATATGGAGGTGGCATGTTTTAACTAAAAAGTAATTATACGTTAAAATCAATTTTTCTCAAAATGTCAATTTTTGATGTTCGATGTTCCTTTTCTTAGAAACTACTGTTCACAGGTATGTAAATTTTTTTGATATATATTTATAATGATGGCTAATATATATACTGAAATGAGCTTTTTGTAAAAAACCCCAAAATTTGTTTTTTACAATTTTTTTATGTGAAAAACGGGTTAACGTAAACTATGTTTGATA
This sequence comes from Trichonephila clavipes, assembly GCA_019973935.1. Lineage (NCBI taxonomy): Eukaryota > Metazoa > Arthropoda > Arachnida > Araneae > Nephilidae > Trichonephila > Trichonephila clavipes. The sequence continues at coordinate 15,863 of BMAU01003023.1, read as the reverse complement.
AAAAATATTTTATAAATTATGAAAAAATTCAAAATTAGCTAAAAGCTCATTTGATATAATGAAATGTGTATTTTAATTATATGAAAAATTTCAAGCATGTACATATAACAGATTTTGAGAAAATGTACCTCGAAAACAGCCAATTTAACATTGTCGGTATAGAGTTTTCCGACTGCCCTTAATATAATATACAAATATACATGTTATTAAGCAAATACATTTGAAAAATCAAACTTCCTTCTGAAATAAACGTAATTGAAAGAAAAATGTTTAATTGCAAATGAGTGGAAATACATGTTTATTTAAGGGTGTCCTCAAAAAGTGAGGCAATCCTCAAACTTTAGACTCAAACTCAGTGCCACAACAATCCATGAGGGCCAGGAACTACTGTGCCCATCATAATACAGGTGACCATTGGACGCTGAGGTGCATGAACAGATGTCCCGATTTGGTGGTCTGTCTGAAAAGAGACCTTCAGTGTTTAAGACCCGAAGCAAGCCTGGTACTCATTTATCGACCCAATGTAGCGGGGATGAAAGGCAAGAGTCGACCTTGCGCAGCCCGTTAATAGAACCCAAACCTGTGGTGTGGGAGCCCTATACACTACCACTCGATCCTATTCGGTGAAAAATAAAATTTATTGTTAGAGAACTTATATAAATCCCTAATGAATGAGGGAGTCAAACTTTTTTTTTTCATGTAAACTGTTTAGACGGAAATGGTTAATTATGAACATTTCACAAGTTGCATAAATTAAAATTAACCGTTTTTAGTTTACATAAATTTTTAGGAGCAAAAAGGTGTATTTTGGCTGCACGAAATTATTTTAAAAAAGGAATACGGTTTACGAAAAAGTGTAGTACAAATCTATCTAAAGTAGGGTTGGTTACGCTTAGATATTGTCAAACACAACAATGTATTGGAAGCCAATTCCACAATTCGTTGTTACTATAAAAAAAATGTATGGAAAATTACAAGACTTATTTTGTATTTGTAATTTATATATATTTTTTTCCCTTAAAACTTTAAAAAGCTAGAGCGGCATCCATCAAAACCGCAGTTTCCTCTCTGTTTTTTCAGATCGCCCCCGACTAAGCCGGCTCTGCCATAGTAAGTGAAAATGCCGTATTTTGTTTGTCAAGATCATTTTATAGCAGACTGCATTTTCATGTATTTTAGACGGTCGTTTTTATATTTTCTACATCAATATCTTAATGTCTGAATTTAAAATTACATAAAAATTCTTTGACATTCGCATCAATGACCATTATAATTTTTAATAGTATATGAATGTGACATCAAACGATTACATGACTATTATTAACATATTATTTTAACCATTGAATTAATATTAAGTATAACATTTCGCACACAAATTTTCTGAACTTTAAAATAAATATTTCGAAAACTACTTCAGATATACTCAAAATTTTTCATTCCTACGCTTTAGCTTCTCAGTTTTTTATATGTAAACTTTTGTATATTCGTCGATTTTTTAGTACATTTTTGCTCTTAGCATGCAGTTTTCAACTGAATTGTATGAAATCTTCGAAATATATTAAAATATACCAAAGAAGCTATATAATAAAATTCGAAATTTATATTATACTCAAAGAGTTGCTGAAACTTATGGTAAATAATTTTTAACTGCGCGATACATTTTTTTTTTCGAAATTTCAAATGGAATTTCTAACATAAAATTTCTAGCCTTATACGGTCGAGATTTCAAAAAATATCCAGATTTTAATTACTTTTTCAGTTAGCCTTGAACAAAAGATAAATGTTGAGGTATTTTGCATAAATATATATTTTTGAAGAATAATTCGAATGTTTTTGAATAGCTCGAATTTAAAATTTATTTTTATGTTTATTTATATGCATAAATGTCTACTGTAAATGTTTCCATATATTTTTGATTACCATTTATTCAAACATTCAAGTTATAAAAAAATGTGGGAAAATCTTTATTCATGTTGTCTATGATGTAAACTGAAGTTCAAGAACTTGAATTTCAAATATAATTCGGTGTATTTTAACAATATATAACTAGGCACTGTACTTAAACTTCCCTGAACACTAGGGCTTTGAAATCTAAAAAAAAACTAATAAATCTTAATTAGTTTTTTTGTTATTATTTTTATCAAAGTGTAAGAAAATGTTTCAAATTATTTGATGAAGTTTAAATTTATTCATTTTTAGTGGTTGGAAAGTTGAAAAGGTTTCAAATTTTAAAGAGTTTGGTGTTTTATTAATTTTTTTTGGAATCTTATAATAAATTAATCATGTTTCAAAAACTGAAAGCTTTGATTAAAATAAGAAAAATGAAGCGAAAGAATATACTTTAAAAAAGTTAGTTTGTCTAACTATATGAAATAGCAAATTGCACTGACATGCCCCAACTTGTTACAGTTTCAAATTAATATGAAACCAAAAGGGAATTGTAACATATTTTACTTATGCGCGTTGGGACTTTTCAAAACTTTTAAAATACAAACTAACAAACAAATACTTTCTGGGGTCTAAAGAAATTTCCAACCGATTTTTTACGATTGCTCCAGTGTCAAAACACGGGGTTCCCTGCGAGCCATAAAACTTCCTATCAGTGTCCTGCTGTCTTGCTTCCACCGTCCCTAATTATCTTTCAAGATGTTAAACCTTTAGAAGGGGGAAAGGATTTCATAAAAGTACGGCTAATCCGCTTTTGAAAATGTAACTTGAAGGCAAAAAAACCCGTGCAGTGCATTTTTGAAGTATCTTTACAATGACGGAATTTTCCGTGCTAACCGCTTGGAGGGTTAAGGACCTCTTTTATTCTTCTTCAACCGAGACCCCATGACCCTTAGACTCTTGTGGAAGCCACATCCTGATTCCTTTGCTTTCAAGATTTCTCCCATGACCTCAAATTGTGACAATCTCATAGTCACAAAGAAATCAGTAATTTCTACAATCGCCAGAATATTTGATTCGCTTGGACTAATTGGACCTGTAATAACCAGGGCCAAAATCTTACACCAGTCTTTGTGGCAGTTGAAACTTGATTGGAATGATCCGTTGCCTTCGAACTTAGTTTCCTATTTTGGAAATCTTTCATAGATGCTTTGGAATCTATAAACTGTCTTGACATCCCAGGTTATTGTCTACAAGATAAGTCTATCAGGACAGAGTTGCATGGCTTCTCTGACTCGTCTGAAAAGGCTTACGGTGCTACACTTTACCTACGATTCATTAATACAAGTGAACAAACCTCTGTTAAGCTCCTGTGCTCCAAATCAAAGGTAGCCCCACTGAAAAGCATTACTATTCCCCAATTGGAACTTTGTGGTGCAGTGCTTTTATGAAAACTTCTTAAAAGAACCCTCGATGCCTTTAAAGTTAATATCAGTAAAATTTACCTTTGGACTGATTCCAACATTGTACTGGCTTCGACCAAAAAGCCACTTGCTCAACTTAAAACATTTGTGAGAAATCGGGTCAGTATAATTCAGGAACTCACAGAAAGTGATTTTTGGAAACACGTGAATTCGGAAAACAACCCTGCTGACATCCTTTCAAGAGGCATTAGTCCAGATAAAATTCAACATTGTGAACTTTAGTGGTTTGGCCCACCTTTCTTACATCAGTATAAAGAACTGGAACCTTACGATATTACTGCCGTAGAAGGAGATGATCTTTTCCTACAAGAATTGAAAGAAACTTCAGACTTTCCTCTATGTGCCTTATTAAAGAACTTTGAACCACTGGATATAATTAGTAATTGTTCATCATTTACTAAATTGCAGAGAGTAAATGCCTGGTGTAAGCGATTTATTGAAAATGCAAGACATCAATGTGCCGAACTATCAGACCTTTAAGGAGTAAAGAACTATCAGAATCTTTTAAGTGTATCATAAAAAAATATTCAAAGAACTTCATTTTATAATGAAATTCAATATTTAGAAAAGGGAATTCCTCTTCCAAACTCATGTAAATTGTTAAACTTGAACCCCTTTTTAGATGATAGTGGATTACTTTGAGTTGGAGGACGGTTAAGAAACTCCCCTATTCAAGAAATAAGAAACATCCCATGATAATTCCCACCAACCCTAATTTTACTTATAAAGAGTGTTTTTTTCCAGGTATAGAAGTTTAAGTTGGCATTACTTTCCAAGATGGCGACCGATTTAACAGCTGTCAAGTGATTTATTCTCCGTTTGGTTTGGCATTTCATCAAAACGATCATCAAGCAAGGCGTAGATTCGCCGAATGGGCCCAAAACGAGATTGCCGCTGTTCCCGATTTTCATAAGCGAATTTTGTTTAGCGATGAAGCGCACTTCTGGTTGAATGGCTACGTCAACAAACAAAACTGCCACGTTTGGAGTGAAGCTAATCCACAAGTGTATGTCGAAACACCGTTACATCCAGAAAAACTGACTGTTTGGTGCGCTTTATGGGCTGGTGGAATCATTGGTCCGTACTTCTGCAAAAACGATGAAGGCCACAACGTTACAGTCAATGGTGATTTTTGCAGAGCCATGATTACTATCTTTTTCATTCCTGAATTGAACAATCATGATGTCCAGGAGCTGTGGTTCCAACAAGACGGCGCAACATGTCACACAGATCGTGCCACAATCGATTTATTGAAAGACACGTTTGGTGACCGCCTAATTTCACGTTTTGGACCTGTGAATTGACCTCCAAGATCTTGTGATTTAACACCGCTAGACTATTTTCTATGGGACTATGTAAAGTCATTGGTCTATGCGGATAAGCCACAAACGCTTGACCATTTGGAAGACAATATTCGTCGTGTTATTGCCGATATACGGCCACAAATGTTGGAAAAAGTTATCGAAAATTGGACGTCCAGATTGGACTACATCCGAGCCAGCCGTGGCAGTCATATGCCAGAAATCATATTTAAAATGTAATGCCACAAGATCATCTTTCGAATAAAAAAAATTCATGTCAATCGAATAATACATCGTTGTTTTATTGCAATTTAAAGTTCTATACCTCTTAAAAAAACACCCTTTATTATTATTAATCATTTTCATATTCTCTATTTTCATACTGGTGCTGAAGCTACCTTAGCAAATATTAGGAATAGTTTTTGCATACCATCCGCAAGAAATGTAGTTAGAAAAATTCTTAGGACATGCATCACCTGTAGGAAGGTGAGTGCTAAGAGTTCGCAGCAATTAGTGGCTGATTTGCCAGCTGCAAGAGTCACTGCTTGCAGAATTTTCAGTCAGGTAGGTATTGATTATTGTGGACCCTTCCAGTTGAAAACTTTTTCAGAAAAATGCAGGCAGATTAGGAAAGTCTATGTTTGTGTTTTTATTTGTTTTACGGTTAAGGCTATCCACTTAGAAAAAGTTAGCGACTTAACTACAGAAGCCTTTCTTGCAGCTTCAAAACGGTTTGTGGCTAGAAGAGGGCGACCCATTGAGATCCATAGTGATAATGGTCGGAACTTTGTTGGTGCAAATAATGAATTAAGAAAAATTTTTAAAGCATTATTTAAGGGTAAGGTGGAAAATATAATGGATTTGTTGTCTAAAGAACAAATCAAATGGAACTTTAACCCACCTTCCGCACCACATTTTGGTGGTATGTGGGAGGCGGGGGTTAAATCTTTAAAGTACCATTTAAAGAGAATAATCGGCAATTCAATTTTAAGTCATGAAGAACTTCTAACCCTTGTAGTTCAAATTGAAGCGGTTCTTAATTCTCGACCAATTTGTCCTCTTTCTAATGATCCGAATGATGTTGAAACTTTACCGCCTGCGCATTTTATAGTTGGATCATCATTGGTTGCAGTACCTGATCCTGATTACACTGAGATCTCCATGAACAGATTAAGCCGATGGCAGTTGGTACAAAGGATGAACCAACATTTTTGGCGCAAATGGTCTTCAGAATATTTAAATAGACTGCAACAGAGACCCAAATGGTGTAAGGGCAATGTAGGTTTCAAAGAAGGGGACTTGGTATTAGTCAACCCTTCAGAAAACTCAGATAGTTTAAAATGGCATTTGGCACGAATTTTAAAATTGCACCCTGGTAAAGATAATATAGTCAGAGTAGTAACTTTAAAGGATATAAACAGGGAATTTATCAAAGACCCATTACATAAATTGCCAATTTACCATATGTAAATTGAATTTTTGTCATCATAATTGTATTTAGAAATATTATTGTGTATCTTTATATATATATATATATATTATATTGAATTGCAATTGTTATTTCCGTGTATTCTCATTGTATTTTTGTTACTTTAGTAATATTTCTATAATGTGTAAACTTGTTGAATGCCTTCGTCATTGCAAGGCGGAGCAGGATGTTGGTGCCAGTTGGCGAAAATTCTTTGTATAGATTGCTCCGAGCGAACTGTTGTAACCTTTTTGTAAACAGTTCGAAAATTGTAGCGATCCCATATGGTTGGGATCCGTTTCGCTTAGTAAAAATTGACAAATTTACAGTCCATTTAGTTATTTTAGTCAACAATGGATTTAGGCTATGTAAGATAACATGTATAATAATAATACATATACAACATTTACTTTCCTGCTATTATCTTATCTATTGTTTATCACAAAGATAGAATATAGAAATTTTATACATTATTAATCACATGTTTCATAAATTTATATGGATGTTACATTAAATGTATCATAAGAAAAATCTGAAATTTTTAAAAAACATTCTGCTGAGAAATTTTGCAGTAATACTTACAAACAATAGAATTTTGAAACTTTACCACCAAAGGGACTAGCACAAAATAATTAACACACAGAATTGTACCCAAGGTACTAATTTAAATATAAAAAATTAAGATTAATTAGAGAGAATATGTAAAACCACACATAACCAAGAAGACAGTAAAATCGCTTTAACACTAACATATATTTCCCTTTTTTTAAAGAGAAAAGGCTTTCTTAACTTTGAGCACTCAATGTTACTATCTAGCACACACAAACAGTCAAAAAAATAATAATAAACTTTTAAGGCGTCTCAGGGGTGTTACATTTCTCTAGAGGTCTTAAAATATAAACGATTTTCAAACGCGTATAATTCTTTTAAATTTAAATTAAATGATTCAAATCTTTTACGTATTGTTTAAAATAGAATGGGGCATCAGAAAAGCATAAAATGTTTAAAATATAATGATAATTTTTTAAATGTCATAAGCATATGAAAATTCTATAATAAATATTAAGTATTTTTTGCTTTGCGCACGCTATGTTCTAAAATATTAGCCTCTGATGTATAAAACTTTATAGAATTATACAATGCATAATACTCTTTAAATCCTACCTAATTTTAGTACTATATATCTTTTGTATTTCAAAATATTTGTAAAATATTGCAATTTTTTAAACATTTTTTAAAAATGCATAGTTTTTATTTATTAAAATATGTAATTTATTATTCTATTTATATAAAAGTAGCTACAAAGAATTAGGAATACATTTGTCTTTATAAATCAACTTATATATATAGCTAGTAATTAAACCTACTCTTTTAGAAAATAGCATGCGCGACGTATTGATTGATTGATTGATTGAATATTAACGTCGCACTGTTCAGCAACACGAGGGCTTTTGGCGACGGACCACGTAATTTTGAACCATGGTCAAGTGACGTGGACGACACCTGAGCTGGCACCCCCCTCTCCTAACTACCACACCACACCAACGGGAGGACGTTTCAGCTCTCGACAGATTTAACGTGCATCGCTGCCCTACACGGCGGGTCTTTAATGGTACTGGGCTCGAACTCGTGACAAAGCAAGCCACGGTCCGATACCTATACCACTCGGCTACCGCGGCCACGCATGCGCGACGTAAAACTTAATAAATATTTCTTATAGAAAAGTTTCTTATTTTCATACGCTTATAATTTTTAAAATGATGATTATATTTTAAACATTTTATACTTTTCTAAAGCCCCATTCCTTTATAAGTAATGTGTGAGAGATTCGAATTATTTAACTTAAATTTAAAGAAATTATGCCTGTTTAAAAATTGTTTATATTTTCAGACCTCCAGAGAAATTTAACACCCCTGTGACCCCTTAACCTGATGCAAGATAGTCGAATTATCAGATGAGTACTTTTATGAACTATAATACTTTTAAGCTTTAAAAATTTTTAAATTGTACATGTTTTCAATAGAACACAATGTACCTAGAATTCCCAAATCCCCTTTGCAATGAAAAATTAATCAACACATGATAAATAATTTATTTTATCATGTTAAAGGACATGCAGTCAAATAAAATTAAAAAACAGAGCTACAAATATGTGTGTCCAACTGAAAAACCATCAATCACAGTTGAAATATTCTCACACAACTGCTGCAAATTGGGAATGGAATGATGCTGGTTAAAACGACCTTCGGACAAATGTCATTGCCTCATTACTTCTAAAATCTTGTGGTGGCAAAGAAGGAATGGTTGAAAAAGAGTTTTCCAACATTAAGACTAATTATAAAAATCAAGATTGGTTGATTGAACTAACCATTCTTGCAGCCAAGAAAAAAAAAGACATATTTAAACAAAACAATACTATTTAGTCCGATATTTAAACTAAAGTAATCATAATCAAGTCTGCAGACACTGTTGTGGAAGCAAATAAAAGTGGTTAATTATCAAACAAAATTTTCACTTAGTCTGAGAGGGTACCATGGCATGTACTACAATTGAAAATTGATATGCCAATCATATTAAAAAATATCAACCAGCCAAAAATTTGCAATGGCATGAGGCTTGCAGGAAAAAATAATAAGCAATGACATAGAAGCAATGATATTGATCGGACCTTTCATAGATGTCCTCCTTCCTATTGTTCAAATGAATATGCCGTTTCAGTTTAAGAGATTACGATTCACAATTTGACTGGAATTTCTAATCATCATCAACAACAAAGCACAATCACTAGAATTGAGCAGTCCAGTGAGTGCGTATTTGGGTTTATGGTGCAAGAGCAAAATCTGGCTAAGCTGCACCAAACATTTGTTAAAATATGAAAACAAAATATCTAAAATTATGGACAATACACTTTCAATAAAAGTTAAAATATCAAAACATGTATAAAAAAACGTATTCTAATGACAAGAGCAAACAAATTTTGGTACTGGATTAGCCCCCAAGCCAAACAAAATAATGGATAGGTTTAAAAAAAAAGGAATGCATAAAGCAAAGATTAAACAAAAATATGACGACTTAATACGTAATCATCAGAAATGTATAAATTGCTATTAAAATTCTGTGTAGTTTATAGCAAAATGTTTTTAAAAAGCAAAGGTAAAAATTTCATCAGACTGTTTCTAACACAGGTTGAGTTAACGTGTGTAAATATTGTTAACGTTTCCAACCCTCATTTTGCCAATATTCTTCTGACAAGAAATATGTATTCTTTTTCATTTCCCCTAAGTAATTGCGATTCTTCAGTGATTCTACCTCTTCTTCCCTGTCACATAAGATCATGTCTTCCTCATCCACTGACTTTTCTATAGGTGCTGATTTCCTAGGTTTATGAGGAGTCATCTTAATTTCTATTTTTGGTTTTAAAGTGTTAGAAGTGTTTTTAGGAGGACAGTTTTTTAAGGGGTTTTGAAGAATGGGATAAATAAGATGCAATTGTAGGAGGTATGCTACTAGATGTGATAGTTTCTAGAACAGAGGGATGTGTTTGAGTTGATAAGGCTGTAAACATTGAACTTTTGGAGGGTAAAAGTGCTTGATTGGATCAGGATGATGTTACAGATGTACAATGACTATTAGATGCAGAAGAAGCAGTACTAAGTAAAGAAATAAGTGGCTGAGATACTGATGATGTAGCTGTAGCAGAAGATGTGGGTGGTAAAAGGTGTGCCTGAGTCGAGGTAGATGGTATGGTAACAGCAGGAATTTTGGAAAATATTGTTGGTTTTGGAATGGATATTAAAGGTTGTAGTAATTTTAATGGTGGACATACTATTTTTGTAATGATTTCATCTGTTTGGGTTGTTGTGCTTGCAGTTAAGGATTTGGCAACCTGAGTATAGCTTTGGGATAACTGTGGGGTTAATAATTTTTTTGCTTCTAAATATGATATATTTTTACTTATTTTCAATTCTTGGATTTGTTTTTCTGTCTTCCATTTCGGGCATAATTCTGAATCGGCAGAATGAGGCTAGGAACAGTTAACACATTTCTGCTCCAGATTGCAATTTGTGGAAGAATATCCAACAGTTGCACATCTAGAGCAAGTCAATTGTCCATGGCAGGCAGTCTGTGATTGTGCAAACCTCCGGCATTTAAAGCAGCGCAGAAGATTCGCAATGTATAAACGGATTTTACAGTGTAAGTAACCAGCTTTTGTGTTTGGTAGATGTGGGCTATTGAATGCTAGTATTGAATATTTTGTAGGAATAATTGTGGCATCTTTTTTATAATAATTCTTCGGACTTAAATTACACCCTGATCAGAGAATCCATCAAGCATTTCCGCTTCAGGAGTGCTCGACACAAGTCAGGTTCAGAAATCACACTGCGAGAAGTATTCAGTGATTTGTGAGGATTTATTGTTAGAGGAGAATCAGGAAAAGATTTAGCAAGTACAAAAGACTTTGTTTCCAGATGAGAACTTGTTTCAATTAATAAATCACCATATCGTAAACAGTCTACTGATTTTGTTCTCTTATCTTAAGTTCTACACTTCTAACATTAAAGTGTGAAAAACTAATCAGTAGAGCTATGAACAGTGGATCAAAAGTTAAACAACGGATGTGGAGGACTTTTTCATTAAAGACGAGAATTTCTTAGACAACACGTTTATTGAAGACGATGCAAAAAAGATAAAATTTACAATGACATTTTTAAAATGAAAAACAATTGAATACACTCTAACTGTGAGCACCTTGCTCAAAACCATTTGAGTACAGTATGGAGTCAGCTACTCGCTGAGAAACACCCAACTGCTACTGACTACACAACAGTAGCGACCAGTATTTATTTATATATATATACATTAATACAATTAGCATATTACATTACTTCCACAACAAGCGATACAAACTATTCTGAAAATTCCCGAATGGTCGGATAGAACCGTGATGTCACAAGCGGTGACCGGATCTTTAATGCACAGCTGCCACCACCAAAAGCTGTTTCTGAGCTCCACTCGTTTTCTGGGTTTGTTTACGTTTCGTTAATGGCGGCTCATTTTGAAACGCCCACATCGCTGGCCCTTCAAGCAATAACATATTCCTGGATTACTGACAACATTCGGATGTCATGTAAGTTATCCACAACTTGTCAAACTTTGCTTAGAATTTAGCCATGAAATACAACAGATTTTGTTTCGCCCCCTATTCCAATTACTGCTTTGTGAGTAACAAATGGCAACTTTTTCATCATATCATTGTTTGGTAAAGAAAATAACAGGAATCGTACATTGGCAGCAATTTCATTGACGGTTAATGTGGATAATACAAGGTCTTTACCCAGGCACAGCATATTTGCATCCATAGGCATAAGAAAAACTTCATCCTGGCATGCCTTTACCCACCACGGAGTCCAACAAGGGATGCAGTGTGCCAATCATCTGGCAAAAACCAGGCACGGCACTTACCTGGAGTACACCCAGAAAATAGTGCTACGGTATCGGGGCGAGGATACAACGGGTAAACCTGCTACCCCTTATCTGCAGTACTAACCCTTCAGCAATGTCTCTCCGGGGACACCAAAGACAGGTATCACCAGCCAATTGACAGAAGCGAGCTCACTCCAGCCTCCCGTCTACAGTAAAATGTGGGCCAAAGGGAAAGCAAAGGTATACCCAGGACACCATTGTCTTCCTTATGGGACACAGCACATGGCAAACATGGGGGCTTGCAAACCAAAGGTGTTAGTCAAAAATAAATAAAGCAACGTAATCAAAATATTTGAAGAAATCGAAGAAAAAAGAAACTTAACTAAAGCAATACAAAATGTAAACAAAATATGTTAATAATAAATTGTAAGTTTTCTCATACGAAAAAAACTAATCAATAATTCGAACTATGTACGTTTTAAAATATTTGTCAGGGTCTGGATGTGAAAAGAAGGAAAAGGAAAATTGAATGACAAGATGAAGGGTCGAAAATAGAGAAGGATCAATAGGGTATCAAGGTTTGTGAAGCCTGTGTTTACCAAAGACAGCAAACCTCTTGAGTAAAGGAAAAGATCACTAGGGCACCTCGGTTGTGACACCAGTACTCACCTAAAAAAGATGGGCCCCCTGAGAGGTAGAGCAGTTCAGATGTAGACACTGATTGCTTCACACATGGACAATTATATGTTATATGTTCTAGAGTTAGCAAACCAGATGATTTTACATCTGCACAAACAATGGAATAATGAAAAATACTGTATACCCATAAGCAGTATGAAATCAAATATATTAGATTTGCTGTCTTTTCTATTCCATTTAAGTAGACTGAGCCGCATCAACGCATGGCAGGATACAGCTAGTTTCAAATAAATTTGTCCATAAGAGCGAAAAAAGTTTTTTGATGTACAATATTATTTCTGAAAATCACTTTTTTTATTTCATTCACAGAAAAGAAAATATTTGAAAAGCTAGTTTTATATGATTAACCAGTTTGTGATTATTCATTCATAATTTTTTCTCTCGATCTCAGAATCAAATACAACTTAAATAAATTATTAAATTCTAGTAACATATGGATTAACACTTGTATAGTATTAAACTCGATTTTATAACAATTTGAGGACATTTACTTAATAGTTATGTGCAATATTTTATAATTTTGCAAGTCGTAATGTAAATGATAAAATGCTTGATAATACAAATAAGACTTGACATAACATTAAGAGACATAAGTTATTCATATTAATTTTTCAAGATCTACTTTTACTATAAAAATATAAAATAAACTCAAAACAAGAAAAACATGCTAAAAAATAATATAATAGATACTGTCGCCAAAAAGGATTAGATTCATTCAAATAACAAACTGTCAGTGGAAGATAATTGTAGAAAATACAGTAAGATGATGAGCAATATAAAATCCAAAAAACTTTAATGCCTTTTCATCAGTTGTTGTCAATCTGTTTTTTAAACTAAACAGTCTCTCAATGATTAATTACATTTATAATAATGCAAATGAAGAAAAAAATACCACTTTAAAAAGAAGAATTACTATTGATTAAATAACTTTCAAGCTGATAATAAAATTAATACCAATGTTGATTTTGATTACTGCACATTATATTCAATGTAACTAATTTATTATTGATAAAAATGAAAAATTTAACATTAATCAAAAAATCAACCAAGTGAAACTTTTTAATATATTTTACAAGTTTCATATAGACTGTAACGGCGTGGCACATAGTACACTAGGAAGCTTGACACATAGCACACGATAGACTAGAAAGAGGGCGCTGCTGTGAACTGTTTTGGCCGTTGAGCAGGAAGGAGAGAAGAAGGTAGTCTCGAACGTAAAATGGAGGAAGCTGCCTGTAGTTCCTGATGCGATTTTTAATTGTAAATGAAATTATTAATATAGTGATGTGTTTTGAAGGAAATAAAAAAACAGTAAATCCGGTTAATTAGAGGTGAATAATTCAACTATAAGACGATCTTACAAGACTAAATGGAAACCATATGAAGAGTCCCATTAAAAACATAACCATTGTTTTAAAAGAAACATAATTACCAATGTAAAAATAGCTAACTGGAATATCATCTCAGGAGTTAAATCCATAAATTTCAACATTGAATCTGAAATATTTGCATTAGAGCTTGAAGGAGGTACGCTTGCAGATGAAGGAGGCATAGCAATACTTTCAGTAGCAGATGAAACAATAGTAGTATTTCCAGCAGCAAAATTAATAGTCAATCAAAAATTTCCAAAGCTTTTTGTAGTAGGATATTTTTTAGATCAGCTTTTTATGCTCATCTGTCCATAAATGACTGGAAAAAATGCTAATGGTCAGAATACTTGAATAGTTTAAAATGGTTCAGTAACACACTTCAATTCAGATAAAAATTACACATTTGAAAATCCATCAATGGCAGTTGTTCATGATACAAAATTCACATTTTTTATTTATTCAAAATATTGTATTAAAAATTCATCAGGGCCCTTCAGAAAAGTTAAAAGCCATTGTGTTACAAAACAGTGTTGATGCAGGCCACTATTGGACATCTTCCTTCAAAATCGGAAAGCGAGGCTCCAAACAGATGCATCAAAGCAGAAAAGTGTTGATTCCTTATTCAATACCGTTTAACCTTATTTGGGCAAAAATTTGGAGGGAATTTGAAAAACCCTCTTCCAATGTTATGTTTTAAGTATGAGCATTTTAGATATGAACATATTTCATTCTCAAATTTTGATGTCCTAATTTACACCACCTTTATGTATTTTATCATTTCTAACAGTAATTGATCAAATATGGTTGGCTCCTATTTTAACCCACCCCCGGTTTTTGAACTTTTTTTGTCGCCAAGCAGGGCGATAAGTTCGCCAAGCTATCTACCCTTTTCATTAAAATTCCGTTGACCAATAGGTTCAAAATTTTAATTATGGCAACCCTAAAACCAATATATATATATAGAAAAATTTAACCATTTCCTTCTTTTTCACGGTTGAACGATCTGGTTCGAACGATCTTTAGAATTCGTGTGAGTACCGGTTTTTCAGAATGAGTAGCCGAATGGAACATCTAACTATTTCTTTTTTTTTGCTGTTTTGGAAGAAAGGGACAAAGGAATTTGCTTGAATGGTGTATGCGTGAAAATTTAATTTCTAGCAGGTATGAATGTCCTAAATGTGGAAAAAACATGGTTATGAGAGAAAGGAAGGGAATGATTGATGGGTATGAATGGAGATGCCGTACGAAAGGAGGAGAGAATCCGCATGATGTATGCAAGAGTATAAGAAAAGGTACGTGGTTCTCTAAGAGTCATTTAAGTGTGTGTGACATTTTAATTTTAACGCGTCATTTTTTGGAAAGTCAATGAATGAGTTTGCTGTGAAAGATGTGAGAGTGAATAAAAATACCGTGGTTGATTGGTACATGTTTTGCCGAGAGGTCTGCATGGCTGCGGTTTTGAAAGAAAGTGAACCACTCGGTGGTGAAGGAAAAATTGTTGAAATTGATGAGAGCTATTTGGTAAAATGAAGTATGGAAAGGGGAAGCCTGCGAATGGTCAATGGGTGTTTGGAGGAGTTGAAAGGAACTCGAATAAATGTTTTTTTAGAGTGGTGCCAAATCGAACGAAAGAGGAACTTTTGAGTGTTATAAAGGAGTAGGTGGTACCAGGGTCCGTTATAATTTCGGACTGTTGGAAGGCCTACGATTGCCTTTCGCATGAAGGTTATCAGCATTTGCGGGTCAACCACAGTCTGATTTTTAAGGACCCTGAAACCGGTGCTCACACCAATTCAATCGAAGGCACGTGGTCGGCGATTAAAAGATCATTACGGAACCATGCGGCGCATGTGGAGGGCGAATTCGACCACTATTTAGCCGAATACATGTGGCGACGCTGGAGAGGGCATTCGTTGGATGATGATGTTTTTCAAGAATTTCTCCGTGCGATCACCACATTGTACCCTCCCATGGAGAAAGACGTTCCTTCGTAAGCACGTAAGTTTTATCCATTTTTTTCCATTTTAGTTTGCTTTGCTGAACGGTTCAATTTCAGTTGTTTTTATTTTTTTATGGTTATCGACATTTTCCGTTCTTTGAACGTCGTCGGTACGAGTTTGAAAATCGCGCTTTGGCGCCATTTTGGCGCGGATCAAAAAATTCGTCGCCAAGGGGGGTGGGCGAAACTAGGAATTTACCCACCCAAATCGGTCAATCAATTATTTGTGTT
>BMAU01003020.1:0-41037 GCA_019973935.1 Trichonephila clavipes | reverse complement strand
GATTCTAAACCATTTACAAAAAATGTGTAAATTAAGGAAATTTTTCTCAATTTTTACCTTTACCCAATAGCAAGTAATACAAAAAAATCTTTAAATCAATTCCTACATAGGTCAACAAAGAAAAATTTTATTTTAGTTACTTTTTACTAAATAATTACAATTAATATAAATATGTACATAATGACAGAATCACAGTGTTAAGTGGCAAAATAGAAAGCCATTTTATTTTCTATATATGGTGTTGGACTATTATTTTTGTTTGTTACTATTTATTCATTAATTAAGTTCAACTAATGAATTAATATTTGAAAAAACTGTATTATCATCCACTACAAGTTTAAAAAAATGTATTTGAACTTAAATGGATGAATTGAATGTATTTTCTTAATAATTGAAAATTTGAAGATATATATCTATACATAGGAAGATTGTGAACAAATAGTAGGAGTTGAAAAAACAAAGTTACTCTTTTTAAATTATTTCATATTATTTGAGTAATTTTCATTGGAAAAGTGAAAAAATTTTAAAAAATTCAGTTTAATTATTCCTTGTTATAAATGTATTTTTCTTCTAGTTTAATTACATATAAATTGCATATTATTCAAAATATAATAGTATGATTTACCATTTCTACAAAATGTTTTGTTTGTAAATTTTTTAAAAATTACTTTCTCCAAAGTTCAGAAAGAAAGAAAACACTCATTATTATTATTATTATTATATATAAGTTAAAGAAACAAATCCCATATTAAAAAATGGGCTTTCATAAATAATTTGAAATAAACTGTAAAATGCAATATATAAATATAAGGCAGTGATTGTGTCGCCAAATTTTTCTGAAATTATTCGTTATATTCAGAGAAAATTTTAAAAAATTGAGAACCCAAACATTTGATCATTTAAAAGGAATAAACTAATCATAAAATTACTATTGACTACACTACAGGAGAGAGTTATTCATTACTTACCAAATTTAGATAAAAAATCTGATTGGGTTCGTAATAATTCCATTTGAGATATCGGATAATTTGCTTATAAATTAATTTTGAATGAAAAGGAAGAACTAATTTTGCTCTCTAATAATTGAGAATTAATTTCAAAACATTCGAAAGACTCAATAAATTGATTTTGGATTAAAATACCAGGCAATTACCCGATAATAGATAAACATGCTTTTTAAAAATATTGTGACAACTTTGTGTGAATTCAGATTTTCAGCATTTTAACAAATATAAAAATTAAAAAAAAAAGATTGAGACTTTCTTTGTCATACATACTTTATTTAACACTGAAAATTATAATCATCCACTATTTCATATAGTGTATTATAAATAAGTAAAATTCCTTCAAACTTTTTTTATTGTTAGTGTGCTGCCAAATTTTGAAATTGTTAATAGTGTAGCACAACAACAAAAAAAAGGGCAGAGAATCACTGCAGTAAAGGAACAAGTTAAGTTTTGAGAAATTTCTCCCATACAGGGACAAAGAAAATTTTTGCTAGACAGTTTAAAATAACAGTTGGTTATTTTAATATACACCATTTAGTGAGATTCAATTTTTACATTACATGAATATATTATAAGTAAATGAAACATGACTTTTTTAATTTACATTAAGAAATTCATTAGTTTATTTGAATTTTATTAAAATCTTATGAATTTGGAAACACCCTCTTATACCTGGAGCATAGAATTTATGCTTTCTGGAGAGTCATATATACACAGTAACATTTTTTTTTTTTCTTTTTTAAAGAAAACACATCATATGATCCTAATCTAACAGAAAGGCATGATCCTATAGCACACATTACTTTCTTGTACAACTCGAAATCCTTATTTGAAAAGTACGAGTTTCAATTTCTTGCTGCATCTATTCTACAATTCAAGCAAAATAGCAAATAATATCATGAACTGATCAATTAAGTCTGCCACACACAGGACTGAACTCTCCTTTTTAAAACTAAAATTTTAATTTTGTGTAGAATGATTTAAGCAAATCATGCAATAAGATAAATACAGTTGGTGTAAGACAGGGGTGGCCAACCTTTTTGGAAAGAGTGCCACTATTTGATAAAAAATAATTAAACATGTTACTTCCTACAAACAAATGTGAAAAAATATTTATAAGCTTATTATGGGATTTTTACGCAAATAGCACATTTTTAAAAGTCTATGTAGTTGATATTTAAAAATAAGACAAAAGTACAAACTTAGGTTTGCAATTTAATGAACTTTTAACAAGTTCAATCAATTGGGTTAAGTATAAAATAAAAATGAGTAACTTGAATCATTTACCATATTTTCCTGTACATAATCTACTCATTATGTGTTAAAAAAGTTTTAAATTTCATTGAGCACATACACCGCCGTGAATAATGTGATAAACTTTTTCCATCAGAAAAGCTTACAATAAGTTTTGAAAGAAATGTCATTTATGCTTTGTAAAATAAATAACAGATCGCGCCAAAAGCTTTTGCAACTTGGCTGGCATTTTTCAGCTACAATCAGGAAAGATATTACAGTTGCTAATCGCTAGCAACTATAATATCAACAGACATTTATTCAAAAAATCAGGAATTATGGATGTCCAATTTTATAAAAGAATTTTACAAAAAAAAATTTCTTATCAATTTATTGCTTATAATTTTAATCATATTGTGTGTATTTTTTTTAAAAAAAAATTTTTACCACCACATTATAAGCAGTATATATTTTGCATTATTCGGCATAAAAATTGTTGTGGATTATGCAACATTTTGAATTGTTTTCCTTGAAAAAAAGTCTTTGCAGATAATACACCGCTGCAGATTATATACAGGAAAATACGGCAATTTAAAATAATTATTAACTCAGTATTTACTTAATATGGCTTTTGAATTAATGCTTTTTTTTACCAAGTCATCTATATAAGGATAAGCTCTTGTAGATACCTACAAAATTAGGTTATTATAGGTGGACATTAGCTAGTTTTGAGTGATATTTATTTTATTATGCTCATAGCAGAAAACATTTATTCACACACACAAACATCCAAATTTTGAGGGAGGGTTTGCCTGATACAACTCCACTTCAATAAAATTGTAAAAAAAATGGTTATTATCTTTCCAAAAATTTTTAGCAAGTCTTCATGTGCTACTGGTACAACTCCACCATGCCACACTGTAGCGCGCATGCCGCTGGTTGGTCACCCCTGGTATAAGGCAGGACAATAAAATAATTTTACACAAAATACATATTACATAGAAATTGTGAATAATAAAGAATTGAATATAAATTTAGCATAGAAAAAATACAAAGAAACACACACAGTAAAAATACAATTAGAATAATAATAAAAATATAATTTAATTTATAAAAAGTACAATTCTATCAAAACATATAATCAAAATTACTTTTACAATGTAATTATTCATATAGTGTTTAACCACATTGCCGTAATCTTATTACATTTTGTTTGAAAATTTAACTCAATCATATGTGCAACGGAATGTCTACTTTTTAATAGTTTGCATTATATATATTACAATGCCTTTATAAACAAAGTACAATTATAATTATTTCCTCAGAGAAGACAAAATTTATTCTATCGCAAGACAAGAGTATATCTATCATGAACTGCAAGAATATTGTTTAAAAAATTGAAAAAAGATCTAACAGCATCAAAAAAATTAGCAATATTTTGTCATGAAAACTTTTTTAGGCAATTGTATACATCAATGTCTTCAAGAGAATAGAATATTGACAAATAAATGGTTTTTGACACTTACCAATGCCATTTGATTAAGTACTTTTATTTACAGTTCCACATACTAATTTCAAATACAGTAATAAATTTATAACAGTTATAGCCATGGGGGAGAAAATTCTATTCAAAAATTGATTTCAGGCATGAAGACAAAAAATACATTCATTAAAAAATACTTGGTGGCTCTCCGTTCTTTAGTTTCAAGTCCCATATTATTCTTAAAATATCCTGCCTCTTAGTGAAAATGCATGATGGACAGAACCAGTGTCGTAAATCTGGCAGACAATCGCCTCAATTTTAAAAGGGTTTTTGAAGAAGGTTTCAAAATTCTTCAAAAGATATACTCCACAATCACTCGCATTTGTCTGTTGAGGACAATTCATCGCAAATACTCTAATCGGCTTAAAAGATAAATATACTCCTTTTCTTATCACATATTCTACTTCTAGATATTCTTTCACTAATTTAGCTGCATATGAACTTCGTTTTACATCAAACATAGAATCAAATACACAAATACAAGGCATTCCCTGTCTCTGTGATCCATTAGAATTACAATCACTTGCAGAACTCTCATCCATGCTTGCTGAAACCTGACTACAACCTAGCTCATTTACCATATTTTCATTATTCATGTCAGATTTCTTCAGAGTATTTGGAAAATCAGTCATATTGCCTGGAAAACAAACTATCACCAAATACCAATGACCACAATTATTTACAGGAATAACAATATAATCTTTTGAAAACAGATCCACTCTCCTTGTCCATGATTTAACTAAATTAAATCGTTTTGCTAGCGGAGGGGTGGAATATCGACACGAACATCCTCCTCTGTCACTCTACTTATATTGTTGAAAAAAAAGGAACTAAATATGTGAGTTCTCTCCCTGTCATTTTCAGATAAGTACTCACTGTATATGTATTCTAAATAAAAGTTCACTATGCCATCATTCAACCATTCTCCGTTAGTCAGACACATTAAATCTCGATTGCTCAATGTAAGAACTCCAGCTGGGGATTTTGAACGGTAAGACGTTACTTCCCTTTCTCTTACTAATGATGATACTCCTTCTTCAGTTCCTTCCTCCAAAACTATAGTTGGGTCCTCATTACATAAGCATATTCTTGCCATATGAGTAGAGATTACTGGAGCAGTCTTAAACATTAACTTTAGACATCCTTCTTTATTTATTTCATTACATGTCTCCATTCTTAAATAGTGATTGCGGATAAAATGAATCTGTTCTTCAGTCAAAAAGCTCATTTTAAAAATTACAAACATGGACCTGTAATCTTTAAGTGAAGGATCAAAGGCATAAGGACAATGCGAATTTATATCCAATGCAAATCGAACTTCTTCAGCAAAAGCATCATTTGGATAGATGAACAATGCAGGCTCTTCACCCAAACAAAATATCATTTCATTCGAAGAATCACATTTTATTGTAATCTCATGTAATGGAAAATGTTCTTTTACACTTTGAGCTTTAAACTTAATGCTATCTAGAGTCATATGCACAGTAACATATTTTTCTTCAACTGGAGGAAACACTTTATATGATCCTAATCTGACAAAACGGCATGATAAAGGCTCAACATACACTTGATCCATTATACTATGGCACACAATTCTTTCTATTACAACTCCAAATCCTTATTTGAAAGATATGAGTTTCAATTTCCTTCAGCATAAATTCAATAACCCAAACAAAATGGACAAATAATATAAAGAACAACTCAATTAAATACGCCAAACGCGGGCGGGACGCCTAATAAGCACTCCTGTTTTCAAAGTTCAGTTCAGTTCAGTACAGTGAGCTGGAGGCTTGGCCATCGCCTTGTGAAAAGTCAGAATTTGATGAATATAGAATTTTTACAATCTATAGGTTGATATTAAAAATTCTTCTACTTTTTGGACATGATCTATTGTTTTACGATTCGCTATTGTTGAATAAGACCATTTTCCATGGTTGGAGATAAAACATTTCAAAATTTTCGTTACGTTTTATATTTGCTACAGGTTGAAATGAAATGTCCACTTGTTTCTGGCACTTGATTATTCGATCACATATGAGAATCTGCTTGTTTAAAAAGAAAATAAATATTCATTTAATGGTAGTTTTTTTTTTTTTTTTTTTTTTTTTTGCTCGCGTCTTCTTTATTAAAACCTCTGAATTTCTATTATTTGCAGCCTGTCTATTCCATTTTTTAAGATGTGACATATAATTAAAGTTTGTGCAGTCGGTCGAAAAAATAGTTGAGCACCGTGACCCTTTCAAAAAATGATTGGAAATGGAAAACGACCTTTTTGAAACCATCTCGTTTGAAACGAAAACCATCTCAACGCCGTATTTTTAATGTTTTATTTCCACCTTTTCTTTTCAAATGGTTCTCTTTATATGACTATTGTACATTTTTCACCTACTTTTTATCCAAAACTTGCATTTAAGGTTTCAATCCAAAAGGAAGTTAAAACGGCTCTTTTGTATGATTATTGTCCATTTTCACCTGCTTTTACCCCAAAGTTGTCATTAGGGTCTCGATTTGTTTGAAGCAAAATATCCCAAAGACGTTTAATACTTTTTTCGAAAATTTTTCAGATTTCTCCCAAAAATATTTTTTCATGGAACGAGACAAAATTTTCATTCCATCCCAGAAAAAAATTTAGACAGGGGTCATCACAACAAATGAAATTTAGGCAGCTTGAAATGATCAAAATGAAATTCTTGGCATTGTCAAATGAAATGTATGCATCTTGGTGAGAAAACAGGGGACATGCCAACTCAACGAGACAAGCCCTCCAATCTGGGTGTGTGAAGACAACAATTATTAAGAGGTAAGTCTAATCTATATTTGATGCATTCCAATCTTAGTGTAGTAATTGCCCGAAGAAAAGGGAGACCACCACCAATTTTCGGACTTGAAGATTTTGGCTAAAGGCTGAAGTACACGGGGCGTGTTTACAAGCTACAAGCCGGCGAGTAAGAAGCCGGCGAGTGCGCTAGTTGTCAAGTACACATAAACATTCCACTCGCTCAGTAGCCAAGTAGCTGGCACGTGGAAATATACTGTTTTAGTTGATTCGTAGTGGTTTCCTGTTGACAAAATGAAGTGGAATGCGAATAACATTTCGTTGTTTTTACAACTGTATCAACAGTTTCCGGCATTGTGGAACATTAAAGATAAAAATTACTGCAACAAATCGTTGAGGGATACGGTGTTTAAACAACTAATGTTTGAACTGGAAGAAAATCAGTTGTTGGGGCAAATGGATAATAAGCAACTTAAGGCAAAAATTAAGTCCATTAAAGATGTCTACAGAACGGAGTTAAATAAAATTGAGAAAAGTAAAAAAGAGTGGATGTGGGGTAGATGACGTTTATGTGCCAAAACTAACCTGGTTCAACGAAGCATGTTTCCTGAGTGAGGTTTTGGCAACAAGAAGCAGTCAATCAAATTTGGTAAGTAAATGTATTTACATTTTATTTTTAAATTTGATTACAAAAATATTTTAAATACATTCTTTAAGGCCTTTTTAGTCCAAGTTTCTCCCATTGCCAGGGTAGAGGGATTTTCTTCAGTGAAATATTTCATGAACTGTTGTCTGATCTGTATTGCTGTTCTGTTTGGATTGTTGCTGCCCAGTGAGGTCACTGGTTGTAAGGTGTTGGCATGTAACCTCCACTGACCAGGTGTTACTTCTCCTGTGTTAAAATCTTCTCTGTCCAGTGCATTTTGTGGCATATAGTGGCCTGGGGAAGTCTTTCACAACCAGTTATGCAAACTGCAAGCAGCCAAAATAACTCTATCGATGGTGTCGGGTTTCAGCTCAATTGCTTTTGAGAACACTCGAAAACGCCAGGCAAGTATGCCAAAAGCATTCTCTGAAACTCTCCTGGCACGGGATGTGCGATAATTGAAAATTTTCTCTTCATCACTTAATCCATGTTTACTGAAAGGCTTCATAAGATCGGGTCTTAGAGGGAAAGCATCATCTCCGATAATAACATGGTCCTCAGGAAACCCAATTTTGCTTTATTTTCCATTGCAATGTTCAGAGAACTATTTCTGAACACTGCACTGTCATTGGCTCTTCCATTTCCTTCTACATCAACGTAAGAGAAGCAATAATCAGCATCCACCATAGCAAATAGTATGATGCTGTAGGTTTTCTTTATAGTTGTAGTATACTGAACCTGAACCAGGAGGTCTTTTAATAAGAACATGTTTACCATCAATCGCTCCACAGCATCTAGGGAAATTCCAACGTTGGAGGAAAACCTTTTCAATTTTTTTTCCACTCTTCAACAGTTGTGGGTACCTGAAAATGAAATATAGTTTATAACAACTTTTTTGATACGGTATTAGTCCAGTCAGTGACGGTTTTTAATTTCCTTCTTTGTAATAGCTAATTATATATTTGTATTATATTAAGGTTTGCTTTTACATTGGGGAATTTTGATTCAGAGGCTAATTACAAATTTTCATGAAAATCAATGCTACTCTAAAACATTAGGAGGTACAGTAGAAATGAGGCTCAAGTACGAATTATAGCATGTTCTTGCCTACATTACTACGAATTATAGAAGTTACGACGAACTGAGCCCATCTGGGCAGCGAAATTACTACGAAATAAGGAGGGGACCGTAATACAGTATTTTTACTGTCATTGACTGGACTATAAATAATGAATAAAAATTAAATAAAATTATTAGTAGTTTTTGTCCTTTTAGGATGCAAGCCAAACTGATATTGCAGAAAAAGATGAGGAAGGGAACTCTATTGACCAAGATGAGCCTGACATCGGGGGAGAAATCACTCCTCAATCATCTGAAATTATGAAGCCACCTCAGCAGCCGAAAAAAAAGGTTAAAAAAAATCAGATAGTATACCAGACAAAGAAATAGCTCAAGCTATCCAAAAATTAGATGAGATAGCAAACAAATCTACTGAGGACAAGCCATATGACCTGTTTGGCAGGTATGTCGCATCAGAAATGCGTCAGCTACCTAATCGGGCAGCCATCCTGCTACAGCAGGGAGATACAAAATTGTATCACTCGTTGTAAGTTAAACACATTGTACAATGAATCAGTTCAACATCAATATGACAATTTTCCTTCATTGCAATCTCCTCAATCAATAGCGTCCGTTTGTTCTTCAAACGAGGAAGAGGGACATATTAAAAAGAGCAATGATAAATACGTTTGCAAACATTTAATTAATATATTATGTATCAAAAGCATTTCATTTTGTTCAAAATAAATTTTTAAATACAAGTTTTGAGATTGAGAAGTGTATATTTACCATCCTTTTCTATATTTCAAACCAACGTTACTTAATACAAGGGCAAAATGTTCATTCATGCAACTTTTGAAAATAAAAATAAGATAAAATATTTACACTTACATTAATAAATGGACGAAGCACGCAACAAATCTCCGTAAGTACATGTGGTAAGAACCTGGATATTGTTGTTTCTGGAACTCGAAACAGGTACTCCAAAGATTTAAACGAATCACCAGTTGCTAAACATCGTAAAGTTATTTCTAATTTTGTGGTTACTGGAATCGCCATTCTCATTGTCGTGTCCTGCTTTGACAACTTTCCGCGAACCATTTCCAGTAGCTCATCAAACTGTTCACCTGTAATTCTTAACATATTTCTATAGGCTGTATGGTCTTCGTTCTTCAGCTCTTTCAGTAATGTATGTGATGCACCATATTCAGTACGTCTTCCTACCCACGGTTTCACCCACACTTTCCTCTTCTTCCGTTTCGCGTTTTGTCGTCTAATTAACTCTTTTTTAATCACTTTTGATAGAACTAAAACTCCCGATAGAACTAATTCCTCCAACATTTTCAAGACCGTTCTACTCGTTGCTTCTGGACAATCCACAAGCTACTGTCAGTACACTTGGCTAGTTTACAATCTAAATCGCTCAAAAGCCGGCGAGTGGCATGTAAAATCGCCGGCAGAGTCAACTTTTTCAAGAGCTTTTAAGCGAGTGCGGTGAGTACACTGGGCTAGTTTACGAGCTGCTTGTAAAAAAGCCGGCTTGTAGCTTGTAAACTCGCCCCGTGTACTTGACCCTTTAGTGTTTTTTTTATCCCTTTTACTTATTTTTAAAATAGGGGCCCAAACCGATTGCATTTCCTTAAAAAAAAGTCTATAGTTTTTAAAGAATTACGTAGCAGAAAAAGGGTACATCATAGTCCTTCGTCTACAGTAGCTTTCTGGATGAACTCGCGTAATTTAAGATTTTGTTCCAAATAATAACGCAGCATAGGAACTTGAATCGTTTAAGACAGTTTTCTCTAATCCAGAAGCCTTATCTCTAACACAGTTGTCCATTTTAGTTCTATTATAGACATGAAATGAATCATCATGAGTACCTCCTAATTAACACCATAAAGCAGATGTCTCCTAGGGTTCCTTGGAACTTTGACAGAGGTTCCGCAAGTGATATTGGTGTGATGTGGGAGTTAGGAGAGGGGGTGCCAGCTCAGGTGTCGTCCACGTCACTTGACCATGGTTCCAAATTACGTGGTCCGTCGCCAAAAGCCCTCGTGTAGCTAAACAGTGCGACGTTGATAATAAATCAATCAATCAATCCGCAAGTGATAAATAAAAGACAAAAGTTAAGCAAATTTGACATTTGCTTAACCAAAGCGCCAACATTTTAGTAAAATTTTAATTTTTATAAAAAATTGAATTCTTAAAGGCAGTTTAAAGTGTAAAAATAAATATAAATAAATATTTTATGGATAAAATTTACGAAAATGTTTAAGAAACTTAAAGATTTTAATCCAAAGAACACAAATACAAGTCGAACCTCTATATTGCGAATTTTTCTATACAGCGAACTTTTTCCTGGAACCTCGAACATTTCACGATTTTCTTCGTAAAATAACCTCTCTATAGCGAAGTGCATTTTCTATATAACGAACTTTTTCTTTTGTTATTCAATTTTGTTTCTCCCTATTTTTAAAGTATTTCTGAGCATTTCAAGTTATTCTCTCTTTAACACATTTTAGGGTGGTCATAAATCTTGAACTGGTTTTATTAGATCCTAACTCCCCAAGAGCAATAGAATTCTGGACGTTTCATTCAAAAGTGCAACTTTTAACCCCCATTGTCCAGTTCACTAGAAACATCTTCGTTTATCCCCTTTCACCTTCAGTGGAGTTGTCCCGTGTCCCCTCGTTTATGTTATGAAATAATGTATGTTTAACATTACTTGTATGCTTTAAATTAGAAAATGTCTTTAAAATTCGTCAATTTTAATATAAAATTATTTCCTTAATATTGAAAATACAGCGTATTCTTCGGCATTCTTTTTTCTTGTTTTCCTTGCATTTTTTCTTTCTTTTTTAATGGGTAAGATAGATAAAATAAACATATATCAATTTTAAAAAAAGGTGTGAATAATTACTTTTTAAAATATATTGTGGTTATGAATTTAAAATTTGTTTTATGGAATTTTTTTATAAAGTATATTAAAAGATGAACCTCTATGTAACGAATTTTCCATGTAACGAACTTTTTCCCGGGATTTAGTGACTACGTTATATTAAGGTCCGACTGTACTTTAGTTCTTTTTTTTTTTTTTTTTAGAAAATTTGATATTTTAAACTCAATGCTAGGGTGGGGGAGTACCTCCTGTCTGCCGTTCCTTTTCTTTCCTGTTTAGCCTTTAAGTCTGTAGGAACCCCCTGGGTTCCACCCTGGACATTAAGATTAATTTGAGGCAAAGAATGACCAGACGCCATTTGTATAATAATAACTTATATTTATTCACTTGGTTTAAATATCAAAGCTCTAACAAATAGTAGGCTTTATGTCTACGTCAAAAAGGGATTTACCTTTAATATTAAATTAAATTATGAAATAGGAAATTAATCAATAACTACGCGCAATATAAATAAGGTTTACCGGAATAGGAGGTCTGAGAAATACACGCAACTTGAATTATTAGCTTTCATTAACTTAAACTAATTTTATTAAACTAACGCTTGTGGTAAGCGGTATTAAACTAGAATATACCACCTGGTAATACTTATGATCTCTTCAGGTATAATAACCTCCTAAGGTTCCTTCGTTGAGTACTAACAGCAATGCTCCAATATCGTAATCCAATTGAATCCTATAAATCTTGTCATTACTGCTGCTGGCTCAATAGCCTTCATCTCTGCTAACTTACAACACTCTACTTAAATACCCTATCTACTTTACATATCCCGTTTTCTCCTTTTAGAGTTGATTGGAAATATTCACGAATTTACAATCCCCAAAGACGCCTAAGAATATTAGTGGAAAGGTTCCGTAAAGATTCGTCACAAGTCTTCAATCCAACCGTCTGGTTTGACATTGTTCTAACTATTCAGGATACAAATTTTCAACTAATCTCATGTTTAAAAATCTCTATCTTTTGTAAACATTCTTCTCTCTCATTTGTTCTTTTTTTTTCGAAAAATTCGTTCTTGTCGCTTCTCTTCAGTTAAATTATACTTTTTTTACAGCCCATTTTTACTAACTATACCTTATGGACAAAGTTATTACGTCATCACGGAAAACTTTTTTTTACACAGAGACATATTTTTACATCTAGTTTTGTGTGTACATAGTCAAGCTATGGTTATATTCTGTTCTTAATTGTGTGTGTGTTTTTTTTTGGTTCCATTGCAAATAATAAAAACACGCTCCTTCAATTTTCAGGTACGCATGTATGATGTAATGTTGTATTTATCTTTGAGCTTGAAGTAGTTGATTGGACTGAAAATTTGTAACCATAACAATAAATTTATTACAATCATCACGAAAAACTTTTTTATATAGAAAGAGATTGATAAAATTTTCTGACACTAACCGCAAAATTTAAAAAGAACGATTATTAAATAGATAGTAATTATCTGAACATATTCAGTGATGTTAAAACAAAATAGAGTTAGCAATTCTGACAAGAAAATAACAACAATTTTATGTCTCAGCAAATGACAAAGCATTCTTAAAACTAATTTTCAACATTTATAAAATATCAGATAAAATTTTTAACATCTAATGCAATACTTTTCTTTAAATTTCTATACATTAAGCCCCCCTATAACGTGTTGTACTTCAAAATATATTCTTCTAAGAACCGCAAGAGCGGCCGTATTTAGCGATCTTTGTCTAACTCACGCTCGTCCAATCGGGAGGCAGCTACTCTGAAGGGGTGGGATCGTTTGGAAAGTTAGTCAGAAATCAGGGTGGGAGAACAAGTCTCCCTGTTAAGAAATATTAGAGTAGGATATTACGGGGCCTATTAAAGCTTGGATCGGGGGTATAAATTTCAATTTTACGTAGAGTTCTGTTGTCAATATTTTCGATGTTAGTGAAAAATTTGGTAGCTATTTTCTTAATAGAGTCTCCCGCACGGTTTTGAGATTTAACGCGAATCGAAGATCCTCGTTTCTCACAAACCATGGGAGTTTGTTAGTTTTCTAATAATTATATTTTGAGAGGATTCTAATCTGTTAAGATTTGATTGAGTAGCATGACCCCAGATGGGAGAAGCGTAAAGGAGTACTCGTCTGAGTATGGAGGTATAGATAAGCATCCTATTTTTAATTGTCAACGGAGAATTCCGAGTGAAATAAGGGTAATAAATACAAGCTAGAGCTCGGAATTTATTATTAATTTTTATATGATCTTTAAAGGAAAGGTGCTTGTCCAAAGTGACACCTAGATAATTAACGGATTTTGACCAGGGAACCGGGTGATTCTGTACGTGTATAGGCGGTGGTTTACGAGTACTGTGCCCAGCGGAGAAGAAGACTGCTTCGGTTTTTTCAGGATTTATGGAAATTTTCCATTTTTGTACCAGTCCTCTAGCTCTGCTAGGTGCCTGTGGAGAAAGTGAGTGATACAATTTTTGTTCGTGCTTTGAGCAAGGATCGCAGTGTCGTCCGCGTAAAGGCAGACGGTCGTGTGTCGTGTTTTTGGAATGTCATTTATGTAAATGTTGAATAAGGTGGGGGAGAGGAGTGCGCCCTGCGGCGCCCCCGCCCTTATTTGCTTTGTCGTGGAGTGTGTGTCATTGACTCTGACGGCAAAGGATCTGTTATTTAGAAAGGATTTGATTATCAGGATTAGTTGGGGGAGCGTTAATTTTGATGAGCTTGTAAAGCAAGCCCGTATGCCATACACGATCGAAGACCTTCTGGATGTCCAGAAAAACGGCCCCGGTGTATTTTTTCTCTTTGAATCCAGACTTGGCATATTCAACTACCCGGAGCAACTGGTGCGATGTGGATAGTTGAGGCCTGAATCCGTGCTGCTGGGAGATTAGTATTTTGTTAGTATTGAGGTGTTCGTTAAGTCTTGAGAGGATTAATCTCTCTGCAAGCTTGGAATGCACAGGTAGCAAGCTGATCGGTCTTTAACTGTCAGCAGAGCTACGGGGCTTTCCAGGTTTTAGTATAGGGATGATGGAAGCATGTTTCCAGGAGTCTGGAAAATGCCCAGTGATGAAGATGTTAGATATTATATTGGTTATTTGAAAAATCACCGGAAGGGTGAGATTTCGTAGAATCTTGTTAGTAATTCCTTCCCTGCCTGGAGCGCGCTTAATTTGCGCCTTCTTAATATGATTAAGAATTTCCGATGGCATGGGAGGGGGGAGGGGGGCGTTGAAATTATTCTCGTTTAAGAAATAATTTTTAGAAATAATTATTCTCGTTTAAGAAAAAATTTTCGACCACCCTGTTAATAATACAGTCAGAGGAATTAGTGATGTTATTTTCTTGGAATTGAGTTTCCAAGGAGCATGCAATCACCTCTCGGCTTTGTCAGAGTCTGTGAGTGCGATCCGGCCTGGCCTTTAAGGCCGTAAACTGAGGACTTCTTCTTTCTTAACTCCTTCGACATTTCCCAAAGGGAGCCGTCGTCGGGGTCGAGAACTCGAAGTTCGTCTTCCCAGATCTTATTGTGAAAGGCTTTCACCTTTCTGTGTATTCTGTTTTGAATGTTGTTCAGCACTCTCTTATCACTCGGATCTCGCGTGAACTGCCAGGTTTTCCTAGCTCTGTTCCGCTCAATCATGAGCTTTCGGATTTCATCCGAAACGTATTAAGAATTTCTGCTTCGAACCGGCTTGGAAGAGAGTACGTGAGTACTTAAAATCGCGTCTGTAAGGTCGGCAACTTGTGTGTCTACGTCTTCCCCCGTGCGCGCAGTGATTGGTTGAAAGGTGTAGTGGGCAGGACTTAGGAGTTCTCGAAAGGCCTCCCAGACTGTCGTGACGTTTCGCTTCAAAGCGAAACGGGTGTTTGTGTCAAATGAAATGAGTAATGGGTTGTGGTCAGAACTTAACTCTGCGATCGATTCCACTTGGCTAGGCCAGTGGATATTTCTCGTCAGAGCAAAGTCCATGATTGATGCGGAGTTATAGCCAAAGCGTGTAGGTGTAGTTGGAGCAATAATTTGAGTGTTTGTACTGTCTATAAAATTCTTAATAATGTTTCCTCGGTTGTCATTTCGCTGACAACCCCAGGAAATATGGTGGGCGATAAAATCTCCGCAGATGATGGAAGCATTGCCTAGGCTAAAAATCGCTTCCATATCGGTGTGGATGTGCTAATAGCTCACGCAGGGTGAGATATACAGAGAAGTAATTACAAGTGGGTCGCCTCCGGGCGGAGTGAGAGTGACCGAGGTGTTGAATAGTAAAAGCCGTTAGGTAGCGCTGTTGCAATGAGACACTTCTATTTAGAAGTAGTCTTGTGGCAACAGTCAGTGCATGTATCTTTCTTAAGATGCAAACACTCGTTTTAGTGAAACATTCTATTGTGAAGTATTCTTATGTCGAAATGCTAATACTTGTGAACTACGTACATTATTACATGTGAACTATTCTAATCATATTCAAATGTTCTTCAGCATTGAAATATATCCAATTATATCAAATTGAACTTGGACTTATCATTAAATCGATTTTCTTTCAACAGACAGCAATTCGAAACCTTTTAGTCTTAGACCACAGTTGTTTACAGTCCGCTAAATTCGTCGCTATTGCTAACATACACGAGGTCGCTTCCACCGTACCCATCGGCGGTGTCGGTGTGTGGTAGTGGGAGAGGGAAGACTTGAGTAAAATTACCGTGCCGCCTCTCGGATTAATGTTGGTGGTGCGTGGTCTATCGTTACGGTAGACCGTGTAATTTGGAATTTGAATATTATCATCCGGTCCCCAGGTGGGATTCTTGAATTAAAAATACCTCGACAATGCGTGACTTTACTCCGTTCGCATTCCAGGATGCTAATCGAAACCCAAAGCAACTTGGGTCTATTAAGCAAGATTAATGATGTGCCGGTAGAAAACATCTACCCTGTCGTTGCCTTGAGCGTTTCTTAACTGTCTACCCAGTTCCAAGAGAGATGGGTAGTCAGTGAAGAACTTTTTCAGATCAGTAATTGCGTCCATAAAACTGAAGTTTTCGGACTCTTTATTATTTTGGGTTTGTCTATTTTCTTTAGGGGGGTGGGGGTTGTGTGTGTGTGTGCTTCAGGCTTTGATTTGGCCGGTTCGGACTGGTCGAGGGGTGGCGCCATCTGTTTGTAATTTTTTAAAGCTTTTGAAAAGGTGAAAAAATATTTATAAGCTTATTATGGGATTTTTACGCAAATAACACATTTTTAAAAGTCTATGTAGTTGATATTTAAAAATAATACAATAAATAAGACAAAAGCACAAACTTAGGTTTGCAATTTAATGAACTTTTAATAAGTTCAATCAATTGGGTTAAGTATAAAATAAAAATGAGTAACTTTAATCATTTACCATATTTTCCTGTACATAATCTACTCATTATGTGTTAAAAAAGTTTTAAATTTCATTGAGCACATTATACACCGCCGTGAATAATGTGATAAAAAACTTTTTCCATCAGAAAAGCTTACAATAAGTTTTGAAAGAAATGTCATTTATGCTTTGTAAAATAAATAATAGATCGCGCCAAAAGCTTTTGCAACTTGGCTGTCATTTTTCAGCTACAATCAGCAAAGATATTACAGTTGCTAATCGCTAGCGTTAGCAACTGTAATATCAACAGACATTTATTCAAAAAATCAGGAATTATGGATGTCCAATTTTATAAAAGAATTTTACAAAAAAAAAAAAAAAAAAAAAAATTTCTGTACAATTTATTGCTTATAATTTTAATCATATTGTGTATTTTTTTTTAAAAAAATATTTTTTAACACCACATAAGCAGTATATATTTTACATTATTCGCCATAAAAATTGCTGTGGATTTTGCAACATTTTGAATTGTTTTCCTTGGAAAAAAAGTCTTTGCAGATAATACGCCACTGCAGATTATATACAGGAAAATACGGCAATTTAAAATAATTATTAACTCTCAGTATTTACTTAATATGGCTTTTGAATTAATGCTTTTTTTTACCAAGTCATCTATATAAGGATAAGCTCTTGTAGATACCAACAAAATTAGGTTATTATAGGTGGACATTAGCTAGTTTTGAGTGATATTTATTTTATTATGCTCATAGCAGAAAACATTTATTCACAAACATCCAAATTTTGAGGGAGGGTTTGTCTGATACAACTCCACTTCAATAAAATTGTAAAAAAAATGGTTATTTATTATCTTTCCAAAAACTTTTAGCAAGTCTTCATGTGCTACTGGTACAACTCCACCATGTCACACTGTAGCGCGCATGCCGCTGGTTGGTCACCCTTGGTATAAGGCAGGACAATAAAATAATTATTTTACACAAAATACATATTACATAGAAATTGTGAATAATAAAGAATTGAATATAAATTTAGCATAGAAAAAATACAAAGAAACAATAAAAATACAATTAGAATAATAATAAAAATATAATTTAATTTATAAAAAGTACAATTCTATCAAACCATAATCTTATTACATTTTGTTTGAAAATTTAACTCAATCATATGTGCAACGGAATGTCTACTTTTTAATAGTTTGCATTATATATATTACAATGCCTTTATAAACAAAGTACAATTATAATTATTTCCTCAGAGAAGACAAAATTTATTCTATCGCAAGACAAGAGTATATCTATCATGAACTGCAAGAATATTGTTTAAAAAATTGAAAAAAGATCTAACAGCATCAAAAAAATTAGCAATATTTTGTCATGAAAACTTTTTTGGCAATTGTATACATCAATGTCTTCAAGAGAATAGAATATTGACAAATAAATGGTTTTTGACACTTACCAATGCCATTTGATTAAGTACTTTTATTTACAGTTCCACATACTAATTTCAAATACAGTAATAAATTTATAACAGTTATAGCCATGGGGAGAAAATTCTATTCAAAAATTGATTTCAGGCATGAAGACAAAAAATACATTCATTAAAAAATACTTGGTGGCTCTCCGTTCTTTAGTTTCAAGTCCCATATTATTCTTAAAATATCCTGCCTCTTAGTGAAAATGCATGATGGACAGAACCAGTGTCGTAAATCTGGCAGACAATCGCCTCAATTTTAAAAGGGTTTTTGAAGAAGGTTTCAAAATTCTTCAAAAGATATACTCCACAATCACTCGCATTTGTCTGTTGAGGACAATTCATCGCAAATACTCTAATCGGCTTAAAAGATAAATATACTCCTTTTCTTATCACATATTCTACTTCTAGATATTCTTTCACTAATTTAGCTGCATATGAACTTCGTTTTACATCAAACATAGAATCAAATACACAAATACAAGGCATTCCCTGTCTCTGTGATCCATTAGAATTACAATCACTTGCAGAACTCTCATCCATGCTTGCTGAAACCTGACTACAACCTAGCTCATTTACCATATTTTCATTATTCATGTCAGATTTCTTCAGAGTATTTGGAAAATCAGTCATATTGCCTGGAAAACAAACTATCACCAAATACCAATGACCACAATTATTTACAGGAATAACAATATAATCTTTTGAAAACAGATCCACTCTCCTTGTCCATGATTTAACTAAATTAAATCGTTTTGCTAGCGGAGGGGGTGGAATATCGACACGAACATCCTTCTCTGTCACTCTACTTATATTGTTGAAAAAAAAGAAACTAAATATGTGAGTTCTCTCCCTGTCATTTTCAGATAAGTACTCACTGTATATGTATTCTAAATAAAAGTTCACTATGCCATCATTCAACCATTCTCCGTTAGTCAGACACATTAAATCTCGATTGCTCAAAAGAAGAACTCCAGCTCGGGATTTTGAACGGTAAGACACTACTTCCCTTTCGCTTACTAATGATGATACTCCTTCTTTAGTTCCTTCCTCCAAAACTATAGTTGGGTCGTCATTAGATAATAATATCCTTGCCATATGAGTAGAGATTACTGGAGCAGTCTTACGCATTAACTTTCGACATCCATCTTTACTTATTTCAGTACATGTCTTCATTCCTAAATAGTGATTGCGGATAAAATGAATCTGTTCTTCAGTCAAAAAGCTGATTATAAAAATTACAAACATGGACCTGAAATCTTTAAGTGAAGGATCAAAGGCATACGGACAATGCAAATCTATATCCAATGCAAATCGAACTTCTTCAGCAAAAGCATTATTTGGAAGGATGAACAATGCTGGCTTTTCACCCAAACAAAACATCATTTCATTCGAAGAATCACATTTTATTGTAATTTCATGGAATGGAAAATATCCTTTTACACTTTGAGCTTTAAACTTAATGCTATCTAGAGTCATATGCACAGTAACATATTTTTCTTCAACTGGAGGAAACACTTTATATGATCCTAATCTGACAAAACGGCATGATAAAGGCTCAACATACACTTGATCCATTATACTATGGCACACAATTCTTTCTATTACAACTCCAAATCCTTATTTGAAAGATATGAGTTTCAATTTCCTTCAGCATAAATTCAATAACCCAAACAAAATGGGCAAATAATATAAGGAACAACTCAATTAAATACGCCACACGCGGGCGGGAAATAAGCACTTTGTTTTCAAAGTTCAGTTCAGTTCAGTACAGTGATCTGGAGACTAGGCCAGAATCTATATAGGTTGATATTAAAAATTCTTCTACTTTTTGGACATGATCTATTGTTTTACGATTCGCTATTGTTGAATAAGACCATTTTCCATGGTTGGAGATAAAACATTTCAAAATTTTTCGTTACGTTTTGTATCGACTACCCGATGCTCGGCGTTGGAGGAAGAAATTCAGACTCGAGCCAGTCAATTAAAGTAACTGAGTTTATTCAGAACTACCGAGTGAGTGCGAGCACTGATTGTGTTTGACTGTGTTTGATTTATTGAGACATGGAATGCGGAGCGTTCCTCCGTCCCATATCCGAACAGTGAATGTTGCCTGCGGTAGTGGAATAGTCCTTGCTGGGGAGCATGAAGCTACCTGATTGGCTGGCTGGAGAATCGTAGTAGATGACGTGTGGTAAGGCGTAGGAGGGGGTGGGAGTGCGAGCACTTGTGGCTCCACCCCTTTTATACACAGAACATAATGACGTCACACAACCTCTTCACAGTTACAAAAACGTGGTGCCATACAGCCACTCTCATTCACACAAATCATTTTTATTCACAACATACTCCCCCTTTGAGACTTGGGGAGAGTCTCAAACCTATAACAGGTATAATTCAAAAGATCAAGTCTATTCGGTTCTTTAACCAATTTTCCAGAAGTATATTTTCTTACAATTGCATCATTAGTATTCAAGACCTTTTCAGGTTTAGTACTTTTAACAGAAATTGATTCCTCTTTCAACTCCTTATCGCTATTAGCAATCGCTTGTTCTTCCAAAGGGAAGATACGTTGCACGGGGCGTATTACTGTTCCATGTTGAGTTTTTAGCCGAACTGTTCGAATTTCCCCATCTCGACCAGGGATTAATTCTATAATCTTAGCTATAGGCCAAGACAAGCGTTTCTTATTGTCGTTTCCAATTAAGACCATTTCCCCAATTCGGGGTTCCCGCACCCGATTATCATTCTGTTTTTGTATTAGCTCACTTAGATATTCTTTCCTGAAACGCGTTGTCTTAAATCACTTTTAAAAGTTTAATTCTATATTTCATTCTCTCTTTCTTAAGTCTCTCGAATTCAATTCGTCAATATCGGTAGTATCGGAACAGTGATTCTCTATTAAAAACATTGCTGGAGTAAGAGGGATCAATTCCTGTGGATTTTCAGATATATAAGTTAAAGGTCTACTATTGATTAAAAATTCGCAATCACAAATCACTGTAGACAATTCTTCATAGGACAATATTGATTTTCCAAGAGAACGTCTCAATAGTTCCTTGATAATGCGAACCAACCTTTCCCACCAGCCTCCCCACCATGCGGCGGTGGGTGGTATAAATTTCCAAACTATTTTTTGAGTTGATGTCTATCTCGATATATTTTATGCCAATCCAATTTCGCAAGGTCATTGAAAGCACCTCGGAAATTAGTACCGTTATCACAGTAAATTATCCTGGGCCTCCCGCGCCTGCAATGAAACGCCTAAGGGCTAGCAAAAAGGCATCAGAAGATAAAGCGTTTACTAATTCAAGATGTAGTGCGCGATAGACTGCGCAAGTAAACAATGTAATCCATACCTTTTCGCCAGTTTTTAAAAACAGAGGTCCAGCTAAGTCAATTCCTACAACTTCAAATATCGCGCAATCATTCACGCGGTCTGGTGGTAAGGGTGATGGTCCGCTTGACAATGATTTCACTTTAAAACGAGCACAAATAAAACATTCATTCAAAATACTCTTAATAGTTTTTCTAGCTCTGATAATCCAGAACCTTTCTCTAATTAATGATTGCATTATTTGGATTCCTGCATGACAGTTCTTTTTGTGTATAGATCTAATCAAAAGTTTTGTAAATTCACATTTATCAGGTAACAATATAGGATACAAAAAAGAACTTTCATCATTTCGTTCAGTTATTTTAGATTTTACTCTTAAAATATTATCATTATCAATAAAAGTAACAAATTTTAAAGATTCAACATCAGATAAATAATATGTCTGAGTTAAACGAATCAATTGTTTCTCAGAATTTTCAATTTCAGCAACAGAAAGTTCATGTTCCTTACATTTGTTATAGTCTTTGCGACAATTATGTACAAATCTTAAAATCCATGCAAATACTCTTATCATTTCATCATAATCAGACGCAATACATATAAGCAAGGGGGTGCATCGTTTGCTAGATCAACATTTGCATTTTTAGTTTTCTTTCTCTCTACGTTAACTTCTTGAGGCTCGCAACTGATTTCACCATCTGGCCAATATTCCGAATTTTGTTTCAACCAGGAAGGCCCCTCCCACCATCTAGAACTAAGCATTTGTCGTGGAGAACAACCACGAGATAGTAAATCCGCGATATTCATGTTTCCTGGAACATACTTC
The DNA here is from genome assembly GCA_019973935.1 of Trichonephila clavipes. Classification (NCBI taxonomy): domain Eukaryota; kingdom Metazoa; phylum Arthropoda; class Arachnida; order Araneae; family Nephilidae; genus Trichonephila; species Trichonephila clavipes. Next base: position 18,859 of record BMAU01003020.1, on the reverse strand, counting down.
CATGGCTGAATTTGAGTTAGTTGTCTAATTTCCTTTACCCTATTAGCTACAAAAACTGACCAATTTCCATATTCTTTAATACACCAAAGTGCTATTGTGGAATCGGACCAGAGAGTAACTTTCAAGTCCGGCATATTAAGCGCTTTCAAAATAGAATTTACAAGTCGAGCACCTACACAACAAGCCATTAGCTCTAGATGCGGTGTACTCAAGAGTTTGAGAGGAGCTGCTCTAGACTTCGCTCTAACGAGAATTACGCTAACTCTAGAATCAACTATTGATCGAGCAAAGACGCATCCCGCATATGACCCCTTGCTTGCATCAACAAATACATGTAATTCAGTAAAAATATCAATTTTCATACAACGTGGTACAGTTACACCTTTCAAAATTCGAATTTCATTAAACCATTTCATAAATTTGTTTACAATATTCTGAGGTAGTTCCTGATCCCATGCCTTTTTCATTTTCCATATTTCCTGCAATAGTAATTTTGGGAGCAATGTAGACGGCGCCAACATTCCAATGGGATCGAAAACTTTTTGCACCGTAGACAAAACTAATCGTTTCGTTATTTTCACTTCGCACGTTAATGAGTCGAAATTCGTGCAACATTTCAAAACATCATTATCCAAGTCCCAGATTATACCCAAAATAAAAGTTTCGCCTGAGTGTTTATCAACACTTTTACTCGCCACATTGCTCTTAAAATAACGTAAATTAAAACATCCTTCCGACATAATTAATTTAGTCTTCTCAATAAATATCTATTTTATCAGCACTGAAAACACCAGTTACACAATTATCAACATAAAAGGAAGATTTTAACTTTTGTGCAACTTCCTTACATTCGGAATTACAGTTTTCCAAAAGATGCATAATAGATGCATTCAATAAGTAAGGGCTTGAAGACACCCCAAACACAACTCGACAATGCCTGTACACTAATTGTTTTTCATTGCATGGGGAAAAAAATCTGAGCTAATCTCTATCTTATGGTGCAACAGATAGCATCAAAAAACGCCTTTTCAATATCGGCTACAATTCCGACTGGATAAATTCTAAAACGATCTAAAATGTCAGGTATCAGTTCGATAAGGTTTACGCCTTTATATAAACAGTCGTTCAAAGATGGTTTCCCTTTTTCACGGGCCGAAGCATCGAATACGGGTCGTATTTTTGTAGTCGCACTATCTAATTTAATCACGGGTCTATGCGGTAAATAATGGCATTCATTGTTCAATTCTACTTCCGGCACACGTTCAATGATATTTAAATCTTCCCATTGCCTAAACACACTTTTATAATCCTCAAAAAATGCACAGTTTCTTAATTTATTCATCATCCGTAGATGTCTTTTCCATGTTAGTTCTTTGTTACTGGGCAAATTTTCAGAGTTACATTTCCATGGGAGTTTAACTTCATATCTTCCATCGGGAAGAATTTTCATTTTATTCTTAAAAAATCGGTTAATTCAAAATTTTCTTTCGTATTCTCATTAAGTAAGGGATCCGTTATTCCTAAAACATCAAGTTCCCATAATTCTTTAACGCTAACATTCCGAACATGCAAAGACGATGTCGTTAACATAACGTTTTTATCGTTCGAACATACTTTTCCAATTACCGTCCATCATAGTTTAGTTTCATAGCTGTTAAACCCAAATCAAATTCAATTAAATTCCCAGTCAATAATTTTCCTATATTATCAGCCCCAATCAAAAGCCCAATTTCCGTTTCTTTACAATTTAAATCCGATAAAATAATTTCTTTATTTTTTAACTCATTTAAAATACGCTTATCCTCAATCTTGGAAATAAATCCACATATTTTCTTTTTGGATAGCACTTAAAAATAACATGCATAAGAGTGTTTCAAATCACTAACCTCAATAGAATACACGCTGTGATGTTTCGGTTTAGTTTCGTTGCCCCCGAATAGAGAATGAGAGAGAGAGAGAGAGAGAATTATAGTTTCCTCTCTAAGTAGAGTGACCTTCAAAATACTAGTAACACTTTCACTAATTTAGCTATTTTCACAAGCAGAGTATCAATCAGAACTCTAACTTTCCTTTCCTGATCTTTAATGCGAATGAAAACGCAGAGAGTTTGAAAGTAAATACTTTTGTTTCTGTTGCAGTTACTTGATAGAGAGTTCTCAGTTTTTATGGAATACAATTTTTGATCATACTTCTTATTTAATTTTGGACACATAATTTCAAAATGAGAATAATTACATTTAGAACAATTAATATCATTTTTAATATCACAATTTTTACTCACACAAATGACCAGATCTATTTAAACAAATAAAACAAGCACCTTTTCTTAATAACAATTGTCTCTTAGCATTTAAAGACATTTTTCTAGCATTAAAGCAAATTTCACTGGGATGATATTTCTCACAAAATACACAGTTATTGATTTTCTTACCTGAGGACTTTTCAGAACTCGCCAGAGCTGATGCAGTCATTAATTCAGTCGGCTTAACCCTTTCAGTTGGGAAATCTTTTTTTCGGATAGGAGTTCCAAAACCGGATTTTGCCAGCTGCACCATCTCTTCCCCTTGGACTTCCAGGCGAAGGAAAGTCATTAAGTGTTCTAGAGTTCGCGATCCTTTAGCATCTGTTTCAGTATTCCGTTTTCTTTCCCAGGCCATCAGGATTTCCTCGGGTAAGCAGGACTCTACCAATGGTGTAAAAAAATCTCCATATTTTTCTTGTGTTCATCCAAGGCTCTCCAAAGACCGTAATTTCTCTTCAAGTTCATCGTACAAGGCCGACAAATCAGTTTTCGTTCTTCCAGAAACAGCGTTCTTCATTACTAAAATTAAAAGTTCACGTACGTAAATTTGTACTAACAAATCTTCACGGCCGAATCTCTCTTTTAATTGATCAATGGCTTTAGGATAATTTTCCGCCGTTGCAGGGAAACTCAACACTAATCGTTCTGCTTTCGATTTCGGTTCCACGGATTGCAATAAATATTGCATTTTGTCTTCTTCCGCAATGCTTTTATCATTGTGAATTTTTTGAAACTGACTCCAGAAGGCCAAAAAGTCTTTAGCTTCACCGCTGAACTTCTTCACAGTTCGATTTTCGGTAATTTAAAGCTTCTCTTTTCAGTTTCGGTAGAAACAACGGTTTCTCGTACTTTCAAATCTACTCGAGTACACATTTCGATGTAGCGGTCACGGTAGTTTTCTGCATCTTCCATATCATCTAAATATTCTTGCATGGCATCTTCTGTATCCAAGAGTTATTCAGAAATTTGATTCTGACAAGTGTCGAGTCTCTGAAATTTATCCATAAATTGAGTTTTCAGAATCGAAAGTTGATTCATATCGATGTTTTCTTTTATGAGTTCGGTTTCAATATTTTTCAGACTGAGAGAAAATGCTATTCTCAGGCCTTTTCTTGCCGCTTTCAAAGCATTCACTTACATTTTATAGTTCAAAAAGTTAAGTTCAAAGTTCAATAATTTAAATTCGGTTTCAGTTTCGCTTCCAACCAACAACCGTCCCGCCGAGGGTACCAAAAACTTATGTAAAGAACAATTTCAATTACAAAATTCTGCGAACTGCATCTACCCGATGCTCGGCGTTGGAGGAAGAAATTCAGACTCGAGCCAGTCAATTAAAGTAACTGAGTTTATTCAGAACTACCGAGTGAGTGTGAGCACTTGTGGCTCCACCCCTTTTATACACAGAACATAATGACGTCACACAACCTCTTCACAGTTACAAAAACGTGGCGCCATGCAGCCACTCATTCACACAAATCATTTTTATTCACAACACGTTTTATATTTGCTACAGGTTGAAATGAAATGTCCACTTGTTTCTGGCACTTGATTATTCGATCACATAAGAGAATCTGCTTGTTTAAAAAGAAAATAAATATTCATTTAATGGTAGTTTTTTTTTTGCTCGCGTCTTCTTTATTAACCCTCCAACTAGACAGCACGGCTTTTTCCACCCTACTAGAGAGGCTTCGAAAACGGACGACACTGAATTTTTCCTAAGGCCGGGGACTCACCAAAAATGAACCAAACAGATTTTACCCCTTCAAGTAATGTGTTCAAAACCGGTAAGGTGGTATTTTTCCGAATTCTTTTCCCCCTTTAAAGGTTTACGATCTTGAAAGATAATTAGAGACGGTCGGGGAGACACAATGAGCATTGAGGGGAAACTTTTATGGTCACGACGGGGAGACCGGTTCCTGTGGCAATCCTAAAATCTTCAACGATTTTAGGATTGCCACAGTCAACGATTCGAGTCAACGATTTGAGAATTCTCATTTTTTTCTTTACCTTAAAATTCTCAAATGGAATTAAGTTTTTATAATGTATGTCTAAGTTTTAAAAAAATATCTAGTATTTAAATTCAAATTATATATTAAAACATTGAGGATAATTTACTGTTTCATTTTTCTTACTTTAATCAATACTTTCAAGGATTTTTTTTTAAAAATTATTATTTTGTTATGTGTCAAAAAAATAAAAAAGGTTCAAAATTTAAAATCTTTTAAAATTTCGGACACTTCTAAACATGAATAATTTTTAAGCTTCTGTATTACATTATTTGCAAAAAAATTTATATGTATTGTTAAAAAACCCTATTTAAATCTTTTAGTTTTTCATAATTTTAAAGCCAGATATTCAGGGCATCTTACATAGAATCCCTTGTTTTTTGTATTGTTCAGATAACAAATTATATTTGAATTTTGAATGTCTGAACATTAATTTCATTCAAAGAGAATTTTAATTTCAAGTTTATATTTTTTAACTTGAATCTTCAAATAAAGAGTATTTAAAAGCATCTGGACAAATTTAGAGTTAACATTTGCGCATATAAATAAATTTAAAGATCCTTTTTAAATTGAAGTTAAAAAAATATATATTTATGCATAATCTCTCGTCATATTCATGTTCCATTAGTGGTTGACTGAAGAAAAGGTTATTAAAATTTGGACATTTTTATAATCTTAACCATGCAAAACTAGGAATTTTTTGTATTAGCTCCACTAAAATTCTGCATTGGAATTTCGAAAAAGATATTTATGCGTGTCTCACATACTCAGTTTAAAAACATATATTTACCATAAATACTAATAATTCTTTGGATATTTAAAATTATCATATGATTAATTTTAATATATATATACATTCGACTTCTAATATTTTTTCAAGTATTCCTTAAATTTCATATAATTTAATTAAGTGAGGGGATATTAAAGTCGCACTCTCTCTCTTCTCTACTCAACTTCTTGAGGGCTTTTGGCGACGGTCCTGTGGCCGGGGTATCAGGTGGTCAAGGTATCGAATCATGGTTGGCATGTCTCGAGTTCGAGGCCAGTGCCACAAAAGACCCGCCGTGTAGGGCAGCGATGCACGTTAAATCTATCGAGAGCTGAAATGTCCTCTCGTTGGTGTGGTGTGGTAGTTAGGAGAGGGGGTGCCAGCTCAGGTGTCGCCCTCGTCATTTGACCATTTTTCAAAATTACGAGGTCCATCACTAAAAGCCCTCGTGTAGCTGAACAGTGTGACGTTAATATTCACTCACTTGGCGACGGACCTCGTAATTTTAAACCATGGTCAAGTGACGAGGATGACGCTTGAGCATCGCTCCCTTACACGGCGGATCTTCAGTGGTGCTGGGGTCGAACTCATGACACGTCAGCTACGAGTCCGTTACTTTGACCATTAGGCTACCGCGGCCTCACAATGTGGTTGAAAACTGCATGTTATGAGTAAAAATATGCTGAAACATTTGATGAACTTATAATAGATTTTTGCATAGAAGATAGATGTGTGATATGCTAAAATGACAATATGTAAAAGTTATGAGAATATCGATGACAATTTTTGAAAAATTCAATTTAAGTTTCAGTCTGAAACTTATTCGTTTTTGGTTTTTTTCGCATTTAATATTAAATAGTCGCGATAACAAATTAATAGTTTAACGCATTCATAGATTATAAAAAATAAAGGTATAAATGACATTGTTGGGAATAATATGTTTTTATAGTTTTGAATTCAGACTTCTTTGCAGGAGTGTAGACTATTAAAAGGCTGATGTAGAAGTTAGAAAACTAATATTTAAAATATATGGAAAACAATATCTGCAATTCCATGATCTTGACGAGCAGAAGACATCATTTTTACTTAGTAGGGCAGAGTAAGCATAAGGTAGGAGCTTGTGGAGTAAACAACCAGGCCTCAGCAGTTTTGGCAGGTAATGAACTACCATTTGTTGCTTTCAATAAGGAATAAAAAAATAACAAATACAAAAATAAGTCATGTAAAATTTTATATATTTTAATAACAATGAATTGTGAACTTAGTTTCCAATTCATTGTCACGAGTTGGCAGTAACTACGGAACTCTATCGACGTACTTCTTATATATATATATATATATATATATATATATATATATATATATATATATATATATATATATATTAAGAAGTACGGTTGATAGAGTACCAATAATTTTAACGCAATTTTATATTTCGTTCTCGTAAACTTTACTCCATTTAAAACATGTATTGACAAAACACTCTCCTTTTGTATATTTATAAAATTTTAAAAATATAATGGTTATCTTACCCAACATTTTAAATCAGGGAGGCAACTGTGTAGCTAAGACGTGCCAAAACCAATCTGTCAGTATCATTCAGCGTGCCACATAGTAGGAAATTTTTGAAATCCTTCGATTCTTACGGTAATATTTGCAGATTTAAAGAAAAAAGGTAAATAATTTAAATTTACAGTTTTATATTTTATATTAATTATGGATCAATAAAATACATTTATTAACATAAAAATAAACAATATAAAATGTTACTATTTATTCAACAAAGATAAAAAAAAAAAAAAAAAAAATTAAAAATGTATGTTTCCAACATATTTACTTAAATAAGAAATAGACAAAGTGAAATATAAATGATTCCCTTCATTACAGTTAAATAAAAATTGTAATGCGAATTAACTCTTTCACGACTCTTCTTTCATATCGCAAAACCAGGGGTATAATGCCTGACACGATTCTGAGCATTCAGTTATGTTAAACAATTTCTTTGCGGAGTCGAAATATTTTTCATATTAGGAAAGAGATTTTTTACTTTGATATGCCGAATCATAAGTGGAAAGCAGAGTACATGCAATTTTATTTTTTCAACAATTAAATCCCCTAGCAATAACACTCAATTATTTTACAAAATAGCTGTAAATTTATCCTTAGAATTATCTTTCAGATTATTTTGTAGTTCCATAAATGTCCATAACTCTCTCTCTCAGAAGATGTTTGTCAAATAAGGTCTATTATCAACTTCCATCCACTCAAGAATTGACAAATTTGTAGAGTAGTGCTGAGTGCCACTAAGAATTGTACCACGTGCCACAGGTCCATAGATTGCCGACACGTTTTAAATGTTCTTATTAACTAACCATCTCCTATTCAAACACAATTTATATGATAAAAAAGGGTTTTCATTCATTTTGTAGGGAATTGTATTAGATTCAACCATAAGTAATTTTGTGTATCAAAAAAAATTACGTTGTTTCGGGGATCCCCTTAGAGCAAAACGAAAGGAATTTGACATAATTGTAGTAAGTTTCTCTAAAAGGGGAAACGTTCACTTTCAAAATACACTGCGTAAAGTGGTTTTTGGTGTACGAAGTTATATTCACTATTATTCCTAAAATAAATTTTGATATTTTGGTTTTTCGTTAAGTTTTGAAGTTATATTTCTTCAAATATACTTCTCCATTACATTTCTTTCAAACTTGCTATTTTCTTTTTTTGCGGCCACGGTATCCTGATGGTCATGGTTATGAACTCGTGTCCAGTGTTCGAGCCCTGGTACCACAAAAAAGTTTAGCGTTGAAGAGGAGCTGATGCACGTTAAACACGTCGAGGTCAAAAGTCCTCACGTTGGTGTGATGTAGAAGTTTGGAAGGGAGTTATCAGCTCAGGTATCGTCCTCGTCACTTAACCGCGGTTCAAAATTATATATATATATATATATATATATATATATATATATATATATATATATATATATATATATATATATATATATACGTAGTCGCTCGTCAGTAGCCACCGTGTTGACTTAGAATGCAATATAAACCCTTGACGTGTCCACTTGAGTTAATCCGAGTACGCTAAATAGTTCCAAATATGCACATTAGATATAATTCAAACGAGGTCGCATTTTATGCTGCTGTAATTTTTCACTAAATATCAGCGAGCGCCGTCTGCACTCGTGATATTTGACTGTTGTTTCTTATATTTACGATTTAGTCGTTAAACATCAAAAACTTGGATAAAATATTTGTATAAGAAATTAAGGGAAAAGAAATACTTAGATTTTAGAAGTAAATTACTAGAAAATTTACATAAAATTATTACTATGAAACAAGTATTATCCAGTATCATTGCGTATTCAAAGATTTGAACGTCGAGATAGATAAGCTTTGAACATAAAATATTTATTGACGTTTTATCTGATGTGTAAATTTTAACTGAAAAATGTACACGGCACAAACACAGACATTTGTATCTGTCAGTATCCGAAACACGTCATTTACACCGATAATATCTTCCATTTGGAAAACAATTCGGTAACTCTTGAGGAAGTGGGTGGTCGTGCAGAGCTCCTTTCAACGGAATTTCCAAGAAAGGAAAAGCCGTTTTCCAATTAGTTTATCTTTCTCTTTGAAGCGGTGATGCCCGTTCCTGCCTGAATCACCACTATTTTTCGTGAATAGTCTATTCCAAACAATAATCTCCATTTCTATTGGTTTTACTGCTTCTTACCAAAATCTCTCCCAAATTTCATTGGAAAGCTCCTCTTATAAAAGCTTAAATAAATATATATATAGCTACCATTTGCTTTTCGAATCCTTTTAAGAAGGGCTTTTTGGTTTATCTTAAAAATGAATAGTGATTCTGAAAAATGAATGTTTGATTGAAGAGAGAAGTTCAGATGAAGAATTTTCATCCTCTGAAAGTGAGTCTGATGATGATTGCTTGGATAGTGCTAGAGACTGGTGTCAAATAGATGTTACCTCTCCTCTACCGAGTCATCCTAAATTTCCATTTACTGGAAATCCAGGAATAAAAGTATGTATCGGGGATTCTGGAGATCCTTTTGAATATTTCAACCTGTTCCTTGACGATGAAATGTTCTCATTTATTGTAGAGGAAACAAATAGATACGCCGAATCATTCTTTGAAAATGCAGAATTGACATCTGGTTCTAGGGCTCTAAAATGGAAAATTCGAACAAGGAAGAGATGAAAAGATTTATCACTCTGTTGCTCCTACAAGGCGTAGTACAAAAACCTGTGGAACAGTGGTTTTGGTCGAAAAGACCAATTCTATCCACTCCATTTTTTGGAAAAGTGATGGGTGAGGTGCGCTATGGACTTTTGATGAAGTTCCTGCACTTTGCAAATAATGAGTCCAGTAGCGATTTAGATCATAACACGAAGCTAAAAAAAAAAATAAGAAAGTTTCACAATCTAATAGTACATAAGTTCAAATCTGTGTATGTACCGAAACCGGATATATCAGTGGATGAATCGCTGATAGCATATAAAGGTCGATTAAGTTGGAAACAATATATTCCTCAGAAACGAGCCGTTTTGGAATTAAATTGTTTCAGTTATGCGAATCAGAAAGTGGCTACATTTGGAACTCGTTGATATACACGGGAAAAGGTACTGCCTTCAACGAAAACTATAACGATTATGGTCTTTCGACGAAAAGTGTCCTGACTCTTATCCACGAATTGAAGGGGAAAGGCTATTGTTTATCCACTGATAATTTCTATACATCACCTGAATTAGCGGAATTACTGATTGACAGTAAAACGGATATCTGTGGAACTTTACGACCAAACCGAAAAGGTTTACCTGTTTCATTTAAAAGTTCTACACTGAAGAAAGGGGAGATTATAGCCTTCCAAAAAGGGTAAAATGTGTGTTTTAAAGTGGAAGGATAAAAAACCCTTGCATATGCTTAGCACTTTTCATAACGCTGGCATGATGGAAGTGAAAGCTAAGAAGGGGGATTCTGTGAAGCTGAAACCAAAAGCCGTGGTGTTTTATAATAACAGGATGGGGGGGTGTTGATAGATCAGATCAGTGTCTATCTTACTATCCTGTTGCCCGAAATCAACAACGAAAATACTACAAGAAGATTTTTCGACATTTGTTAAATCAAATTGTGTGGAATTCCTTCGTTATGTTTAAAAAAAATGAAAAATATATTTTAGTTATGCACAAAGTATCAAATTTGAAATGTAATAAACAATCATTCAACACGTATATCATAATTTTCAGAAATAGACTTTATCAGAATTATATACAAATATTTATATGTACAGAAAAGTTTGACCCTTTATCCTAATTAAAATTTGCTTCCAATGACGTACTTAAAAAAAATCAGAATCATTTAGTTAAAACTATATAAGAATATAACTTGTTATCTCTAAAAACATGCATTTCTAGCACCCATTTACAGAGCCCCGAAACCCTTATCAGAGCGGAGGGGGTACCATCCTCCCGGTTCAGACCCGGGGGAATTTCCACTCCCTTTCGTTTGCCTAATTTTCAATCCTCTGTTTCAGAAATCACAAGCATCAAATTTGAAATATAACAAATAATCATTCAACACGTATATCATGGTTTTCAGAAATAGATTTATACGGAATTATATAAAAATAATCATATGTACAGAAAAATTTGTCTCTTTATCCCAATTAAAATTTGCTTCCAATGACGTAATTAAAAAAATCATAATCATTTAATTAAAACTATATCAGAATATAACTCGTTATCGCTAAAAGCGTGCATTTCTTATCAGTACAGATCCCCGAAACCCTTATCAATCACAAACCATCTTCCCGGTTCAGATCCGGGGGACTTCCACCCACTTTTGTTTGCATGCGGCTCCACCGGCTCCACTGTTCCAGAACCGGTATATTTTAACTACTCACTACCATTACATTGCCATTATTGCCATTACGCTTACTCTAAGATCCTATATTTATCCTATATTATTTGCATCTCTTCACTTCTCGTTTCTTGTATTTGGTTGGAAAAGAGTTGCCATTAATTCTGGCCCAAAGAACCCAAAGGACTTGTTAAAGAAAAGACGCGTAAGTCGTCACAACTTGGCTTTTCTTCCCAAATCATATTTTGTTTCATGTATACGGTTATTAAATTGCTCTCAAACTTCGAAATAAAATCTTTATAGTAGAATTTCTCAAACTGGGGAAAGCGCCCCGTAGAAGGGCGTGATAATCCTACTTGGAGGGGGAGGGGGTGCGAGCATATCGCGAAAAAATTAAAAAGTTGATAATTAATAAGTTCATATAATAATGTATATTCTATACAGTAATTACATACTATTATATTAATTTACTGTACTTATGTATAAAAGGATGGGGGGTCCGTAATGCCAAAAGGTAAGAAATGAACAAGAGTGACCAAACCATATTACTCTCCTTCCTTACGGCTGTCGGTTGTCAGTGCGGGACACGGCGGGTCCATAGGTGGTGGATAATGGAAGAACTCTCCATTAAGAAGACAAAGAAAAGGAAAAGACTAAGAGAGTTGAGGGAAAATCCCTCCCGAACCCAAACTGGTAAGGTAAGAACAGAAGGAGGGGGTGCTCTGGAAATAGTGGGTGGAGGCGCAACAATTTAGAGTGCTTAGGGCACCGGGAGGTTAAAAACGACCCTGCTTTTCATTTGACGACATTGGTTAAGGATTTAACGCACATTACTACATCAGAATTATAAAAAACAGTTCAAATGGTATATGTTAATGGTTGGTCTATTCCACAGTTGTTTTCAAACTGTGTTTCACAGAACCCCAGGCTCCACAAGTCAAATCTAGGGATTCAGCCTATCAAAAGAAAATTACAAAGGAGTATGCAAAATAGATTCTCTAAAGAATGTGTATAGTCACAAGTTATACAAATTCCTTAGACATTTTAATTGACGTTGCGCTCTGAAGAAACACAAGAACGGACCTAGCAATTTTGAACCTCGTTGAAGTAACAAGGACAGCAGCCGCTCCAAACTTCCGCACCGCGCCAATAAGAGGACTTTGTACCTCAACATATTTAGCGTGCATCAGACCCTCTACATGAGGGGTGGCCCTCCCGCGGCCCGCCTTGAATAGTTTTGCTACCTGCGTGATTCATAACAACTTTACAAAATGAGACTATGTGTGCAATATTTTGGTTTCTAGTGTTTTTTCAACAAATCAATTCCATAACTGTTTTTTATTTCATCCCGTTGTTTCTGTTACTGCGAATACTTTTGTTTTCTTTTCGAAAATTAAGTTTATCAAACATAAATCGCGTTCAGACTTAAGGGGCGAAAACCTGCAACATCAACCTGGGTGCGAATCCTGGAGAAGACATGGATGTTTGTATCTGTATGTCAACTGGCAATTGGGGCCGATTTTAGGCTTATACACGCTAGGCACGTACCTAGGCACAAAAAGATTGGGGACGCCAAAAATTGAGGGAGAAAAAGAAAAAAAATGTCATTACAGCGAACGTACCACCGCTATGAAGATAGTAACATTAAAAACGATGAAAAAGATGATAATTAACAATTTGAAAACAGTTCATACAATAATGTATACTCTTTACTGTAATTGCAAACAATTTCATTAATTTACTGTATTAATTTACAAAAGGGTGGTTCGTGATTCTGTAACGTAAGAAATGATCAAGAGTGGCCAATTGATTGATTGATTGAATATTAACGTCGCACTGTTCAGCTGCACGAGGGCTTTTGGCGACGGACCACGTAATATTGAACCATGGTCAAGTGACGTGGACGACACCTGAGCTGGCACCCCTCTCCTAACTACCACACCACACCAACGGGAGGACGTTTCAGCTCTCGAGAGATTTAACGTGCATCGCTTCCCTACACGGTGGGTCTTTAGTGGTACTGGGCTCGAACTCGTGACATGACAAGCCACAGTCCGATACTTATACCACTCGGCTACCACGGCCTCCGATGTAGTGTGAAAGAGAAAGTTTATTTACTTTAAGTACCAGAACCGATGAAAGCATTTATTTTGAAAAAAGATAAATTTCTTACACCCAAATGTACATAATAAAATCATAAAAAAAAACTCATTCAAATAAAGAGAGATTTATAACAACCTCTCCCTTCAAAACTTAGTTTTAATCTGAAATAATAAAAAAAATAGGGATTATGTTGATCACAGGAATTAATTAGAAGCCAGCGCCTTGCGTAGCCAAAACAAAAAGGGTTTCTTCACAAGCAAAAGATAGATATATGCTGCCGTGGTCTTTTTTTGAAGCGTACGCCAGAATTGCTTGCAGATGGCAGAATTTTTTCCTACTTACTTGACAAATATCGTTATATTTTGGACACTTCACACAATATCTTTATAAATTATAGCATATGCTATAAATTATAGCCTATTTGTTATCCTGATGTATAAGCTATATTACTGTAAAGTTTCATTAAAATCCATTCAGTTGTTTTTGCGTGAAAGACGGCCAAACATCCTCACAAACTTTCGCATTTATAATATATATATATATAGGGGGAGAGTGAACAAGCCAGTTAAGAGTTTATTAACGTCACATTTTTAAGCTACACGAGGGCTATTAGTGACAGACTCCGAAATTTTGAACCTCAGTCAATTGAAGAGGACGACACCTGAGCTTCTTCTCCAAACTACCACACCACGCCAACGTGCAGACTTTGAGCATCGACAAATTTAACATGCATCAGCCCCTCTACAAGGCGGGTCTTTAGTGGCCCAGGACTCGAGTCCACGGTACGCCGGCCTTGAGTTCTTGATCGTAACTACTAGGTTACCGCGGCCACATAATGTTAATAACGAATCGAGTTTAATAAAAATTTTTGGTACCGCTTCATTATTGCTCCAAATTGAATTAATCATAATTTGACCAAGCTTACGAGTGATGACAGTGCACACTAAGGAATGATAAAGGGTCAATTTAATATTGATTTCTTATGAAAGAAAATTTATCAGATCTTTATAACTCTCTAAGCTTTCCGTAATGATTTAAGGTTCGAACCGTGATTTTGCAAAAGCGTATAAATGGACAATATTTATGATATTTAGTGTCACTTAGATTAGAAAATGTAAATTGTTTTAAGAATAGTATTACAATAAAAATTATTTAAGACAATATTTTGACAAAAAATGAACATAAAATGACCAATTTTCAAAATGTTCTCCTTTTGTGAAAAATGCTTCTATTATAATAATATTTCGCCTGTATATAGCTCAGACCTCTGTACAGAGGCTGAACTATAATTTTTGAAATATTTAACTTAGAAGTGGGTTTATCTATGCCTTACGACAACAGAGGGAAGAAATTTTAAGAAAAAAATGCCAATAATTATTTCAATGGGTTGTAACTGAAAATAACGTGAATTTTTCAAAAATCATAATTGAGCCTCTGTACAGAGGTCTGAACTATACACAGGCAAAATATTATTATAATAGAAGCTGTTTTCACAAAAGGAGAACACTTTTAAAAAGGTTATTCTAAGTTAATTTTCTGCCGAAATATTGTATTTAAATAATTTTTTTGTCAAAATGTCCTTAAAACAATTTTATACATGTATTCTAATCTTAAGTGACACTAAATATCATGAAAATTATCCATTTATGCGCTTTTACAAAATCACGGTTCCGAACGTAGTCGGATACATTAAGAATAAGACGAGTGAAATTACGTAATAATTTTTTTCAGTGGTCTTCAAACTCTGTTCCACGAAATCCTGGGGTTCCACAAGTCACAATAAAAATATCGAAAAGAAAATTATAAATGTGTATGCAAAATGGTTTCACTTTCTCTTTGAAGTTGTGGGAACCCCCCTGGGTTCCACCCTGAACACTAAGATTAACTTGAGGCAAAGAATGACCAGACACCATTTGTAGAATAACAAATTATATTTATTCAATAGATTCAATTAGAAACCTTCTAATTACAAATATTAAACAATATTTCTACGTCAAAGGGATTTACCTTTACTATTAAATTAAATTACAAAATATGAGATTAATCAAGTACTAAGTTCTATATCGAACGGGTTTACCGGAATAGGAGGTCCGAGAGACAACGCAATTAGAATTACTATTCTTCATTAACCTTGCACTAACTTTACATTAACTCTTGTGGTCAAATGAACTAAGGGTAAAATATCACCTGGCTCTAATGTCGTTCTCTCAAGGTAGATCAATCCTTTTAATGCTACTTCGCTGAATAATGACAGCAATATTCTAATCACGCAATCCACTTAAATCCTCTTAATTCCGTCACTACTTCTCTTAGCTCAATCGCCTTCTATCTCCTAACTCACAACGCTCTCCTTAAATACCGTAATTAATTTGCATATCCCATTTTCTTCTTTTAGAGCTGGTTGGAAATGTACGCGAATTTACAATCCCCAAAGACGCCTACGAGTATTAGTGGAAAAGTGCCGTATAGATTCGTCACAAAGTTTATAAAAACACTAAAATTTAAAGCTCATCCCTGTCGTGAAAATTTTATTTCTACATAATAACTTTATTTTGCAATACTTTTTAAACTTTTATTAGAATATAATAAAAGTATATTAAAGAGTGTGTTTTATTTTTATACATTACCTACTAGGACTCGAACTCGTGACTCGACAACGCTGGCCACGAGTTCACGACCATGATCACTCTGCTATTACGGTCAACCGTGAGTATCTATAAACTTGTTTCTACACAGTATGGCAACGTAAATGCTTATTAAAACTGTTGAGCCTTTTTGGGGTAAAAGTGACAAACTTTACGATTTCAATAATGGTTATTTTTTTCAAACAATTCAATTATTTCTTAAATTTGATTTAATAATGAAGAAACCTGTCCATATTGAATACTCAGTAAGGATGCAGTCTAAAGTTCTAATACCTAGGAAAAAAATATTGGAACGAAATATTTATAATTTTTCTTTTACATGAGGATACAGGGGTGATCGGTTAAGGAACATAATCCGTTCCAAGACTATGTTCGATATCCGAATTGTTCGTTAACCGATCATCGATTCACCATAGACTTCTATGTGAAATCGATTAATTCGTTCTGGAGACCCTAAAAATTAAATTTTAAAAATGTATAATTTCTTAGTAAGTTTTTTTAAAAAATAATACATACATATATATATAGTCTTGCATATTAGACAGTCCTTTTCATTTTTTTTTGCTCATGGGGCGTTGAAGAACACGTCCAATGTCGATTGCTTTTCTCTTTTTCAGGATTTTCCGGAAGTAATTAATAGCATTGTCGTTGTAAAGCTCCCCAACCCTACTGACATCAGCTTGGTTTGGGTGCCATTCTAAGACCATTGCTCTGACACTTTTTCAAAAGATCTTTAATGGCAGATGCCGGCATTGGTCCTCTTTCGTCTTCCTCTTGTTCAGAAGGAGACACATTTCGATGTGTTTCGTGGTGTTCTTCATTCAAAATTTCCTGGAGCTCGTCAGTTCCTTTTCATGTCCCATTATGAGCTCTTCTACGTCATCCTCGTTCACCTCCAATTCCAGATATCTAGCAGTTGTCAAGATTTCATCCATAATTTCAGGGGTGTATCCCTGATCTCCTCCGAATATGTGTTCGTTGTCCAAATACAAAAAATCTTTTTTGAAAGTGTTCGTTATCCGAATACAAAAATCTTTCGTGAAAGTGTTCGTTAACCGATCACCCACTGTATTAAATTACGTATTGTGAATGAAATTAAATAAGTCAAAAATTATTTCACAGTACTAGATTGCACTCCTAATGTCAGTAAGATCAAACAAATGATATTCTAAGTAAGGTATACATGCCTTACCTAGAATATAAGACCTAATCTTAATGAGTAGTTAAAATTTAGAAAATGTTCTTAGGTTTTCTTCCAGTTGAAAGATTCACTGGAAAATAACTTTCAAATTTAATAGTTGAAAAACTTACAAGAATGAGGTCAAATTTGTTGGATACGAGAGAATAGGTTTATGATAACGGAGCTGAAAATCAGGGGTACAATCTAGAATTAGGACGTCAAATGAGCGAGTAATCTACGAGCTACGTAATAATCATTGTTTGAATTTAGTAATTAACAACACGAAAAAGGCATCCTTAAAAGCTTAGAATTTGTTTAATGTTGAAAAAGTTTTCTTTCTAACTATTTTATTAAAATATAAAAAGGGTTAACTTTAAAGTAGAGCTAACTGAACAAACCAAATACTGGCTAAAATTATAGTTTAAAAAATTAAAACACGCTTTTATAGTTTTTTTTAATCGAACTAAAAAAGTAAAAAATAATTTTAATATAAGAATGAAATAATTAAGGAGAAAAATTAATGTGATTGTGGTAAAAGCGTGGGGTATTCGATATCAATTGTTATAATTTCTTACTAGTTCCATTTCGAAATGCAGAGTCAGTGTAAAATGTAATACAAAAGCACCCCACGCTTTTACCACAATGACATTAATTTTCTCATTAATCGTTTTATTCGAATTATTTTTTTTTACTTTTTAGTTCAATTGACCACGAAAGCGTGTTTTTTAGTTTTTAAAATTATAATTTATTTTCATTTTTTAGTTCGATCTACAATAAAAGCGTGTTTTTTTTTAGATTTTTAAACAATCATTTATTCATTGATGAAATAATCTTTCATGCGTAATTTTTAGAATCTGGAATACCCATTGATGTTTTCGTTTTATGGTTGTAACTTAATCTTTTAGTCGCCAAATCTGGAAATGTGGGAATTTGTTAATCCTGATGATCCTGGTCAGAATAATGGAACAAAATTATTAAATTATTGTATTGTCATCGCGCGGTCCTTGACAAGTGTGCAAATTTTGAATTATCTGACCTTTAAAGTGGGTAAAAATTGAATTCAAAGATTCCGTACATACAGGCTGTAATGTCATGTACAGCTAACCTTCAATAAATTGTTACAGCCTAATATGAAAATAAAAGCATTGTTTATTTGCTAAACAATTTGTTAATGAAGCAATAGAATACAGTTCATATGCCAAGCCAGTGCAGTCAGTCTATATTCTATTCTCAACGCCACCGGCGTTCATCGTCGTTCCACTCCAATCTCGGACTAAGCCCTTTTCTTTAGCGCTCTCTTCCCGTCCGTTCCAACCAGGGCTCTCCTCTCATGCTTTCTCCATCCAGGGCTCTCCTCTCATGCTTTCTCCATCCAGGACAGGGCTTTTCCCTTTTCTCCATCCAAGGCCGGGCTCCTCTCTCTCTCGTCTCTTCTTTTCGTCTCCTCAAAAAGAACCCTTTTAAACACCAGGGGTGTGTTCACAACACGCCCCTCGTCCCTTCTTATTGGCAGGTCACAAAAGTCTCTCTCGGCCTCCCTCGTCCTATTTGCGCATAACATACCAAAACACACCCGGGCCGTCTGGCCCAAGGCGCCATAATTCCTTGTCCAACATCTGGACACACTTGTCCATCACGCCACCTGTTTCCATTATCTCCTTCTCTCAACACCAGAAAAGACGACATGATTTTTTTAAGACAGACTTCGCCTATTGTCAATGGGGCACCGGATCTCCTTTACCATTATGGCGACCCGTCTGACTGTCGTTACTCCCGAGTTCAGACAATAAACAATGGCCCCATGGCCACGCACTGGTCATTTTACAGCTGGCGGATCTTAAAAATTCAGGGACAATCGATGGGTGAGTTCACAACAATCGAAGACGTCGTACTTGTCCCTTTACAGCTGGTGAAACTATAAAACTTATCGTGAATCGAAAAATGGGGATTCACAACAATCGATGA
>BMAU01003018.1:0-195196 GCA_019973935.1 Trichonephila clavipes | reverse complement strand
TAATTCATTTAAAAAATTTTGTAATGGGGCTGCGTATTGGTATTTTAACCTTTGCAGACCCATTACATTCCCCAGGAGCTGGTATTACTTTTTAGAGCGGCACCATATAGACGATATCAATTACCGCAAGTAATTTTGACCCCAGTTTCCACACTAGAGGGAGCCACTTGAGCTCTTGATGATGTGAACCTGTACTAGGATTTTATTTTGCCGAGAGCACCCAAGCCAAACAGATACTCTAGGGATGTTTTACTTGCCGTATAATCATACGACATGACCACTGTCGATTTTCTGCATCATGAAAGTCCACCGTCTTGGTCCGGGGTCGAACCCGCAATCTTAGGTAGAAGGCCAGCGACAAACCAACCACGCTACCCAGCCGGCGATTTTGAATTTCTTAATTCTTTTATCAATGTAAATTGTTGAACGTTATTATTTTTAATTGAGATTAAAAAAAAACAATTTCTTTCTGCATTGATTAGGAAAACATTATTAAAGTAGAAACATACGTGTTTTTCTCAAAAATCAAAGGTATGAAAGAAAAAAGTGAAAAAATGAACCTATGAAATCAAAGCAATAAAAAAAAAAAAATTTAAAGAACAAGGTGTACATTATCCGAAATTTTAACTTTACAAAATCAAATTTAAGATGACCAATGGTAAAAAAATTCAGCAAAATTCAGACCTTATGGAAGTATTTAATTATCTATTTAATAATTATTTTAATAGTAAAAAATCCTCTACAACTTTTTTTTCGTAAAATTACTTTCATTTATGTCACTATTTGATTCGTTCATGAATTTAAAGAAATCTCAATACTTCGTTATTTCTATCATGTTGACTGGATTAAAACTGATCCTAAGCCTACAAAACACATCCATCTCTTTTTCCTCACATTCTCAAAATATAAACAGATATCCAGATAACAATAAATCACGAACCTTCAAATGCCAAATTTTTTTCGAAAGAACTAAATACTTGCCGTTTTTTTTTTTTTTTTTTTTTTATTATAATTATTAGATCTGGAATAAAATTTTAAAAAGAAAACTTGTAACCGAAATTAAACATAACAAAATACTTTCTGACATAGTAAAAAAAATACAGATTTACACTGAAATGATTTATATGTATCATCTGGCAAAATTACGTCCTCAAAAATAAAAAATTCTACTTCAAACACTCATTAGCTATCTTTGATCCTCTAAACAAATTAAAAAATATTTTGTTTGCTTCGCTATAATCCCACCATGAGAGATTTTTTTTATTGCGTTTCTTTTAACCTAAAATATTACTTTAGCTGACCTTCAATCTTACTTGTATGGTTATCTCCGTCCCCTTTTTTCGGGAAGTTGTAAATAATATATTTGTGTTTCGCCTTTTTCCATGTGAAAGAGTTTTATGATATATGGATAAGCATGTTGAGCACTTAGAAGAATTATTTAACCAAGATTTATTTTTATGAGTATTCTGAAAAATATAATGCATAATGAAAAACGTTGAACATAAACCTTTTTCAGAACTAATATCCATATTTTTATATTGAATACACTGAATGAATGTTAGCGAAAAATGTCTGTGATTTGTGTCCTTTATTAAAGTCAAGAACATTTGAAACAATTTAGTTAAATTTTTTTGGATTTCTTCTCAAATTTTCGAAGACAAATTGAAAAGTCCTTCAAATAGGTATGTATATTTTCTCTTAGTTAAATTATTCACTGAAATTTTGATTATTACTGTATATAGTAAAAATAATTATAAAAAAATGATTTGGGTGAAAGAGTCACTCCGCGGGAACATTAACGTTAGTATCGAGTGCACACTTGATCCAGGGCTAAAACATTTTGAAGTTTTCTCGCTTTAAATATTAAAAATAACACAATTATTCTTTATTGGAATTTTACATTATTTTTCATTGTATAACATTAATTCTAAATTCTAATTCTGTGAGGCTTAAAATTACAGTTCGTTCAAAACTATTTATAATATGAGGATTCATTTCAAAAAATCATTTTACATTTTTGTATACATTGTCATGCACTTGCTTTTACTATCTTTACAATGAAGCTATTATATCCAGAATAATGTATTATTTTTTTGAAAAAAATAAACTCGTGTGAAGAGTGGGTACTTCAGCCAGTATAAGAACAAGTTTAATAATTATTAGTGACTTTGATGGGCTTGTCTTTCAGAGCAAAGTTTTTCAAAGGAAGGCTTAGCATTAGAAATTGACATTCTGAGTTCTTTTTCTATATATTTAGTTGAGATCTATATTTATTCTTCAAAAGAGCCTCAGCAGAAAATCCGGTTTCATAAAGGTAGGATGTTGAAAATGGTAATAGTATACGAAATGCTTTTGTTTTCAGTGCAGAAAATTCATTATCCACCTCTGCCCAAAATTCAAAGGGCTATTTATTTCAAAATTGCCTTTTAACTATGCCACTGGATGTGAAATCTATGAAGATTTCTTTTCGACAGTTGAGAGCACTTCTGAAGTATTGTGAAATGAATCCCTAACCCACCCGTAATTAGCTATCAAGTTGTCCTCAACAAGAAAATACTTTTTAAAATTCCAGACCAACATGGCTAAATGATTTTCTATGGTTTTAAAAACAACTTCGCATGCTGCTCTTTAGATTTGTAAGTTTTAACACATAGTAAGTACACATGTAAGTTTTACCAAGGGTTTTTCAGTAACAGTAATAGTAAATCCAAAATTTAAGTATTCTTTAGAATACACTGATGTGAAAAAATTAAGGACGAGACGGTTTTTTCAATATAACTTTGTACAAAAATTTTCCAAATCAACACATTTATTATCGTAAGATCCCCAATACGTAAGGACATGTGTAATGTAAGCAACACTTACTAAAAGAGAAATCAGAGGGATATAAAGAAGCTTGATTGAAAAAGTAGCATGGAGCGCAATGCGACTGAAGGCCGAAACATCCCTGTGATGGGTGTCCAGCAAGAAACATCCGATCTTTAGTAGAGGATATGATCTCCCCTGACTGCTAGGCAGGTTTCACAGCTTCTGCTCATGCTGAGAATGAGGGTGTCAATGAGTTGTTGAGGCATTGCTGCCCATTCGTCTTGCAGCGCCAATCGAAGCTCCCGAATCGTTACTGGTGGTAAGGTACGAGGTGCCAAGCGTCTGCCTAGAAAATCCCATACATGCTCGATGGTATTGAGATCCGGAGATCGTGACGGCCAATCCATACGTTCAATATCCTCACTCTCTAAGAGCTGTTCGGCAGCTACTGTGCGATGACATGGGGCATTGTCGTCCATGAAAAGGAACTGCAGACCCATAGCGCCTCTAAAAAGACGCACATATGGAAGAAGAATCTCGTTACAATAACGGGTCCCGTTGACTGAACCTGCGTCGAAGATGTGAAGGTCTGTAGGACTACCAAGCATGATGCCTCCCCAAACGAGAACACCGCGACCTCTATACCTGTCCCTTTCAATGATGTTCGAGGGATGATTGCGGCTTCCCCGCTCTCTCCAGATGAGTATGCGATGAGAATCGCTACTCAAACTGAATCTGCTCTCATCTGTAAAGAGTACTCGTCCCCATTCATTGTCTCTCCAATTCCGGTGTTCCCGGCACCACAGAGAACGTCTTCTCCGATGGGCAGGCGTTAAAGGTACACACCGTACAGGGCGTCGTGCAAACAGACCACCACCGTGCAGTCTTCTGGCCACGGTAAAACGCGATATCGGTCGTCCAGTCGCCTGTGTCGTGTGTCTAGCGATTTCTCCCGCTGTCTGCCGCCTGTTTCTTCTGGCCTGTAAGACAATGTACCGGTCATCTGCGGGTGTGGTTCCTCGTGGACGACCACTACTGAAAACCCGGATAGCTGTTCCTGTAGTTTGAAATTGTCTCCAGAGTCGTGAAACGATGCTGTGAGCAATTCCGAACTCTGCAGCCACACTTGTCACACTGCGGCCTTCCTCCAACTTCCCAATGATTCGACCTCGGGTAAAAGCATCCAGATGTCGTCTAACAGATTGAATGTTCGCCATTTCTCGCTGAGGCAGCAACTCGGTGTGATTTTAACTGCTATACGGCGTGCAATCTCTTTGCCAGAAATACTGATCTTACACCGACAACGTGCTTTATACTACTCAGACACTACCCCATTACGTCTACCTGCATATCTGTGCATGTGCTACCGTACATCACCTTACTTAATCTCCTGATTGGTCTTTCTGTCCACTCTGCCTCTTCGTTCAGCTGATATGCTAATTTTTCGACTTCGTCCTTAATTTTTGCCCACCAGTGTATATCCTTGATTTAATTTTCGGAACCATGCTCTTCTGTGTAATTGTTGATACTTTATTATCATCGAATGTTCTCTACAATTTAAAAATATATCTATGGTGTTAATTTAATCTACTGCCGTAAATACTTTATACCGTGATTTACCACTAACGCGTAAATTATAAAATGTACATTCAAGACAGATTCGGTAGCTATAGAAGTATCGACTCGACCATAACTGAATGGAATTGCTCCAGATACAGCTTTTTTTCATGTTTTGTGCAGACGTCCGTTAGGTTGCCAGACTCACGCAAATGTTCGCCAGAATTTTTGCCAGATGTGATGAACATGATAGAGAGCAACATATACTAGACTATTTTTCTAATGATATTTGTACCTTTAGAAATGGATGATGAAGGGAATAAAAGAAGTGCACTTAATCAGATCAGTTTAATTTAAATCAATCCTAACTTATTAATTCCTGATCCATTAATTTAGTCTAGTAGCCAAACTCCGTCCTTAAGTCAAGATGCGTAAATCCTAAATTTCACCTTAGTAACGCTGCATTCAGATGTTCCGCTACTTCTGACCTACAATTATCAAACTCTAACTATATATACTCTAATTTGCATATCAGGGTTTCTTCTTGAGAGGGATAACTGTGAAATAAATGCGAATGCTAGCCCAAAGATTCCCCAAGAGGATTAGTTGGTGAAGGTCGGGTAAAGACCCGTCACCTTCCCCCAAGAAGAAAAATTATTTATTTGAACGTCTTAATGACCGATAGAAATTACGTTGATAAAAATTTGCACTTAAACTAACAAGAGTTCTCTAACTCGAAATTAGGATTAACTTCTACATAAAAATACGCTACATTAAAAAAAACGCTCTAAAACTACTAGCTCAATATTTTACATCACTCACAAAACTTCCCCTTTTACACTCATTATTTAAGGTGTACCCCATTAGTGCGAGGGCCAAGGAAAAACCTCCCCCACAGGAAGGGAAAAACCCCGCCCGTACACAACACGTAACTTAGATATTCGAACAATCTTCGTTGTGTTACATGATTCACTTTTTTTTCGTCATAAAAAAAATCTTCAAAACATCAGTTTAGCCATCCTGAAATGAGAACTGGATCAGTGGACGTACAAAAAAAAATTTCAACAGTGAATACATACACAGACAACATTGAACTTGCACTCATATGTCAAATGTCAGATATTTTTAAACACATAAACCACACCATCTTGTTTTTTAAAACACTCCCATTCCAATCATGCATCATTATTAGTATCATGGTTAATTTTCTATATACGCCGCGTCCCAAAACCAGATATATACTAATATATCTATCAATACGTGAACACATACACAATTATATACTATTTCGAAACATTTATTGTAAACAAACAATACAAGGAATTCTCGCATCTCATCTAAGTCTCAATAAGTAATAAACAAATGTAATTATACAATTGCTTTCCACACTTGGGAATAAATTTACGAGTACAAAATTTCATTTCTCACAAAACCAGAAAAATGCACCGCAATGTAGTGTAAAACTTTTGTAGAATAAAAACTTTAACAAAACAAGACTTGCTTCTTGCAAAAATTCTCCTGACTGCCCGTCAGTAAAAAAAAAAGTGTGTGTGCTTATGACCAAACGATAGAAGTGATAACTGCAAATTTTGTAATGTTATTTCAGGGATTAGTTCGGTGAATAAAAAAAAAGCGGATATTAGTGTTGTCCTATAGCATAATTTATTCACATATGTCTGTACTCATAAAGTAATATTTTTGTGCAAAATGTTTAATCATATCTGAATTAGTTTTATTCTAAGAAGGAAACAATAGGTTTATTGTAGCTGAAATAGGTTATAAATACTTTAGATACAAAATTTTATTTAAGGGCTCACAGGAATCTCTTAAATTGCATATTTTTCAATTTTTTGAAAAAATTATATACAGTTGAGGGACCAATGAAAAACTTCGAATCATCAAGAGTTCGAATTATCAAGAGGGCAGGAAAAAACACTCAAAATACACGAAGCGAAGTTTTTTTTCTAACACATTTAAATTTAAAACTATGTAATAAAGCAACAATTGTACATAATTTTTTAAAGTACATTTTATACAGTATAAAAATAAAACAGAAGTTAAAAGTTCTATATTAAAAGAATACACTTATGTCTTGAAAACAACTATTAAAAGAATATACTATATATAATTAATCCTTTTTGTCGAAAAAATCCGTTATTTTTTTTGTTTTAAGATATTCAATCTAACTTTGTGAATAGTTTTTTCAAGAACAAATGAAGCCTGTAAAATGTCTTCATCAACATGATTTTGAAGGAAAAAGTTGCGTAGTTTGTTTGGTGACACTTTAGCTTCTGACTGAGTTACGGGAGTCAACTCCTCCGATTCGTCTTCATCACTTTCTGTATTATTGTGATCCAAAGCCACAATTTCAGGGTCAGATAGAGCTCCTCATACAGCAATGTCCGTGTCAACCAAGACGCAGTCGTCAAACGTCAAATCTTATTCTGGAAGAGCTTTCCAAAAAGGGATAGTTCAGCATTAAATTCAGTCAGTGTATCATCCACATCAAAAAGATTCGGTGAGGGGAAGCCTGACTTTTTAAAACAGCTGTGAATTATCAAAGGAGTAACAGCTCTCCAAGCCTTGTCAATCATGATTAAAGCTGTTAAAAATAGAAATAGTAGTTACATTCTGCTGATTTTCGAGGTTATCCAAAACACTTTTAACGACTTCACGCCGATAAAAAGTT
Source organism: Trichonephila clavipes (assembly GCA_019973935.1). Taxonomy (NCBI): domain Eukaryota; kingdom Metazoa; phylum Arthropoda; class Arachnida; order Araneae; family Nephilidae; genus Trichonephila; species Trichonephila clavipes. The sequence goes on along the minus strand of BMAU01003018.1, from coordinate 188,142 downwards.
TTAAAATTATGTATGATGCCCTGGTCGAGTGGCTGAAGTTTTGAGGTTGAGTTTGGAGGGAAAAATTTAAGTTTCACATTTGATAAAGGTGGTGCGTTATTGTACATAGTACAGTTGTCTAAAAATAAGAGAATATGTCGTTTTTCTCTTTTCATATCCGAGTTCAGTGAGACCAACCATTCATTAAAGAGTTCGGTGGTCCTCCATGCCTTCTTGTTTGAGCGGTATTTGGTAGGAAACGAGTTTATGCCCCTGAAACACCGAGGCTTTGCAGATTTTCCTATGACGATAGGAGTAATCTTTCCTGAGCCGTCCATGTTTACTGCCAGTAAAATAGTTAACCTCTCCTTGCTATGTTTTCATCCATGGCATTTTTCTTTTTTGAATATAAATGTTTTTTTCTGGTAAACACTTGAAAAAGAGTCCGGTTTCATCCGTGCTGAAAATGTTACGTGGTTCGTACTCCTTTATTAGATCCGAAAGCGAGTTCTGCCACTTAGAACAAACGTTAATGTCGACACTTGAGCTTTCCCCGCACATTTTTTTGAAGACTATCCTATTCCTTTTCTTAAAATTTGTAAGCCATCTCTCGCTAGCCGAAAACTCGATTCCTAATTCGTTGGCGAATGCTTTAGCCTTTTCCTTCAATAAAGAGCCACCCATCGGAATATTCTGTCCTCGACACTGTCTCATCCATGAAACTAAACACTGTTCAAGACGTGGAAAATTACCTTTACTAACGCGTTTTTTCACTCTACTCGAAGATGCACTAAAGATTTTCTCTTTATTCTTCAGAATAGTGGAGAAAGAGCTCAGTGGGATTTCAAAGGCTTTGGCTACATCGACCTTCCTTTCACCTTCTTCAACTGATTCTATCAACTTTTGCTTTTCAGAAATTGTTAAGCGCTTGTACTTTTTAAAAGAAGACACGTCGTTCCTTTCGCGTGGTAAGTCTACACTGAGGTGAGGTGTAAAGTAGTGGCCCAAGGTTTATCGAAATTAACAGGTAGGAAATGTAAATCACCACAACTTTAGTAAAATAATATTTTTAATTTAAAATTTGGAATTTCTAAAATTAACACAAGACGTATCCACAGTTCACATTCAGCTACGGGGTATACTTAATAGCAGGGGTCGACAACTATGGCACATGGAGCAATTCTTAGTGGTACATTATCGCTCTTTTTTTAAAAAAATAATGGAATAAAGTTAAATCCCTGTCTCTCCTGTCTTTGCCTCATACATTTTTATATAAAGGTTTTATTTATCGCTTTCAATTCTCTGCCGTAAAATAAAACGATTCTGCTGAATTATCTTGGATGTAGTTTGAGAGCTTTATTTTAAAAAAAAACATCTGTTTAAATGTGACTCATTATTAGAAATAAATACTCAACGCAAATCAAAATTATTGTGCAATACTTGTAAAAGGAAGCATCACTCATTACTGCACAGTGAATAAAAAAGAAAGCAGTTTTTCCTTTATCCATCTAAAGCTTGGGTATCAACGGAATAAGAAAAAAACAGATGGCTTAGGAATAAATCAAAATTCTGCTTAGCAAATACCGGAAATATAGTAAACAAAGTAGTTATTCTGTCAACATGTACAATTTGGACTGAAAATAAGTTCAGTAAAAAACCGCTCGTGGAATAATTAGCCACAGGAAGTGAATCTAACTTCATAATATTGAAGGTTTGAATTATATCGAGAGTTTTATACGAAATCTTCAAATTATCGCGTGTTGTAGTCTGGCCAACCACAAATTTTACTTCGAAATATTGAGAGTACATGTCAGTCGTGAACCCAGTTTATACTCAAAACAAAAATTTCATAAGAACAACACAAAATTCCACATTTTATTCAAGCGAATTCCATCAACTACATTTTTTTGGCTCGTTGCCAAAGACAAAATACAAAAGTAGCTCGTTCAAAATATTATCTCGTGATCGCAAAAACGAGTAATTTAATAACATTACTGTGTAACCCTGACACCTTCCCCCCTAGAGTCATATTAGATCCAAAGATCAAATATGGCTAAAACAATCTAAGGGTTACACGTTACACCCAAAATGAAACACTGTTTAGTCACTATCTATTTACATAAAAATACTCAACAATAAATTTTACACAAATATTCTTCTTAACTTAATCATCTAACAATAAAGCTAAGAAAATGTTTAAAACCTAAATTAATCTTAAATCCTTCTCAAAGTTCTTATTTAATTACAGTTTACATTTACAGTCTGGATAGCGCATCTGCATTAACTAGTTTAGATCCTTTTATGTGGCTTGCTTCAATATCATGGCGTTGAATGGCCTACGCACACCTCTGCAATCTCGGACATTGGGGTGCAGCACTAGTGAGGAATACTAGAGGATTATGATCGGTTAGTAAGAAAATTTTTGCTCCACACAGTAAAGTTTCAAATCTTTTTAGAGCCCAAATAATAGCACACGCTTCCCTTTCAATTGTTGACCCCTTTTGTTGGCTTGGGTTCAGTTTCTGTCTCCCAAAAGCTATGGGATGAATGTTGTCTTCTCCATCCAATTGACCTAGACAGCATCCGACCGCCGTCTGAGAAGCATCCGTATGCAAGTAGTACGGTTTCTCTATGTCTGGGACCTGCAACTCTGTAATTCCACATAGTGCTGTCTTCAACTCCTGGAAAGCATTTTCAGCCTCCTTGCTCCATGGAATCTCATTAGGGACTTTCTTTTTAGTGAGCCCCGTCAATGGTAGAGCAATTTTTGCAAAGTTCGGAATATACTGTCTATAAAAATTGCACAATCCCAAAGCACTTCTCAGTTGTTTCTTGGTCGTTGGTGCCTGTAAGTTCAGAATCGCTTTTATATTCTTTCTTTGTCAGGGGAATGCCTACCTAAACCAATGACATGTCCTAAGTATTTAACTTTTTGTCTTGCAAACTCACACTTTCCTAAATTCACTGAGAAATTAAAATGCTCCAATCTTTTGAAAACTTCTTCTATATGATTTAAATGTTCTTCCCACGTATCAGAGAATATTGCTAAATAGTCTATATACGCACATGCAAAATCAGATATAGTTTGAACCACTTTAGACATGGCTCTCTGGTAGGTTGCAGCAATGTTTCTTAACCCAAATGGTAACACATTCCATTGGTACTGTCCTCGATGAGTTCGGAAGGCTGTTAGATGTTTGCTGCTGTCTTCCATTAGTATAGACCAATATCCTTTCAACATATCTAGTACAGTCATGAATTTTTCTTCCCTACTAAGAAATTCAACTCCATCAAATTCTGCATTGGATATGCGTCCGGTACGGTAAGGGCATTCAAGCTTCTGAAATCTATGCATAACCGAATTGTTCCATCCTTCTTATGAACACATACCATGGGGTGTGCTATTTCACTTACAACAGGTTCAATCAGCCCTAACTCTAACAATTCGTCTATCTGCACGTCTACTTTTCTCTTTAAGTTTTCTGGTATCTTATAAGTTTTGGGTTTCATCGTCTCCTCCTCATTCTTCAGTTTTATCACATGTTCACCAACTTTAGCTCTTTTTATTTTTCAAGAAAACAACGTCCTGTGTCGATGTAAAAGATCCTTTAGTTGAGTTTGTTGCTTCTTAGATAAGTAATCCCACGTAACTCTGTCCAATGCTTCGTCATTCTTCTCAGCTGCAGGAACTGTGTTGGCGTTTCATATATCTCACCGAATTCATCATCAATATCACAAATAACTCCAACCGTTTAAACTCTCGCTCTGTATTCTCTGATTTTGTTAACATGCACCAATCTCAAATTACCTCCAGCCATCTTCAAATAATATGAATTTGTGGTTTTACTCTTTTAACAACTTTAACTGGACCTGTCCATCTAGCATATAGCTTATTCGTCGAATCAGGTATCAAAACAAACACTTGATCTCCTGGTGCAAATTCTCGATGCTTCTTTTGCCTGTTGTAATATTTAGCGTAGCTACCTTGTTGCACGTCACTTGTTATCTTTGCTTTGTGGGTTGCTACTTCTATAACTTTTCTTTTAGCTTTTTCAAATAACTCTCTACTGATCCCTTCATATTCAGAGGTAACAACGTGTTCCCAGTCCAAATTGACTTTAGTATAGACAATGGTACTTTCGGATCTCTTCCGTACATTAGTAGAAAAGGTGGTGTACCGGTAGTTGCGTTTCGAACTTCACGATAAGCCCATAGTAAAAACGGTATATGCCTATGCCAACTTCTTCCTTCCTCTCTGATAATGTGGTGCAACATGTTCTTGAGAGTTTGGTTCCATCTTTCAATTAACCCGTTTCCTTCTGGATGGTATGGTGTTGAAAAACGGGAACAAGCTCCTAAAATCTTCAAAAACTCTTGCGTTAAATTGGCCGTAAAATTTGTTGCATTGTCCATTACGATCACTTCTGGAATTCCCGTTCTACTGAATATTTCGAGCAGTGCTTCACACGTACTCTTAGCCGTTAGTGACTTGAGTGGGATTGCTTCCGGCCATCCAGAATGCTGGTCCATCAAACAAAGTATGTATTTATGTCCCCAGTGATGATACTGGATCTACAGGACCAATTAAATCAACGTTTACTACTTGGAATGGTAATTCAGGACGAGACACAGGTGTTATTGGAATTTTGTCAAACGAACGAATTACTTTTCTAAGCTGACAACCATGACAGGAACTACAATATGCTTTAATCTCCTTTACCATCCCTGGCCAATAAAACGAAAATTTGATTCTCTGAATTGTTTTATGAGCTCCTAGATGTGCTCCGAACACTGATTCATGCGCAATTTCTAGTATTTTCCTCTTTCTCATTTCAGGAATCACTAACTGTTTTATCCTATTTCCGCCCAATAGCTCTTCATGGTACATGATATCATTTTCTATCACATATCCTCCTTTGTTTCGCCTAGCAAAATTCCATGCTTCCTGAAGAGTATCACAAATCTGTTGCTGTTTCTTGAATTTTTTTGTGTTATTTCCATTCTCCTCATCATATTCTGTTATAGTTGGCTCTTGTTCTTCCTCTTCAGTATTTACACTCTCATCTAACGACTTTTTGGAGGAATCTGATCTTAAGTTCATAGCGAATGTAAATCTGGGACTGTATATTCTTTCTTGTTCTAATAATGCTTCATAAGTTTCAGTATCTAATAATATGTCAGTATTCAGCCCATCCACAGTTTCCACCACCGTTTTAATTACCGGCGTAGTATACCCATTCGTTACCAAACCAATATCCACTTCTTTTAGTTCAGCCTTTAAACAATCACCAAATGCGGGTTGCAACATTATATGTCCTTTATAATCTACTTCCTTTCCCCCGACACTGCTTTTAAACACACTAATTTGTGCACCTGAATCCACTACACCTTCATATTCTGTTCCACCATACGAATCTTTTACTATTTTAAGATCAGACATTTTTAGTTGAACTGCGCTACATTTCTTATTTTTCCTTACAACTTCGCAGTTGAATCTCGCTGTGACTACTTTGCTTTCATCCTCAACTACTTTGACTTCTGCCACTTGCACCTCAGATACCTTTACCTCAGCAACTTTACCCTCGGTCTTTTCTCTCCCGTCTTTTTTATCCCTGCAAAATCTCGCAAAATGTCCTACTCGTCCACAATTGAAACATGTAACTGATTTTTGGAAAGAATTTCGCTTATCATATCCACTGTGGTTGTTTAATTCTTGTCTATATCCTTCACCAAATGTATGACATTTTCTATTGCACATGCTAGGTTTTTCCTGATAAGAATTTCTATATGGTTGAGACAAAGTAGCTTTAGTGGCCTGGTTATATTGCCTTGCATTTTCATATAATCATCTAACTTCTCAGTAAGATCGTCAACTGTAACAATTCTACTCCAGTCATCAATAAAATGTTGCTGTATATCCCTGGAAACCTATTCCTTCATCTGCTCTACAATGACAAGTTGTTTCAGCCTGTCAAAATCGTAGATTTTTAGTCCCGAAATCCACTCATTAAAATAGTTCGCCAACTAAAATCCAAAATCTCACCAAATGTTCTCGGCTGATTTACAATGCCTCTTAAATTTTACTTTAAATGTTTCTGGGCTCAATTTAAATCTTTTTAATAACATACCTTTTATATGTTCATAATCATTTGCCTTTTCTTCTGGTTCCCTGACAATCAAATTCGCCATTTCTAACGGCAATAGTCCAACAAGATTCGTTACCCAATCTTCTTCCTTAATATGGACTCTTCGTTCTTGTCGGCATCGGATCGTGGCTGGCTTTGTCACGAGTTCGAGCCCAGTACCACTAAAGACCCGCCGTGTAGGGCAGCGATGCACGCGAAATCTGTCGAGAGCTGAAACGTCCTCCCGTTGGTGTGGTGTGGTAGTTAGGAGAGGGGGTGCCAGCTCAGGTGTCGTCCACGTCACTTGACCATGGTTCAAAATTACGTGGTCCGTCGCCAAAAGCCCTCGTGCAGCTGATCAGTGCGACGTTAATCTTCACTCACTCACTTCGTTCTTGTCTTTCGAACAGTATTAGGTAAAAACTTATATCACCTTCTTTGGGGTCAAAAGTACGCATTAATTTTTGCAATCCAACTGGTACGTGTTCTTGTATTCCTTCATTCTGAGAATTCCTCTCTCTCCTAAAACCATTACTCATCATCGAGGCTTCTATCTTCAACTTCTCTAATTCATATTCTCTTTCTTGGCGTTTTATTTCATCTTCTCTTTCTTGGCGATTTAATTCATCTCTCTCTTGGCGCTTTAACTCATGTTCTCTCTCTTGGCGTTTAATTTCATTTTCTCTTTCGCTTACTATTCTGTGTAATAATTCTTTCGCGAACACCTCTTCTTGCTACTATCAATTTTTTTAAAGCGGAAACTTTCATTTCTTCCGTTACAGTTTCTCCTAATTCTTCCGCCAAACACTTCAAATCTACCTTCAAAGCTCTTCCTAAAAACGCCATTTCTCATCCACTTTTAAAATAAACTTCCTCAACTGTACAACTTATTAACAATTTACTAGAGATTGAAAACTGCTCACTTACTACTAAATGTTGGATATAATTGAAATTCCCGCACTTCAGCACAGTTTCGATGTCGCCAAGTTTCACAACAGTTCACGATTCTTAATCTTGAGAACAATTCAAAATCCTTTCTTCAAAAAACAGTTCTATATATATATAAATTCTTAATCTTGGAAATAATTCGAAATCCATTGGGGTTTCCTCGCACAAATGTCAGTCGTGAACCCAGTTTATACTCAAAACGAAAATTTCATAAGAACAACACAAAATTTCACATTTTATTCAAGCGAATTCCATCAACTACATTTTTTGGCTCGTTGCCAAATACAAAATACAAAAGTAGCTCGTTCAAAATGTTATCTCGTGATCGCAAAAACGAGTAATTTAATAACATTACTGTGTAACCCTGACAGTACCAAAACGTATGGATTTAGTTCGAAATATCAAGAGTTTTTCTAGGGGCTGAGCATATACTTCGAATTAGCGAGAGGTACGTACTATCGAAAGTTCGAATTATAGAGAGTCGACTGTATGTTAAAGCCTCAATAGTTCTGAGTATTTTGGTACCAAAATTGTGTCGATACTGTAAAAACTTCCGAAGATATTGAGAAATAAATAGTGAAATTTAAACGAAAAAGCCCTATCACTTTCTTATCTTTAACTTCATTTTTCGCAAAACAAAAAATTTTAGCTTCCGCAGAAGATTTCTCAGAAACTATTTATGATATCAATTTAAAATTTTATACACGTATTCAAAATAATGTTCTTCAAAACTTATGAAGTATTTTTTTTAAAAAATGAATAGAATTTTTTTTTTATTTGAATTTGAATTTATTTTGTTCTTAAAATTTTGAAATTTTCGTTATAATTGTATTTAAAAATATTTTTTTCCTCTAAATTTCTTAAAAATTAGTATAACTTCAAAAGTGAACATTTTTATACCAAGTTAAATTAATTTTGTAAAAATTTTGATTAATTTTATACTTTAGAATCTAGCGCGGTGTCTTTTTTGTGATTTTCATATGTTTGAAAAATTGTTTGTCAAAACTTTATAACCTTTTACATTTTTCCTCAAATTTTCTGAAAATTTGAGAAATATTCTAAATACATATGATTATCATGTGGTAAAAATTTCAAATTATTGTTTTGTTTTATTGCTAAGTTCCATAGGTTTGAAGAAGGATGTTTATTTTGAACGCCCGTATATCTGTTAAGAGTCCGGTGTGAGCCCTTAAATATCTATAAAAAAAACTCCGTCAAGCGTTGTTCCGTACTTCCTCGTGCTTTCATTGGAATCGTTTCACATAATTAAATTGAATTTTGATTAAAAAAATCAACTAAAGGCTTTGATTTGTCTTTTGAAAATCCCACTGTAAAATTCCCACTTAAAATCATAGGTAATTTGTTCAGAAGACCCGATCCGGCTTTATGAATTTTAGTTGTAATTTAGCAATATTCAATCTATCCATGGAATAATTTAAGCAAATGGATAGTAAGACAGGTAGTTAATTGAGAAGAGAGAAATCTAGGTTATATACACAGAACTTTAAAAAGGGATTTAATCAGAAGATTTACATAGCGTGCGTTAGCTTATAATTACAAGTTCTTTTGTAATTGTAAGGCAGTTTTGTACAAATAAATCCGGTGCTGCTGCAAGGTAAGTCTACTTAATTATATTTTATTTTCTTGTATTTAAGTTATTTAAAGTAACTTTTTCTTAATACCTGTATACTTAATTTTGTTTATTTTAAATTTTTAATTGTTTTAATTTTCTTCTTAGACTCAAAGTATTTTGAAGTAATGTGATAAATAGAGAACTATTTGTTCATTGCTATTCTGATTCGCTTACAAAAATAGACTTTTATTCTTAAATTTATTGCAATATCGCTAATGATAATTATACTATTTACTTAGTTCGACAAAAATTTGTTCTTTTTCTACATTTTGTTTTTTAGTGTAGGATTTTTCTCTCTCTCAAAGCATATTTTTTTTTATAAAAATATTACATGTTTCATTTTCATGCTTCGACTACGATCATTTTCGTAGAAAGAGGTGGTGAAGGGGGGAAGGCCCACTTAGATCGAAGCTAGTAACTTTAATTTTTCGGCGTAGGGGGACAAACTACCAATTTACAGAGTGGCGGGGGGTGGAGGGGAATAATTCCTCCTTTTCTTTTTAGTGGTGTGGACGACCTTGTACGAGCAGGATTTCCGACTTGAGACGGAAAAGCCGAAGGAGCGTTACATACCCGAGCGTGACGTTCATTCAAGTTCACTCTCCGGCAAAACGTACCAATAGAAGTTATCATTTCAATAATGAAATAATACAACCTGTCTAAAGCTCTTTTATCTTCTTTCTTTAATGTCTCCAATATGGACTTTTAGCAATGTTGACCTTCGCCTTCTTGGATCCTTAGGCTCCTGGCGACCTTGTTGTCTGTACTGTCGATGATGATTGACGGGGTAAGAGCTTGGTCTACTAAATGGTTCTCTTCTAGACCAGACTGCTCCTTCCCTCTCTGGGCTTGCACTGATCTTCTTAAATGTCGAGAACCGGCTTTCCTGGTGACATCTCTTCTGCTTCGGAGGTTATAAAGCTTGATCTTCCTTGCTTGATCCGGCTTGACTGAAGCAACCCTTCTTCTGGACCTAGCCTTAAATCTTCGGCTGGAACCTGCCCAAAGTTCTCTTTCGTCTTTTTGACTCGCTTCTTAACTTGCTTGGTAGAGGCGGAGGATGACGTCAATACTCTCTTGTTGTTCTCTGATTGGCGTTCTTTTTTTTCTTTCTTTCCGATCAAAGACTGTGACGAAGGAACCTTTCTCTTGCATCTCATCACATCTTGTCTTGCCTTCTTATACTGCTGCTGCCTACGCCCTATTGAAGATTCATTCAGACCACTACTTCTTTTGCGCTTATTCTCTCTCTCTCTCTCTCTCTCACTCACACACACACACACCTGTTGCTCTCTCCTACCTCTTTTATTCCCAGCAAGACTTTTCTTTTCCCCCTGCTCTAGCTGTCTTTCACGAGACTCACTACTCCTAAAGCCTTGTGACCGAATTAACCTAGATCTATTCTCTCTCCTCCAAACTATTCGACTGATATTCCGATTCACTGCTAATTGAACTATCAACGTCTACCACTCCCTCATCACTTTTTTTCTGATGGTAAATTCGCACTTGGTTTATATTAACAGTTGTTCTTCTACCTGCCTTCCAAATTACAACATTATTATTTCGAACACTCAAGAACTAAGGACCCTCAAACTTTGGTTTGAATTTCGCGACCACCTTTTTCGTTGCAGAGCTTATGGGGTCTCAGGGGTGTTAAATTTCTTTCTTGAGGTCTGAAAATATAAGCGATTTTCAAACGCGTATAATTCTTTTAAATTTAAATTAAATGATTCGAATCTTTTACGTATTATTTAAAATAGAATGGAGCTTCAGGAAAGTATTAAAATGTTTAAAATATAATAATAATTTTAAAAGTCATAAGCATATGAAAATTCTATAATAAATATTAAGTATTTTTTGCTTTGCGCACACTATTTTTTAAAATATTAGCCTCTGATGTAAAAATTTTTATAGAATTATACACAATGCATCATACTCTTTAAACCCTACCTAATTTTAGTATTATATATCTTTTGTATTTCAAAATATTTGTAAAATTATGTAATTTTTTAAATGTTTTTTTTAAAAATGCATGTTTTTTATTTATTAAAATGTGTAAGTTATTACTTTATTTTAATAAAAGTAGCTACAAAGTATTAAGAATACATTTGTCTTTATAAATCAACTTATATAGCTAGTAATTAAACCTACTCTTTTAGAAAATAACACGCACGACGTAAAACTTAATAAATATTTCTTATATTCATATGTTTATAATATTTAAAATTATGATTATATTTTAAACATTTTATACTTTTCTGAAGCCCCATTCCTTTATAAGTAATGTGTAAAAGATTCGAATTATTTAACTTAAATTTAAAGAAAGTATACCTGTTGAAAATTGTTTATATTTTCAGACCTCCAGAGAAATTTAATACCCCTGTGACCCCTTATGGGCTACGTTTCGACAAGCACTAAATCGTTGACCCTAATGTTAACTTCGCGTCTTCTTTTATTGTAGTACTTCACCCATTTTTCATGTTTAATTTTAGCATTTTGTCTACCTTCCTTAAATAATTTCTCAATATTGCCCACCACAAATTCTGATCTATCCGTCACCAACACATGTTTTTGAAACGGGGTAATAGGCTTTCTGCCCAAACATAACTCTGCTGGGGTTTTCCCCGTGGTCTCATGAACCACCGTTCTCAAGGCATAAGCAAATTGGCGTAAGAACTGGTCCCAAGGCTCATGATTATTATTTACCAAACTAGCAATCATTTGCAAAAAATCATGATTAACTCTTTTCATTCTATTGGGGACTGGAGTCTATATACAACTTTTTTGACATGCTTTATGCCTAATCTGTTACTTAAATGCTCAAAAATTTCGGATACAAATTTCGGACCTTTGTCACTAATCATTTTTACGGGAGCTCCATATCGCGATATATAATTCTCAAACAGGGAATTTGCAATTATTTTGCTGGAAGCCTTTCTGAGGGGTATGCTTCCAAACACTAAGTAAACGTATCTGTTATTACAAAAATATATCTATAGGTTTTAAATTGTGACGCTGGGTAGGTCCTAACAAATCTATGAAACTATTTAATTCATATAACTACTTACAATCGGTGTTAAACGACCAGCTGGTAACGTGTTTTTATAATTATTCTTTTGGCAAGCGTCACATGTGAAAAAATATTCGTATATAGACTTGCGCATGTAGGGAAAATAACAAGCATCACTTATGCATAAATATGTCTTTTTCTTTCCTAAATGACCTGCTATGAACTTGCGGTGATGTGATATCTATATCAACTAGTACCAACATCACGCGAAAACGATCGTTTTGGCATGATCGGTTAAGTACTTGCATTCGTTCGGAACGGAAGGCACCCAGAACGAACCTTCCTTATCCTTCATTGGTGACCCGGACGTGATATGAATCGCACCCTTCGCGCGCCACAGTCATGGCACCATCTATCCACCGCAAAAGCAACCAAACCATCAAACATTGACGCAAATAAGCCGTTACTTCTCAAAGCCGTCTCACACAAGTGATGCAACTGCTTATATGCTCACCACGAATATGGTATCGTGCGTTCGTCTATTCGCCGAAACACTGACAGGGGAGTATGCAGCGGTGTGATATCTATATGAACTAGTACCAACATCCCGCTAAGACGATCATTTTGGCGTGATGGTTAGCGTACTCGCATTTCATTCATACGTTCGGAACGGAAGGTACCCAGAACGAACCTTCCCTCCGGCAAACTTGTCATAAAATTCGCGCATTATCTAATCTCTCAGTGATCGCGGAATATATACTCTCAGTTCTCCAGGAGTGGTTGCATACTTCGCGTAAAATAACAAGCCGTCTTCTAACTTAAAATCTCGAGACCAGTTCCCACAGACTGTCGCATTAACCAAACTATCATCAAGGTTTTCAAGATATCTATAGATATGACCAAACTCAGGGTCCTCTGTCTTTGTTCAGAAATTAATTGCTCTCTGGTTGAAAGTACCAAATCTCTAATCACTGCACAAGCAATGTTTTCCCTCACTATAGTTTCAATCGGATTTCTTGATAATACATCAGCCACCACATTTTGAGCTCCCTGGTGGTGTTCCCATTCAACATTAAACTCGGTTAGCATGAGTGCCCATCTAATCATTCGACTAGATAAATTTTTACCGTGAGTCAACTTGGTCAATGCCGCATGATCCATTTACTGGCAGCGGACCAAAGTAGGTGCGAAATTTATTCAGAGCCCAAATCGCCCACCACCCACTCGCGTTCTGATACAATGTAATCTCTCTCTGCATTATTGGGCATACGCGATGGGTCTCTGCTCTTGGGTAAGCTAGCACCTGTAAACAACTCGAATGGCATATTAAAATCTGGTAATTTTAGAACTGGTGTTTCCGTCATCGCCCGCTTAATCGACTCAAATGCAACCTGCGTCCTTTCCGACCAAATAAATTTCCTAAATTTCCTTTTTAATTAATAATGGGGCTTGCAGAGATCTGCGTTTTTTTCTGATGAAATTTCTATACCATGAGTCATGCCTAAAAATTTCGACATTTCCCTTCTTTGGAGGTTTCCTCTCAATTATTGCCTTAATCTTAGATTTATCTGCGGTAATCCCATCTTTGCTAATTACCAGACCCAAATGTTTTAATTTCTCGCTACCAAAATTGCACTTATCCTTGTTCAAAATCAACCCTACTTCCTGCAACAACTTAAATACCTCCCTTAAATGTTCATCGTGGTGTGTAAATTATGGAGAAGAAATGATGACATCGTCCATAAGCACACTCACTTACTTCCCTAATACAGGCCTGAGTATGATACCTATGGCATTCTGAAATTTTGGAGCAGCTCCCGAGAGGCCGAACGGCATGCGCTTAAACGTATAAATGCCGTTATTCTTTACGAAATCTGTTTTGACTACATCACTGGAATTTACAGCCAGCTGAAAGTACCCATACCGCAGATCTAATTAACTCATAATCTCCGTGTGCAGTATATTAGTCATTAAACCAGTGCTTCTCAAACTTTCAATACTGGCGCCCCCCTTTTCAATCACAATTTTTATCGCGCCCCCCTTATACATAATAATTTACTGAATGCAATAATAATGCACTTTTACGATAAAGCAACAATATTTATTATAAACCGTACAAATTCATGACATAAGTATTAAATTTTGTATTTGTTACTTTTAAGTAAAAAAAAGTTAAGTAATAGGATAATTACTAAGTTATTTTTCCTTTCTCTGATTTTTAAATTGGAACATATTACAAAATGCGGTGGTTGCTTAGAAGACAAAATATAGATATCAGCTAAATATAGAAAATGAACTCAGAGGGTCAATTTCTTATCTTAAAACTTCTTTCAAAAACTTTGCTCTGTAAGGAAAGTCCATGAAAGTAGCTAATAATTATTAAACTTGTTCTTAATTTAGCATTAATTAATTAGTCATAAAATACTCTGTGCACCACTCATACATTAAAAGCAGTGTTTCTCAAACTTTCAATACTGGCGACCCAATTTTCAATCATAATTTTTGTCTCGCCCCCCTGTACAACAATAATGTATTTACTGCAATAAAAATGCACTTTGAGAGAGAGACGCTAAAGTTATAATACGGTATTAATTGTAAACCGTACAAATAATTACGATAAGTATATTAAATTTTGTGTATATGTAACTTTTAAGTAATATATATATATATATTTTTAAGAAAATTACTTAGAATATATATATTACTTAGAATTATGTTATTTTTCTTTCTCTAGTTTTTAAATTGGAACAGATCGCAAAATGATGTATTTAATTAAAGATTTATTACCTTCAGCATTCATTTCTCAAAGTACAAATGTCATTAGAAAAATAGTCTAGTCAATGTCGCTCACTATCATATCCATCACATCTGGCATTATAGGGTACGTTTGCAAGAGTCTGGGCAACCTATCGGACGTCTGCGCAAAACATGTAAAAATGCTTTTCCTCGTACAATTCTAGTCAGTTTTGGTCGACTCGATACTCCTATAGCTACCGAATCTAGCTTGAATGTACATTTTTTTAAATTTCCACGTTAATTGTAATTCACGGTAATTAAGTATTTACGGCAGTAGATTAAAACAATATCATACATACATTTTTAAGTCGTAAGCAAACATTCGACCATAATAAAGAATCAACAAGTACACAGACGAACGAGCATGGTTCCGAAAATTAAATCAAGGCGATCTTCTCAAAAATACTTAAATTTTGGATTTACCACTACTGAAGTAAATGATGGAAAAAAGCCCTAGCTCGATATGTGTTAAAACTTACAAATCTGTAGAACAACATGTGAAAGTTGTTTTTAAAACATGTAAAATCATTTAGCTATGTTGGCAAAGAATTTTAAAAAGTATTTTCTGGATGAGGACAGCTTGGTAGCAAGTTACGAGTGGATTAGGGATCTATTTCAAGATACTCCAGAAGGGCTCTCAACTTCCGAAGAAGAAATCTTCATAGATTTCACATCAATGAAAATTAAAAGGCAATTTTTGTAATAAATCGCTCTTTAAATTTGGGGTAGAGGTGGATGAGGAATTATCTGTACTGAAAACAAAAGCACTTCGTATACTATTACCATTTTCAACATCCTACCTTTGTCAAACCGGATTTTCTGCAGTGGATGCCTTGAAGACAAAATATAGATCTCAGCTAAATATAGAAAAATAACTCTTTAAGTGTCAATTTCTGATATTAAACCTTCCTTTGAAAAACTTTCCTCTACAAGACAAGCCCGTGGAAGTCCCTAATAATTATTAAACTTGTTCTTAATTTAGTAATAAGATTGATTAATTGAATATTAACGTCGCACTGTTCAGCTGCACGAGGGCTTTAGACGACGGACCACGTAATTTTGAACCAAGGTCAAGTGACGTGGATGACACCTGAGCTGGCACCCCTCTCTCCTAACTACCACACCACACCAACGGAAAAACGTTTCAACTCTCAACAGATTTAACGTGCATCGCTGCCCTACACGGCGGGTCTTTAGTGGTACTGGGCTCGAACTCGTGACAAGACAAGCCACGATCCGATACCTATACCACTCAGCTACCGCGGCCAAATTCAGTAATAACAAATTATTTATAAAATACCTTCTTCAGTACTGATACATCAAACGTATACTGGCTGAAACAACGACTCTTCGCACGAGTTCATTTTTTAAAAAAATGAAACTTTATTCTTGATAAAATAGCTGAACTGTAAGGAGAGTAAAACTGTGTGCCCGACATTGTATACAAAAATGTAAAATGATTTTTTTTTAGATAAATGCTATAATTGTAAATAACTGTTTAAAAGAACTGTAATTTTAAACCTCACACAATTAGCATTTAGAATTAATGTTAAATTATGAAAAAGAATATAAAATTCCGATGAAGAATAATTGTGTTACTTTTTAACATTTAAAGCGAGAAGACTTCAAAATGTTTTAACCCGGGAGCAGGCGCGTACTCGATACTAACATTAATAGTAGAGCGGGGGGACTCAGTCACCCCAATCATTTGTTTAGAATTATTTTTACTGTACACGATACAAATCGGAATTCTAGTGAATATTTTAATTTATAGAAAGTATACTTACCTTCTTTCAAGGACTATTCAATTCTTTGATGATTGAGAAATAAATCCAATAAAACTGAGCTAAAATGATTCAAAAGTACAAGACCATAATAAAGGACGCAAATCAGACACTTTTCAATTATCCTACAGAAATGTTAAACCAATCAATTCTTTTCCAAATATCGCAAAACTCAATTATTTACAATTTCCCTAAGCGAAAAGCAAACGCATAAAAGATGGGAGGGAACTAATATTGATAATAACCATACCATAAGATTGAAGGACAATCAAATGATTAGCAAACGTACTATGCAGCCTGGCTGAAAAGTGAATCATGACTTCCTTTTCTTTTTCTACAACTAATGTACAGTATTTCAATAATAATTACAGTGGTGAATTGTTTATCTTCTTAGAATTTTTCTCAGAGTCTGGGTTTCGTTTTTTCTTTTAACGAGTAATATTTTATGTTAAAACGTAATAAAAAAATCTCTCATTGAGGAAATACAGCAAATAAAACAAAATGTTTTTTTCTTTAATTTGGTTTTGGGATCGAAGATAGCTATTTGATGACGGAAAAAAGCCAGATAATAAACATAAATTATGTCAGTGTTGTTGTGTGTATTTTTTTTATTATGGAAGAAAGCATTTTGTTTTACTTCTCTTTCCGGTTATGTTTTTAAAAAAAATATTTAAATTTTCGATACGCTCGCGCCCCCCTTGTAGGGTCATCGCGCCCCCCCCCAGAGGGGCGCGCCCCACACTTTGAGAAACATTGCATTAAACCCTCAATAAGTGGCAAGGGATATCTAGGGTACTTAGTTATCGCGTTAAGCTTGCGATAATCTATCGCAAACCTATAAAGCTGCTGGATTATCCGGAGGTAATCCATTATTCTTGCGACACAATACAACCGGAGACTCATAAGGCAACTGAATCGGTATTATTGTACCTTCCCTTAACATCTTGTCAACACGACAGTCTATTATCCCTTAATTTACTCTATCGTACCGATAAGGTCTCGAAACTACTGGTGGTTTATCATCAGTGTCAATTTCATGATATAATACAGGAGTGAGCCCCAATTTATCCGAAAACAGCCCCTTAAAACTATTAAATAACGTTTTTAGTTCTTTCTTTTGGCGTTTCTCCAGTTTCGTTTTTGAGAGATCAATTTCTGAATTACCCTCATCTAATGACGTTTTTTGGAAGTTGAATGTAAATTTTGATCCCCTTATAAAATCGACCCCTAAAATACAAGGATATTCTAAATCCGCAAATATGTGAAAATTTAATGTTTTTTTAAATTCCCTTATTCTTAGTTGCAATTCTACCATCCCCACATTTTTACAACGGGCATCTTGTGCCGTCACGACCTTCAACTGTGACTTTGTAACTGGTTTATAAAAAAACTAACTGCACGGGTTTTTTATACTTTTATAAATTTTCTTTTCACAAAAAATCAGCACTTCCCTTATTCTGTTCCGAAATTACTTTGACTTTCTTGTTTCTTTCCCCTCTGCTTAGCCCGGCATTGCACGGGCTTTTACTGAGTGTATAACTTAATTTCCACGATAACTTTCTCTTATCTTCATGACGCCAGCTACTTTGTGCGGGTGTGTACACATACGATGTGTGATTGCTAAACTAAAGTCATTAAAATTGCCTTTTTCGAAATTTTTTCACTTTTTTCACAGTGTGACAGGTTTCTCTCCCCTTCATTTACCCCCTACGTTGCACAAACATATTTGAATGCATAACATATTGTCATGGAAATTCCCCTTCTCCTCTAGTTAGCCCTTTCTGTTGTGTGTGTACGATTTCTTTTTTACGTCATTACAAATCCCCTTTCGAAATTTCTTCCACATGTTTCTACTGTCAGACACGTTTCTTTTATCTCTCTATAGCGCGGCATAATTACATACAGCTATTGAAATTATTTTTTTCCTGATTGTTTGATTAAACATATGTATATGTAAAAAAACACTATATATATATATGTATGGGGAAATGCCTATATATATGTATATATTCACTAAAAAATCATTAAAAACAAAAGAATACTGTCTGATAAAAATACTTTAGTACTTTATTATAATTTTATAGTTTCTCATTCCTCTGTATTTAGTAAATCATTTAACTATGTATCTGACGAAAAAAAGTATTTTATACAAAAATAACAAATTCATTATTTTAACAATAATTATTTTTTAGAGCTAAAAATAATAATAGGGGTTTGGTATTTTCATTTACTCAATCAATCGTTACATAACAATTTCCTTCTTAGGGTTTGGAATAAAAAAATCGATTATATATATATATATATATATATATATATATATATATATATATATGTTCATTGAGCAATTAGTTGTAAAATACCATTTGCAAAAAAATGGCTGTAAAAGAAAAAAATCTCGTTTATTGATAAAAACTTATTAAATATTTTTAAAAAATTGTAAAATAATTAAATCAATATATAAGATATTTATTATTCTTATTATGTATTAATTATAAAATATTTTTTCTATAAATAATTATAGTAATATATTTTATGTATTATATACCAGCTGAAATGCCCTTTTTTCGTACAGGTTAAGTTTCAAAAACATAAAACTCCCCTATTATAGCAATTGTAACATTTTTTTAGAGTGGGTAAAACCCTGTGTAAAGTAGTATAATCAGAATTAAAAATATTTTTAATTAATGTTTAAATTATAAATATTTTAAACTAAGTACAATTTGGCCTCAAATTAAATAATAATTAAACAAAAACGAATATTTCAATATAAGAGAAAATTAGCATGCTATAAAGTAAACAGAAATGTTAATGAATGTAAATAAAAATAAAAATTATATCAGAAAATAATAGCAGTTATAAGTTTTTGCTATTGAACTATTTGTAAAATAACCTGAAATAGATAAACCGAAAGAAAAAATTAATGATAATAAACTGATTAACAAAATAATATCATAAATAGGAAATATTAGGAGGCCATCAACAGGAAAAAAATTAAAATTAGTATTACATGAGGAACAGTGTAATACTGTAATTTTAATTCAATAAATGTAATTGTAGATGTAATTCAATACTAAAAAAATTAAATTAGTATGAACTAAAATAAAACATCTATCTAAAATAGGTCCCTGTGGAAATAATGTAAAATCAACAACAGTTATTGAATGATACAAACAATAAAACACGTTGGTAAAAAATTAATTATTCAAATAATACTTTTTCGCAATATTTCTATTAGCAATTATAATTCTATTACAAAAAGCAAACAAATGAGCACATACAATCATAAATAACTATAGTAATAATTGAAATATATATATATATATATATATATATATATATATAATATATGGACAGTATGATAATATATAAGATATGTATATGATCTCCAAAAAACTACATAAGGAACAGATTATCAGAAGCACCATTAAACCATCAGATGTAAAATCACGTCAACACTGAAGTTTAAAGAAATCTAAAAGGAGATATGAGGGGGTATTCTTTTCAAGGTGTATATTTTTTCTGCAAACACTTTTTTGATAACAAATGATATATTTATATATTGCAAGATTGTCAGAAGCAAAGTTAAATTGTGACAAACAAATATTGAATTTAAATGTATCTAAAATAAAATATGAGAATATTGTGTTTCAAGGTCCACCTCATCATTGTTAAGCAAATAGCATTTTGTTAAAAAAGATTTCCGATTTTTTTCATTTAAAACAAAGATGAGATCGTATCGGTCATAGATATCATAAGGCACAAAACAGTGACGAACAAAAAAACATCGTTCGCAATATTACCAATCTGTCAATAGCAATAAGTTTGAATTTAGACTCATTTTCTTTCTGTTATACTTCAAGCAATATTTTTCTACAATGAAGAAAACATTGAATTTGCGAATGAAAGAATGGCAAAGATCTTAATTTTCAATGACAGAAAATATTATAGCAATGTATTTTTATGTAAAAAAGGTTATGTACAATGGAAGGTACAATGCCTATGTTTATGTACAATTAGCTAAAAACTACATGAATTTTTGTCAGAAGGAACATTAAACAATGATTTCACAAACAATTTTGAACAACAACAATATCAACAAAACAGAAAATCTTATCTGCCGTAAAATCCGGCGTACAAGGCCTACTTTGAGCACTAAAAATTAAATCGAAATTTACGGGTTCAAGAGCTTTAAAATTAAAAAAAAGATTAGTATAGAAAAAAATCAAGACTTCTACAAATATCAAAATACTGTTAATTTAAAAGAAATGACATTCCTTATGAACTTAAAGGGTTGTAATTCCATATAGAAGTATATTTTTTTTCTATACCTTGGAATAATACCTTGAATAAATGACTTCAAAACATGAGAGCATTGAATATGTACATTTCAGGTTTCTTCGTAAAAAAAGAGGGTGTGCATTATACAGCGAACATAACAAACATTAAAAAATGCAGCACAAAAGTATAGATAAGAATTATATGCTGGAATTTATGGTAATCTGATATTTTTCTTTGCATTGTTTATTTAGCATCAAATTGTCAACAAATTGTTCGATATCGTCCATTTTTTAATTTATTTCGCCATTGGAATGCGAGTCTAAATAATTGCGCATATTTTTCATGACGTTCACCATTGAGCAGCATCTGCTGATGAAGGAAGAAAAGCAATCTTTTTTTTCCAATCAAAGAAAATGTCATAGAAATGTACATGCATAAAATCTTTAAAATTCTATATGAAGAACAGATTGTAAGAAGAAAAGTTAAACTATAATGTCACACGACAAAAATTGCATTAACTCTGAATAAGTGCAAAAGAAAAGTAGATTTAATTGAATACCAAAAAATTAATTAGTATGAACTAAAACCAAAATCTACTTAAAACGGTAAAACAGGTCCCCTTTGTAATATTCCAGAACCAAAAACAGTACTGAATGAAACAAATAATAAACTGTGTTGCTCAAAAATTAATTAATGAGACAGTACTGCTTTGCAATATTTCTACTAAATATTATAATTTTATTGCAAAGAGCAAACGAATGAGTACATACAATGATAAATAACTATAATGATAAGTGAAAATATATATATATATAATATGGACATTATAACATAAAATATACATATGATCTCCAAGAAACTATGTGAGGAACAGATTATCAGAAGCAACACTAAACCATGATGGCATAAGACGCGTAAAATCACTTCAACGCTGAATTTTAAAGAAATCTAGAGGGAAATATGAGAAAATCTTTTCAAGGTGCATCTCTTTTCTAAGCAAACAATTTTTTGATCACAATACAATGCTGGGCCATACAGCTCGTTATAATATTAATTTAAATTTAAAGGTTATCTAAAAGAGAAAAAGTAAGCTCTATTTTCGATAAAGTTGCCATAAACAGTTTTGAACAACAAAAAACTACATATACCCAAAAGTCTTCAATATTTAAAATTGAAAAAGAAATAAAATAATTATTAAAGTAACCTTACACATAGAAGAAATTATAACATTAATTTAAACCAAACACACAGTTACATCAAATAGATAAATTTAATGAAACTACCATAAGCAGCTCAGAAGAAAAAAAGTCAAGAAATCTTATATGTAAATAGAAATTCTAACTTAAATCACACCATTGACAGTCTGTTAATCCCAATTAGTTTGAATTGAGAGTGTCATTTTCTTTATACATTTTTCTACTTTTTTGTTACAATGGAAAAACATGGAATTTGCCAATAAAGGAAAAGGGTACTTAAGTATTGGCATCACCACAGCAAAATTTGCACCACAATATCAAAACAGATTCTTATGTGTTTTATATGAGAAAAAAAAGTTACATTTTGGTGAATTAAGTGCCACACTTTGGTTGCGGTTACTCTTATACGTAAGTATCAGGGAAAGCAGTTCCCCTTTTCTTCTTTAATGAAAGGAAATGTTGTTACTTACATTTTATCGCACCAATGCCAACATTCAAAATAACTCGCAAACGCTGATATCACATGTTTTGTATGCTCTAAATTGGGGCAACCATATGCTTTGTTTCATATAATGTCGCCAATTGGTTGCGATAAAATGCAAGAAGCTCAATGTCATAGAAAGATTATTTGGTACTTATGTATTATTGCAACAACTGCCAAACTGTATTAATTACTCGTCAAGTTTGCAAACATTATTTCATTTTATGCTATACTTATTAATGGGCTGGGTTTTGTGATATCAACTTCAGATGGATTGTTGTCTAAGTACAACTGTAGATTGATAGTACCACTATTATTCAGTTTTCTAAGAACTAAAAACCAGAGTTCCTTAGAACTGATAAGCACCAAAATATGTACAAATTTTTTACAAAGTCGACACTTTAAAAGTCAACATATAGTTGGTAACCAACATGGAGAAAGCAAAAATTTTTCAGATGCAGCCTAAAGGTTAAAAAAGTGCACTCAGGCCTTTTTGATGCTAATAGCAAAGCTATGACACATCATGAATATCAAATGAAACAGGATATCGGATGGGGAAGGGGGTATGAAAATATCTTTAAAAGTAGCCGGTACAGTAATTACGTTAGGCCTTGCAAGAAGGGTGTAATGTTCCATTACGCAATCAACGTGTAGTATAAAAAATACTAAAATATATAAGAAATAACCATTTACAAAAATACAACAGATACATGAATTTAATCATCATTAAAATATAAAACGGCCTTGCAGAAAACAGATTTTATTATCTAAAATCACAGCTACATTTAAACACAAATATACGATACCCGGACACACACATATAACAATAAAGCAAACTTTGGCATCGCCCACCACATTAGCGGAGTGCATAGTGGCAAAAACCTATAACATTTTCATTTGTGACAGTCAATTAGCATTAATGAATAAAACAATGTTTCATCACTTTCGTTTGAAATTCTGGAAAAGGATAAAAAGGGCTTAATTAAGAAAACACGATTCACTTTGTTCGACATCGCTAATCAACTGTAAATATATTAAAAGTTTAACTTCTTAATAATGAATTTTCCTTATAACGAACTTATTTCCGGGACTAAACGACTTCGTTATATAAAGATCCAACTGTATTTTTCATATTACAAATCTTTACAATGCAGGGAACTTAATCCCATTTCTACTTCAATGCTTTGTTGAGGATTAGGGAAAATTTCCTGCCTTTGATTTTTATCACCCATTTGCAGGCTCCGTTTCTTAGCATTTTAAAGTACAGAAATTTCGACACTTTTTTGTGACAAATAAGCCACCAAAAGCTTGGTAACCTTTCGGACAAGTCTTTATTATAAAGGAGCTCTGAACACTTTCAAATTCCAATACTTGCTATTTTTTATTACATTTTCCTTTCATGTCACAAAATTACGAGTTCAGTCTCCAAAAGCCCTCAAGTAGCTGAACAGTTTAACGTTAATATTCACTCACTCACCCCAGGGCCGGCGCTAGCAGTTTCGCCGCCCTGGACAAAAAAGTAAAATGCCACCCGTTTATAACAAAAATTAAAAGAGATAATCAAAATCCTTCCCACGCTTAATGGTAAAATAAAGCGTAAGCAAAAAAAATTGCTATCAATAATGTTGAAGTTTTAATTAGAAAAAAGTACTATTTTATTAATTTATGTTTTTGACACTAAATTAAAATTAGGGTTGCACAGAAAAAAAGAAAAGAGTCATTTTTAGTGTATAATTATAAAAAATACAGATATTAAAAAATACTAAAACAAATTACACAACCACTAAATATTAAAACTTCATTAGATATTAAAAAAACATTTAAACCGATTGTTGAACTTAAAAGAGTTTTTTTTCTCACTTTTAATTCTGAGAATTTTTTTATAATTTCTTTAACATTAATTTCTTCAGCCAGTTCATGTTCAATGGCTATTGTTGTCAAGCCGTTTGTTTAGCCTGTCCTCGGTAGTTGCGGAAGGTAAACAATTTTCGGTTGAGTTATGCCGAAGTAATCGCCGGACATACATAAAAAAAAAATTTGAATTGTTAACCTCCTCCTTTTTTGAAGTCGGCTAAAATTACATGAAAAAGCCTCGTAAAAAAAGAAACATCCTGTGTAGAAGCTATTTAAATATTTCTTGAGAAAAACTGAATATTTTTTAATTATTCTACTCCCGTTACTCTTATAACACAAGACAAGTTTAAAAACGGCCCGGCAAATAGTAATTGTATTATAACGCACTCTACTTCACTAGCCGTGGGTAGTCTACTGGCTAGAGCATCGGACTCCAGACCGGAAGGCCTGGGTTCGATGCCCAGGCCACTACATACCCTCTGAGTATAAACGGAGTACGTGCTCGTTAAATCAGTGGGTCCAAAAGTCTTGTGGGCTTAAATCACGAGTGCAGGGGACTGAAGAATATTTTCCTCCACTTCAGTTCCATACCTAAATTGTGGAGGTGGAGATCGGTGGTGTCGCCATCTATCGTCCCTTTGGGAACTTCTCCGAGCTAAATAGTACTGTCACCTGCATAATACTCAAAGCTAATGCCAACGACAGACGAGCATCTAGCCCCTAGTCACGATGAATTTCGTGGGTCTTGATCTGACTACGTCAGACAGGTGGCATTATATATATACAATAACAACACTTCACTAGCAACCAATCTGCGAGGAAATTATTCCATAAATAAAACAATAGAGCTTCCTTTTTTCCTTTTATAATATAGGTTAAAAGCGTTAAAAGCTTGTCAGGACTGATTTTTCGCGCCTGCCTGCGTTATCATACATGTTTCGACAAATTAAGACACACGGTAAAAAATTCTGTTACACCACTTTGTATATCTATCTATGTATTTTAATTATAATAAAAAGAGCGATTTTATTTACGTTTTAAGCTATTTTTAAGTGGGAATTTATTATGCTTGTGATATGTTTCAATGAATTTGAAATATTTTGACACTTAAAATACTTAAAACTGCGTAAGTATATTATATATATATATATTAATAAAATTCAACATATTAATTTTTCATAAGATTTAAATGAATCTTGGTGTATTTTCTCCCTAAATTAGTAAATTTTAGAGTCAATTTGCCGCCTCCTAAGATTGCCGCCCCGGGCAGGGGCCCGGCTTGCCCATCCCTAGCGCTGGCCCTGCTCACCCTGTAATGTTACTAGTCAAATTTGCACCATGCAAATTTCTCCACTTTCCACCATGTGACCAATGGATTCTTTTTCAGATAAAGGGCATGAGAATCTTTTTTTTTTTTTTTCTTTCGCTCATACGCTGTTAGGGTGGGATTCGGGCGGTGAAAATTTGGCTGCAGGGATGTTAATGCACCCGAGTTCCTGTAGATAGTTTTCTGGAAAAGTTAATGAAAAAAGTATGTTTTATATTTTTTACTTTGCCAAGAGCTGAATCCTAGTAAAATAAAAAAAGGCTTATCAAAAGATATTGTTCGTTTTATGAGAGAAGTGAAACTCCACTACTTATAAGGGATGAGATTTTTAAACATCTGTCTTAGCATTAATTAGATAATACTACTATGGCAGCAGAATAGATTTTAATACAAATTTATTATATTAGTATTTGTATAATATCATGCATTTTTATATCAAATATGTTATTGTTTGATATATTATTTTGTAATATATACAAAAATTTGGATAAATTTTATGCTAGCAATAATACAAAACTAATATTATAAAGGTGTAGCTCTTGTCCTGGAAGACATTTAGATTTTAAAACGCTATTGTACATTTATGTGTAAGGAATTTAATTTTTATCAATTAATATTTTAGAAATTTTATTATTGTGTTTATGGTTACAATTTCGTTTATTTTAATGTATTTTGATTTTAGTATTCCTATTATTTAAAACAACTTACTGTGAGTAATATGTGTTTCCAAATGATGTTATGTATTGTCTTGTACACATTGAAAATTGTTTAAGCTTGTAAGAGAGAAAAAAATAAGAGTGGAACTTTTATTTTCCGTTACATCTTCAAGTATTACATTAAACACCCATTTATTTCTCCGAACAGATGGTTCAAACATGCCACTCCTAATCTCTGATCCTTATTTTTATAGCCCGTCTATCGGCATTCACTTTCAAGTATAACCCATAAACTAAGAGGGGCGAAATTACTCGATTCCTAACTATTTCTCACAGACCCCAAACCAATGGAAAGTTTAAATGAGTAAATCAAACCATCCTTACCCACTTGAAGTGTGAAAGTAACAATTCAAGTAAAGTCCTATGGACAAAAATTTCGGAAAAAGTAACCCATCAGTATAATCAAACTCCACATACAATAACAGGCTTCCCTCCAACCTACTTAATGTAGGGTAATTTACCTTTTGACATAATGAAATCTATCCTCCCATAGAAGAAGCAAGAAAGTTAGCCAAAGAAAGAACCGAACAATATTATAAAATAAATAAAATAAGGTATGACAAGAAAATTTCAGGAAGCTGATTTCAAGGTTGGGGACTCAGTTATGTGTGAGGAATTCCAATACAAGAAAATTAAGTTCCTGTCATGATAACTGTAACTGTGAATGTGTACTT
The DNA here is from genome assembly GCA_019973935.1 of Trichonephila clavipes. Lineage (NCBI taxonomy): Eukaryota > Metazoa > Arthropoda > Arachnida > Araneae > Nephilidae > Trichonephila > Trichonephila clavipes. The sequence goes on along the minus strand of BMAU01003018.1, from coordinate 161,341 downwards.
GTGCTAACTGTGAATTGTAACTGTATATAATTGCTTGTGTTGTTGCTGTTGTGAGATGACTTTGTCACCTCATGCTTAATAAAATGATATTATAACCAAGAACTGTTTGAACGCTTCGAATGCAAATGTTCTGAAACTAATAAACATAACATTGTGTCAGAAGTATAAGCGTATATATCGGATTGAAAAGATATCCACGCGCGTTATGGAAGCCTTCCGAACCCCTGCTCCGCTGCAATTTTCGCTGGGAAATGTGAAAAAAAAATGGCGAAAATGGAGGCAAGAACTGTTTGAACGCTTCGAATGCAAATGTTCTGAAGAACATTCTGAAACTAATAAACGTAATTATCTGCTTGCAATAGAAAAGGACGATCGAACAGATAAAATCAAAATTGCAATCCTGTTGAACTTATAGGGCAGTGAAGGACTTGAAATATACAACACCTTCAAGTTAGAATTGAAAGCGAATTTTCGGAGGTTCTTCAAAAATTTGAAGAATATTGCTCACCACGACAGAATGTTGTTTATAAGCGTTATAAATTTTTATTCATGTGTCCAACTGGAGAGCCAAACAATTGAGACACATGTCACTCAGCTAAAGACACTAGCATCCACGTGCGAGTTTGCAGAGCAAGAAAATGGATTGATTTGAGACCACATCGTCCTGGGAATTAAAGACAGTCAGTGGGTTACAAGAACGACTCCTGCGAGAAAATAACCTCAACATTGAAAAAGCGATCGAAACTGTCCGGGCAGCAGAAGCGAGCCTGGAACAAATCCAAAATATGAAGTACAATACAGCTACAATAAAATTCGTGAAGGAGAACCAGAACAAGCCTAAAACCCAGTACAACTGCAAAAAGTGTGGACGAAAACACAAGCCTCAAGAGTATCCAGCATTTGGGAAAATTTGTGCCAAGTGCAAGAAAAAAAAACCATTTTGCTGCTAAATGTTTCCACAGTACAAAGAACATTCATGAAATGAACGTTCCTGAAAATAAACTGTTTTGTATTGATTCTGTGAATGAAAATGAAACTAAATGTGCAGTGGAAAATATTACAGATTCTAATTTTAAGATTTTAGAAATAGTAAGTGAAACAACTTGGTATAAAACTGTTTCATTAGATGTAAATAATAAGTGTTTTGATGTAAATTTTAAACTGGATACTTGAGCTGAAGTAAATATTTTGCCACTGTATATTTTCAGTATGTTTAAAGTTAATCCGAAACTTAATGAAACTAATATATCTCGAACTACATATGGTAATTTTAATTTAAAGCCAAATGGTTCCCTTATAATTAATTGCTCTACTGATAAACTCAAAAATGTTCCTTTGTCTCTCTGTGTAGTAAATGTAAAATCCAAACCAATATTAGGGTTAAGAGGCTGTAAGGAATTAAAACTTATTGAAAGAATTGATGCTATTGAATGAAGTTTAAGTAAAAATGAGTTATTTAAGCAATATAAAGATGTATTTACTGGGGCAGGAGAGTTTCCAAATTAACCATATCACATTACTTTAAAAGATATAATGCTGTACCACAGTAATTCACCTACCAAGACGTGTTCCTCTGGTTTTGCAGCCAAAATTAAAAAGCACTCTAGATAGATTAGAAAAAGAAGGGTAGTGTCAAAAGTTAATAAGCCAACTGATTGGGTGCAAAGTTTAGTAATTGTTGAAAAACCCCAATGAAAATTTAAGATTATGTTTAGACCCTAGAGATCTTAGCAAAGTAATTAAAAGAGAACATTATCAAATTCCATGTACAGATGATATCATAGGTAGATTAGAGGGAAAGAAAATATTTTCGTACATTTAATACACCTTTTGGAAGGTACAAATTCAACAAAATGCCATTTGGTATAATTTCTGCACCTGAGGTATTTCAGAAAAGAAATCAAAAGCTTTTTGGAGATATTGAGGGAGTAGAGATTTATTTTGATGACATCATTGTTGCAGGATGTGATGAAGATTCACATGATGCAATTACGTCTAGAGTTCTTGAAAGAGCCAAATTGTTAAATATAAAGTTTAATCCAGATAAACTACAATATAGGGTGTCTGAGGTAAAAATATGTAGGTCAAATTATATTTAAATCAAGTATAAAACCTGATCCAGGTCCCATAAAAGCAATTGTTGAGATGCCAACACCAAAATCAAAAACTGAAGTTAGGAGATTGTTGGGCATCATGAATTTTCTTTCAATATTTATACCCAATGTATCTAAAGTTACTGTTCCATTAAGAGAAATCATTCATGAAAATGTAGAATTTAATTGGGGAAAAGAACAAGAATTGTCCTTTGTAAACATTAAAGAATTGTTAGCTAAAGCTCCAATTTTAAAAGTTTTCAGTGTTAATGATGAAATAGTAATACAATGTGATAGTTCAAAAGAGAAGCTAGGATCCTGTTTAATCCAAAAAGGTAAAACGGTATCATTTGTCTCATGCAGTTTAACAAACAGTGAGAAAAATTATGCACAGATTGAGAAAGAATTATTGGCAATTGTTTTCTCAATTGAGAAAAGCCATTATTTTGTATATGGACGTAAAGTTTGTGATGTACCTCCCCTTGGAAGTATATCTCTCGAAGTATCAGCGTGAGCTAGAGGTGTAGGGTTATAGTAAGAACTAGAATCAAACATTATCTTAATATGACTTTATTAAGATATTCAACTTAAACTTTGAACAAATATAATATTGTAAATTAATGAGAGAATCTACGATGACGCAGTGCGCAACACACAATATAATTCAAACCACTCTCAATACTCGAACCGCCTAATCTTCAAATATAATAATAAGTAATCAATCCTACCTTATATTATTCTGTAATAAACTTGTCTTTATCTACAATGGTATGTAGCTGTACGTTTAGCTTCTAATCCATCCCCAATATGTTTATCCACGACAAGTAGAACTTGAATCTTGAACGACGAACTTATATAATCATCCACTGCCGCAACGCACTTCAATTGTCTAACATTCCCTTTACACTACCATTACATTGCCATTCCGCTTACTCTAAGATCCTATATTTATCCTATATTATTTGCATCTCTTCACTTCTCGTTTCTTGGATTTGGTTGGAAAAGAGTTGCCATTAATTCTGGCCAAAGAACCCAAAGGACTTGTTAAAGAAAAGACGCGTAAGACGTCACAAGTTGTTGTACAGAGTTACAAAGAGCCCTTAATGGTAATTGTTAAGAAACATATGCATAAAATATCTTCTAGAATGCAAATAATGATTTTAAAATTATTAAAGTATGATTTTAAAATAAATTATGTACAAGGTAATCAAATATGTTTCTCGCTGATACTTTATCACGAGCATGTCCTGTTAGTGAAACTGTAAGAGATGATCATGAAATGCTAAATATTGTGCATACTATTTCAAAACATTTACCCATGAGTGAAAAGAGACATGTACATTTTTTAAAAAAAGGAACTGAATTAGATCCAGAATTACAAATACACTGCAGGACAATTGCTAAGGACGGATAACACTATCATCCATAGCAACCACAAAATGAAAGGAAGCAAAATGTGGAAAATTAGATTAAGTGCGGGATATTAGTAAGAAGAAGTATGAGTATGCAAATTTTTTTCCACGTCTGTTCATCACATGATAGCGTTCATAAGAGCTTTAAAGGTTTTGACGCGTGTGGACAGTTGTTGTTTCAAGTCAAAGTTTTACAGGAAAGATTTAATAGACGAACTTAAAATTTTTGGCATGTCTTCCCGACATCACATAGATGATTTTATGCGTGGCCGAATTATTGGAAAGATCGAAGAAGGGCGAAAAACAACAGATGTTGCCAGGGAGTTCGACATCGCTCACAGCGTTGTTTCACGGCTGTGGAAGTCATTTAAAACTACTGGAATGTGTAGTAGACGGCACGGGGGAGGTCGTGTTAGAAGTACGACGCCTGCAGAAGACAGATATATCGTCCTATGAGCAAAAAGGAACAGGCGCACCACAGCTCAGCAGGTAGCAAATCAGTTTCTTGCTGCCTCAGGAAAACAGATCTCCCGAAAAACTGTTGCCAGACGTTTGAGGGGAGGAGGACTATACGCACACAGACCTGTTGTGTGTGTCCCATTGACCAGACAGCACCGTACTGCCCGTTTGCAATGGTGTCGTGAGCATCACAATTGGACTGAATATGACTGGGCATGCGTACTATTCTCAGATGAGAGTAGGTTCAGTCTGTCATCGGATTGTAGACGCCAACTGATCTGGCGCGAGAGTGGTACTGCTTATCGTCCAGAAAATATCCAGGAAAAGGACCGATATCCGACATGCAGTATCATGGTGTGGGCCGGCATCATGATCAATGGCCGCACGCGCCTACATGTGGTTGCGAATGGGACTATGAGGGGCCAACGATACACTGATGAAGTTCTACTTCCTCATGTTCGTCTTTTCCGTGGTGCTGTCGGTGATAAATTTGTTTTTATGGACGACAACGCAACATGTCATCGAACACTCGCTGTTCAGGATTGTCTAGACAGCGAGGGTATTCAACGTCTCGTATGGCCAGCATGTTCTCCAGATCTAAACCCCATTGAAATTGTGTGGGATGCTTTGGGGAGGCAAGTTGCTGGTCGAAACCATCCTCCGACAAACAAGAACACCCTCATCCGTGCACTCACAGAGGAATGGGATAAATTGCCTCAACAGCTGCTGGATAATATTGTGCAAAGTATGGTATGACGTGTGGAATGTTGCATCACACTCCACGGTGGACATATCCCGTACTGATACCTTTCTTTAAGGTGCCTGCTGACTTTTAGATGCATTGTTCCATTTCTCCGTACGCAGATCAAATGAACATTTTTTTTTCTTTCAGATGTTTCACAGATTTGTACTTTCCAGAACAATAAATATTCTTTATTCTAATGTCTGAACATTGTGGCAACTATATTTTATCCTACTAGGCCTCATGTCTCGCTTAATGTTATGCTACATAGCAATTTGTGATCCGTCCTTAGCAATTGTCCAGCAGTGTAGTTGTTAAATATATGAAAGAGGGTTGGCCTAAATCTTACAAAAATGTAGACAATAGTGAAATATCATATTATAAAATTAAAAATAACATTTATATTCAAGAAGGGCTGTTATTTTGCAATAAAAAACTAATTGTACCTTATAGTTTGAGAAAGGATATGCTACAAGTAATTCATGAGGCACACTTTGGGATAGAGAAATGCAAAAGAAGAGAGCTAGAGAAATAATGTATTGGCCAGTGATGAACTCTGACATATAGAAATATTAGTATCACAATGTGTAATTTGTGAAAAATTTAAAAAGCAAATAGTAAAGAGCCATTAAAACCTCATACAGTTCCCAATAGACCCTTTAAAAAGATAGGAGTTGATATAATAGATTTGGGTAATACAAGTTATCTAATTGTAATAGACTACAGTCGGTCGCAAAAATAGTTGAGCACCGTGACCATTTCAAAAAATGATTGGAAATGGAAAAGGATCTTTTTTGAAATGAAAACCACCTTTTTGGAAGCTATCTCATTTGAAATTAATCATGAAAACCCCATCTCATTTGAAACGAAAACCATCCCAACACCGCATTTTTGATGTTTTGTTCCCACCTTTTCTTTTTAAACGACTCTTTTTACGTGACTATTTTACATTTTTCACCTACTTTTTATCCAAAACTTGCATTTAAACATTCAATCGAAAAGGAAAGTTAAAACTACTCTTTTGTATGACTATTGTCCATTTTCCCCCTAATTTTTATCCATAAGTTGTATTTAGAGTCTCGATTCAATTATCCCTCAAAGTTCTACTGAGAGAAGAGTATAATGAACAACAAAATTTTTCAGATTTGTCCCAAAAATATTTTATTATGGGGCGAGAGAAAATTTCATTCCATCCCAGACAGACGATTTAAACAGGGGTCAACAGCAAATGAAATTTAGGCATCTTGAAGGGATCAAATGAAATTCTTGACATGCCAACTCAACGAGACAAACCCTCCAATCTGGGTGTTAGAAGACGACAACTATTAACAGGTAAGTCTAATATATATTTGATGCATTCCAATCTTGGAGTAGTAATTGACCCGAAAAAAACGGGGACCACCCCATATTTTCGGACTTGAAGATTTTGGTTAAAAACATTTACCGATAAGACTGCCAGAATCTGAGAATATTAATCATTTCAAATTCTGACATTCTTAACGAAAAACAATTAGCATGCTCCATGAAAATATGACTGAATGTTTGGCTGCTGGCTTTTTATACTCTGATGAGGTCACGTGAAACGATTTCTATTGACTGGCGCGTGTTGTGATCCTTCCAACGTTGGCATATTGCGTGTCTTGAAAAAAGGGGGACCGAGTCGACTCTTTTGTCGACTCGATCCCCCTTTTTTCGGTAAAATTTTTTTTTCACTCACTCACTAGATGGGTAGTTTGTTCTTTGCATTCAGCCTGCAACTTGTTAAAATGCTGCAGATATCGCGCAAATCGGTAGGATTTCACCATGGTGCACTCGGAAATGTAATAGTCTTCGTGCATCTCATCGTGCAGGTGGTCAGGCAGGGTGCGGTCATTCAAATCCCGGAAATGAGGCAATATTTCCGGGTTGATGGTAAAAAGTCCAAGCTTTTCAAACATTTTTCTCTGATCCGAGCCTTGACGACGATGAGGCCTCTGTTTCCTTAGGCCAGGTGACAAAACTTGCCCCTGACGCAAAAAGACAGGTATTCGATAGATACAGATCCGGGCAGATGGCTCTTCAAGCTGAGCCGTTCATTGATGAACTTGTTGGCCCGTCTGTCTTTGGCAGTCGTAAGGAGATTCGAGTGATCCACCGTGAGGTAAATCACTTTTGGATCTTTGCCGTCCTCCGGAATGCTAGCAATCTACAATTCGATAGGGACAGGTTCACCACCATGGTGAAACACATTGGCATGGGCGAAAAAGGCTAGATTAGACATGTTGCTGAGTGAGAATGTCTCCTGGTGGCTGAGCACTCGCCTTTTTTGCTCTGCTGGGTCACATGAATCGATTCCTAATGGGCTGATGCTTTTCAAACCTTGAATCACCAGACATTTATTGCCGATGAAAGAAATCTTTAGCGCCAAGGTTCCGCAATACAGATGAATCCAATCTTGGTGCAGCAAACAGCGCCTTCAGCACAAGTTTTTAACCCTCCAATCTTGGTACACTATTTGGCCCGAAAAAAAAGGGGGGGTGACGAGTCAACTCTTAGATCGAATCGATCCCCCTTTTTCCGGGTCAATGTCCATTTACTGTGTCAATACCGTAACTTTGTAGCTCCATTCAGCATGCAGCTTGTTAAACTGCTGCAGGTATTTGGCAAGTGATAGGATTTTACCACGGTGCAGGATGAAATGTCCTCTTCCTCGTGCACACCCTCATGCATGGGGTTGGGAAAGGGTCCATCGCAACTGTTTTTGAATTTCGGCAGCGTCTCCAGGGCCATGGCAAATAGTCCGAGCTCTTAAAAAAATTTTGTTGCTCCACTTCTTTGACCACCATCAGGCCCCTGTTGCCTCGGGCCAGCTGACTAAACTTGCCCCTCACGCAAAAGGGCAGGTATTCCACGGCAACATTCTTGGTTAACGGGTTGTGTACCAGACGAAGCCGGGCACACTCATGGGTAACGGGTGGTGTACCAAACGAAGCCGGGCATTCTCTTGGCAGTTGGATCGAAAATCTTTGGGTTTGGAAGTTTGCACGGCATGATTCACGGTGATGCAAATCACTTCGGGACCGCTGTCATCCCTGGGAATCGTGGCAATGGACAATTTGATGGACACTGGCTAGCCATCGTGATGAAACACGTTGGCATGAGCAAAATAGGTTTGTTGACTCGAGACAGACATTTCTGAGAAAAACAGAATAATTCTAGCAGTTGGTTACTCGCTTTATATACGCTCGAGGAGCGTGACGTGAGTCTGTATCCCATTGGCCAAAGCCTTTTCATGCGAGTGCTGAACGTGTTTTTCCAAAGCCAGCTTCCAAGGTGTGAGACCCACCATGCACCAAGGGACTTTGTCGTCTCGATGCATTTCCCAATCGTCTAACCACGTCAACCATTTCATGTACACGTCTGCGACTCGAGTGCAGTCTGTAAAATCCAAAATATACGCATCCTTAGTTTGAGGTTGATAGGCATCCCAAACTCGATGAGAGGGAGGACGACCCACTTGAAAGAATCTCAACTCGACCCCTTTGTCCCAGGTCAGATCCAAATGACTCGTAAGAACAATCACCGTTTTTCCAAATGATTGTGGAATGTGCACACCAAAGTTAGGATAAAAAATGATGGTATAAGAATAGTCTTGCTCGCAATACGTGACTCGATCCGGCCACTAACCCAGATTTTCAAACACAATAGTGGTGCGATGTCGACACTGGTCCAATTAATTTCTAACCGGAACCATTTTTTACATATTCTTGTCTCCACGTTTGATATTTTTTGGACAAAAAAAAATGATACTGGTTTCAGGCAAAAAAGAAATTTATTTTTACAAAAAAATATTTACAAAAAATATTTACATGAAACGCAAACAATTGCGTATGGACAGATCCAATTGGTTTAACCCCTTTAACCCAATAGTCTTTCTCACTTTCTTTTTCAAACGGGGCATGGTCAAGTCCATGGGTGTTTCTTGTTGCTCTATGGCCAAACCTCTTTCAAAATGATCCAAGAACGAGATGAGAATATTACTCTCGTCAAACAGGGAAGGCACCGTTTCAAGCATCTCGGGTTCTTTGGTTTGAGCCGGGGGAATCCCTTGTTGAAAGTAGTTTTCAAATACGGACGACACGATTTGATCCATTGAAGAGTCATCCATAAGGGTCCGCTCCAAAGTCTCGACCACAGGTGGATCTGGGTTCTGCACAGGGGGTGGATCTGGTAAAATGATCTGAGGTGTCGTCAGATCCGGTGGTAGCTGCACAGGTAGTTTCGTCAGCACTGGAAGCTCTGGAATACTCCCGGGTTGAGGGGTGACCAAGACAAAGGAAGGTCTGGCAATCAACACAGGAGCCACCGGTGGTCAGATGTGAAGGGTGGGATAAACACTCTGTCCCATTTGGAGGAAGGCCCTGGCTGTTCTTCCAAAGGTCGTTTGTTTGTCTCTGAAGGTACATGAGCCGGGGTAAGAGGACGAAGCTTGTTGGCCTTTTGATCGTACCGTTTCATTTTTCTAAAATCCTCCAGGTTAAATCCATTCTCCATGAGCTGGGGGAGAAAGGTTTCAGGGATAATGTCCAAACCAAACAGTCTTTTGAACCGTCAACCAGATATAACGGGTTCCAGCCGGGATCTTGTACGCCGTGTGGGGTTCCAACACCATTCGATGATAGAGCATCTGATCATATGGCTCAAAGCTCCTCCTAAACAAATTGGGATTGGCTCGACACCTAAGACTGGAAGAAGGAAATTCATAGATTAACATGGGGTCGTTGGTCGTTTGAATAAGGTGAATTTTGCCGGAATTTACCGTTCGGAAGCCAAAAGTAAAGTCTTTTTTTCACAAAAACATGTTTTCATAAATGTATACCATCCTCTTTTCGGTGTTTTTCAGGGGTCTTTCGGAATTTTTAAAAAGTCCCTTGAAGAATTTCCCCCACAAGACATCGTCGGGCCTGAATTCGTTCACGTGCTTCGCCTCCATGCTGGTATGCTTCAAATTATCCACCAGCGTCTTTTTTGGGACGAATTGTCTTTACAAAACAAGACAAAAACACGTTTCGTGTTGGGTTCCTGGCAAATGATGCAAGCACGGACTTGGCCCTGCCGAGCTGCATATTCCAATGCGTCTGGTTTCTCGGGCAGCGTCACGGGCATCACGGTAGTTAAAATGTGCTCGGGGGGAAGTCATCGATTTGGTCCATCATGCTGGACTGATGTGAAGCGTCGAGACGAGTCTTCTTTTATACTTTCAAACAGGATGTGTGTGGAGCTATCAGATCACGAGTGTTTGAACCAATCATGAGTGAAAAATGGGATTGATGGGTTGATGCAGAATATAGCACACATGCCTTGCACTTCAATCCAGCGATGACATATGGTCTGATTACAAAACGGACATTGACCCAGCTCACGTCCATTTGAATTTAAAAGTATCACAGGGGTTCCCTTGAATTGACTTGAGGAGCTCCAACTCGCTTGGATTTTCTTAAATTTTTGTTTAGAATATTGTTCGGTGACTCAACTGGTACCGACATTGAGATAGTGTACAAATTTAAACAGTTCGTTTGGACATTTCCAATCCATGGCATACGAGACGACTCCGTGGGTCAGCGTCCTAACCCTTGCTCCTAATACACAGCGCTCCCAAATTTTGGCTGTGGAAAAAGACGTGGGCATTTTTCTGGGAAGTGTGCATTAATTGCTGCTCATAAGGGGGTCTCTGAAACACTCTGGGTTTGAAATCATGCCTTCGATACGGGGGTGTGAAATTGGGTCTTCTAAACATCCAGGGGTCTTGTGGCCTTCGTTCTTCGTTCCTCATTTCGTCTTTCCCTGGATCGTGGAGAACGATGAATGACGGAATCAACCTTCTTGACAGGTGGATCAGGTGATTTAGAAACAATTGGTGGCTTAGAATCCACGAGATCTTTCAAAGGTGACTCAGGAACTCTAGATTGTTCCATGGGAAGCAAATTTTTCAAAGGTGACTCGGGAACCGTAGATTGTGCTATGGGTGGTAACGAATCATAAATCACATCTTGAGATGGTTCATGAGATGGAGAAGCCTTTGGAGTTGGTGGTAAAGGTCAGATAGGTGTTGGTACACTGAACATATCAATAAAATCATCATAGTCTGGGGAATTCATTTTTGCAGGAATGAGTATCATTAGATGTGTGGGAGCTTTAAACTCTATCATCAAAAAATATTTTTTAATGTAAAAAAAAATTTTTTTTATTTGTAGAGGACAATTTTAACAGTCTATTTACTATTTCATTTCAAATATTTTCACACATAAAAAAAACTCAAATTATTTAGTCTCTTTATTTACAATGTTTTTAAAATTTATCAGTTTCCCCTTTTCTCATTTCCATGTTTCAACGACTCTATGCGTTTGAATGTTCAGCAGGATTGATTGAATCAAATTTCTAATTACCGTCTGAGGCTCCCATTCCAAAATTTTACCCCATGTAATTCATTTCATGTCACAAAATGGTCCCCCTTTGTTTCAAATCTCACCTATAAACATGTTATAACACTCGATTTTTTACCCATTTTTGTACCTGTTTAAAAGACTGTGAAAACGCTGTCAGCAACTTATAGTGCAAAAAGTTAACATTACCTTATATATATAGTGTATATTTAATATAGAGTAGTATGAATTAAGCAAGTATGTAGAAAGTTTCTTCTTTGTTACTGCTTCTTATTTATTGTTGATATAGTAGTGAGTTTATAACATGAGAATCCCTCTTGTTTCTTTGTGGTGTAAAATAATTTTCCAAAATTATTCTTTCCATCTCTGCCAACGTTGGCGAGAGGAGGCACTCAAAAAAATGGGAGAATGATTACTTGTCTCAAGTTATGCTCGTTTCCAGAAATCATTCTCCCATTTTTCTGAGGCTCAACATGGTGTTTATGGGTCTATCAACAATGCTCTGCAGATGGGACAGGTGTTGCGAATGGTGTGTAAAAGGCATTTTTTGTGAAGCACATGTCGACACTGCGGTTTTTCTTGCTTGTGTATAGCAGATAGGCAGTTGGGGCATGCTACGGGCATTCGAAACACGGTATCGGGCCATTTCTGCCCATAAAACCCATCCAACACCATTTGAGCCAATGGAATCCTGGGGGCTAGAGTCTGTGGACCCTGCTCTATCCAAACCTTGGTCATCAAATTGTATAGTTTGGGCTTGCCGATTACAGTCCACACGGCTTGGATAAATGCTCCTTCTCCTTTCCTGGCCTCCTGTTCCAGGTGCCAGGAAAGGAGGCCAGGAAAAGGTCTGCAGGTTCCAGGTACGCATAAGGCTCGAGCGAAGGAAATTTCCGGAGGTCAAGATGTGGAAACAGCTGACGAAACCTTTCAACCAGGTCCACTGTGGATCCGACAGCAATGATCTCGGAAGGTTTCAGGGTGTTTACATGGGATCGAAGCAGCACCATAAAATTGATGAAATTGCCAAGGTCTGCTCCTGGGTACAGTGAAAAATTAAGCGCAAAGACTTTGTCGTCTTCCATGTCTCATGAATAAAATGATGCGACTGGTTTCTGGGCTTTGCTTTTATAGTAGACAGAGGCGGAAGTGGCTTCTCATTGGCTACTGATAAGAGATTGAATTGGATCAACCTTGACCAGAGGATCTGTGTATTATATGGAATGATTAGAAGGCTGGATGTATTTCAACCTTGACCACATAAATACTATTTTGAGAGAGAGTGTTGTGTGCAATATATATATATATATATATATATATATATATATATATATATTCAACCTATATATAATATAGTTTCCAACCTTGGCATAATGAGAAGCCCAAAAAAATGGGAGAAGGATTACGCAGTAATCCTTCTCCCATTTTTGGGGGGATTAATACGGTGTTTAAGTTTCCCTCAGTGGGTTGTGTATTCTGCAGAGGGGGCAGGTGTTGCTCACGTACATGTGTCTTAGGAGGCAACACAAGTGAAATGCATGACGCTGCTATGTTTGGAAAGGATGGCAAGCTCTACTTTAGCCTGGTTAATGTTGGAGGCCTACTTGGTCGTTCCAAAGTATACGAATTTGTGAATAGATTCGACAACCTCGTCATTCAAGGCCAAGATGTGTTGCTGGCCTTCAAACAGTATCCAATCATGACGCAAAAGTCAAAACTGGTGACTCCCGATGTCGTCTTTTACATTTTGAATGCCGAACTGTCGTCGTTGGCCACGAGTTTTGCCATCAGTCTCAATGCGGGCTCTGCACTGGTGGAGAACCCTAGCAACCTGTTTCTGGAGAGTTACAAAACATCTCCCGTCTTGCATGTCCAAGACTCTCCCGTCTCCAATTCAATCTTGGTGAGATTGTGAGTCCAAACTTTTATCGAAAAGGTGCAGGACATGCATAGGATTCAAAACGGATCAGAACCATCAATACAGATGGTTTATGAGGCCTGCTTGAGGGCTGAGGCAAGGCCTTCTGTGGCTGAGAGGCTTTCTCTACCTGCGAGGATTCCTACTTCACCTGTTCAAAGAGCTGCTGAACCTGGGAGGATTCCTACTTCACTTGCTCAATGACCTGCTGAACCTGAAAAAATGCCACCTTTGGAGATGGTGGATCCCTCTGTTTCCGTAAATACAGTGGAGGTGACTCCACCCCTGATCACTCGTTGCGACAAGAGTACCCAAACAATTTTCCCCTACCTTCATGTCAAACGCCTGGATTTCGGAAAAAGGCGCGTGGAACCACCACAGGCCAATAAAAGACTCTCCATCAAACAGGAATCCTCCGAGAATCCTGTTCAACAGACTGTTTCAAAAACAATGTTTTGGGGGGCCCAGAAATCATCCTCTCATTAAATTGGGTAATAATGGATACATTATTCAACACACAAATGTAAAATAAAGTTGGTGTCAATAAATGATTAATTGTTCAAACATGTGTCTTTCATACCCCCATTTCAAACTTGGAAGCCCGTTTCCCATATTTCCTTCTCCCTTATCAGTCACTTCCTCCTTCTTTCTACTATAAAAGTAGGGCTCAGAAGCCAGTCGCATCATTTTACTTTTGAGACATGGAGGCCGATTTAGCTTTCACACTGCATCTTGCCTTGTACCAAGAGGCAGACCTTGGAGAATACATCACCTTTATGATGAATTTTCGGAATAATTTAAATAGTTTGAAACCTTCCAAGGTGATTGTACTCGAAACAATCTGTGCCATGATCATTATTGATCTGCTGATACAAGTCCTACCTAACAACGAGCCACACGACGTACCTTGGTTCATGCGTGCTGACCTGGATAGTGATTACATGGAGCATGAGGCCGCCAAAATGAAAGGCGCCTTCATCCAAGCCCTGTGGAATCAATATGCCATACCCAAATTATACGGTTTGGTGTATAAAGCTTGGAGACAATATGGTGCTCAAAACTTGACCACCTGGACTCAATTGGCTCAAGCGGTGTTGGACGGGTGTTTTGGGCAGAAATGGCCCGATAGAGTATTTCAAGTGCCAGAATCGTGTTCGATTTAACTCAGCACGATGCACTGGCCAGAAAAGACGCAGTGTGGTCATGCGTTTCACTTGCTTTGCCTCTTACGACACATGGACGTGAGCAACATCTGCCCTCTCTGCAGAACACCCAACCCACTGACGGCAACTTAGAAACCGGATTGAGCCCCAACAAAATGGGAGAAAGATTACTGAGTAATCCTTCTCCCATTTTTTGGCCTCCTCTTTATGCCAAGGTTGGAAACTATATATTGCACGCAACACTCTCTCTCAAAATAATATTTATGTGGTCAAGGTTGAAACACTTCCAGCGTTCTAATCATTCCATGTAAGACACAGCTCCTCTGGTCAAGGTTGATCCAATTCAATCTCTTATCAGTAGCCAATAAGAAGCCACTTCCGCCTCTGTCTACTATAAAAGCAAAGCCCAGAAACCAGTCGTATCATTTTATTCATGACACATGGAGGACGACAAAGTTTTTGCGCTTAATCTTTCACTGTACCCAGGAGCAGACCTTGGCAATTTCATCAATTTTATGGTGCTGCTTCGATCCCATGTAAACACCCTGAAACCTTCCGAGATCAATTCTCTCGGATCCACAGTGGACCTGGTTGAAAAGTTTCGTCAGCTGTTTCCACATCTTGACCTCCGGGACTTTTCTTCACTCGAGCCTTATGCGTACCTGGAACCTGCACACCTTTTCCACAATTACCTGGAACAGGAGGCCAGGAAAGGAAAAGGAGCATTTATCCAAGCCGTGTGGACTGTAATCGGCAAGCCCAAACTATACAATTTGGTGACCAAGGTTTGGACAGAGCAGAGTCCACAGACTGTAGCCCCCTGGACTTAATTGGCTCAAAGGGTGTTGGATGGGTTTTATGGGCAGAAATGGCCCGATACCGAGTTTCAAACGCCCAATGCATGCCACATCTGCCTGTCTCCTATACACAAGCAAGAAAAAACGCAGTGTGGATATGTGTTTCACAAAAAGTGCCTTTTACAACACTTGGACATTCGCAACACCTGTCTCGTCTGCAGAGCATTGTTGATAGACCCATAAACACCATGTTGAGCCCACGAAGAATGGGAAAATAATTTCTGGAAAGGAGCATAGCTTGGGACAAGTAATAATTCTCCCATTTTTTTGGGTCCCTCCTCTCGCCAACGTTGGCAGAGATGGAAAGAATAATTTTGGAAAATATTTTTACACCACAAAGAGAAACAAGAGGGATTCTCATGTTATAAACTCCCGACTATATCAAAAATAAATAAGAAGCAGTAATAAAGAAGAAACTTTCTCTCTACATACTTGCTACATTCATACTACTCTATATTATATATGTACTATATATATAAGGTAATGTTAACTTTTTGCACTATAAGTTGCTGACAGCGTTTTCACAGTCTTTTAAACAGGTACAAAAATGGATAAAAAATCGAGTGTTATAACATGTTTATAGGTGAGATTTCAAACAAATGGGAACCATTTTGTGACATGAAATGAATTAAATGGGGTAAAATTTTGGAATGAGAGCCTCAAAGGGTAATTAGAGGTTGGTTCAATTAACCGTGCTGAACATTCAAACGCATAGATTCGTTGAAACATGGAAATGAAAAAAGGGGGAAACTGATAAATACGAAAAAAATTTTAAATAAAGAGACTAAATATTTTGTGTGTTTTTTATGTGTGAAAATATTTGAATTGAAAATATAAATGGACTGTTAAAATTGTCCTCTAGAAGTTAAAATTTTTTTTTTACATTAAAAAATATTTTTTGAGGGTAGAGTTTAAAGCTTCCACTCATCTCATGATACTAATTCCTGCAAAAATGAATTCCCCAGACTATGTTTATTTTATTGATCTGTTCAGTGTACCAACACCTATCTCACCTCTATCACCGACTCCAGTGGCTTCTCCATCTCATGAAACATCTCAAGATTTGATTTATGATTCGTTATTACCCATAGAACAATCTACGAATCCCGAGTCACCTTTGAAAAATTTGCTTCCATGGAACAATCTAGAGTTCCTGAGTCACCTTTGAAAGATCTCGTGGATTCTAAGCCACCAATTGTTTCTAAATCACCTGATCCACCTGTCAAGAAGGCCCATGTCAAGAAGGTTGATTCCGTCATTTATCGTTCTCCGTGATCCAGGGAAAGACGAAATGAGGAATGAAGAACGACGGCCGCGAGACCCCAGGATGTATATAAGACCCAATTTCACACCCCCGTATCGAAGGCATGATTTCAAACCCAGAGTGTTTCGGAGACCCCCTTATGAGCAGCAATTAATGCACACTTCCCAGAAAAATGCCCATGTCTTTTTCCACAGCCAAAATTTGGGAGCGCTGTGTATTAGGAGCAAGGGTTAGGACGCTGACCCACGGAGTCGTCTCGTATGCCATGGATTGGAAATGTCCAAACGAACTGTTTAAATTTGTACACTATCTCAATGTCGGTACCAGTTGAGTCACCGAACAATATTCTAAACAAAAATTTAAGGAAATCCAAGCGAGTTGGAGCTCCTCAAGTCAATTCGAGAGAACCCCTGTGATGCTTTTAAATTCAAATGGACGTGAGCTGGGTCAATGTCGGTTTCGTAATCAGACCATATGTTATCGTTGCATTGCAGTGCAAGGCATGTGTGCTATTCTGCATCAACCCATCAATCCCATTTTTCACTCATGATTGGTTCAAACACTCGTGATCTGATGGCTCCGTCCACATCCTTTTTAAAAGTATACTTGAAGACTCGTCTCGACGCTTCACATCAGTCCAGTACGATGGACCAATTCAAAGACTTTCCCGAGCACATGCCCGTGACGCTGCCCGAGAAACCAGACGCATTGGAATATGCAGCTCGGCAGGGCCAAGTCCGTGCTTGCATCATTTGCCAGGAACCCAACACGAAACGTGTTTTTGTCTTGTTTTGTAAAGACAATTGGTACAAAAAAAAAGACGCTGGTGGATAACTTCAAGCGTGCCATCATGGAGGCGAAGCACGTGAACCAATTCAGTTCCAACGATGTCTTGTGGGGGAAATTCTCCAAGAGACTTTTTAAAAATTCCGAAAGACCCCTGAAAAACACCGAAAAGAGGATGGTATACATTTATGAAAACATGTTTTATGTGAAAAAAGAATTTACTCTTGGTTTCCGAACGGTAAAATCCAGCGCCATTCACCATAGTCAAACAACCATGAACCCATGCCGATATATGAATTTCCTTCTTTCAGTGTCACGTGTCGAGCCAATCCCAATTTGATTAGGAGTAGCTTTGAACCGTTTGGTCAGATGCTCTATCATCGAATGGTGTTGGAACCCCACACGGTGTACCCGATCACGGCTGGAACCCGTTACATCTTGTTGACGGTTCAAAAGACTGTGGTTTGGACATTATCCCTGAAATCTTTCTCCCCCAGCTCATGGAGAATGGATTTAACCTGGAGGATTTTAGAAAAATAAAACGGTACGATCAAAAGGCCATCAAGCTGCGTCCTCTTACCCCGGCTCATGTACCTTCAGAGACAAACAAACGACCTTTGGAAGAACAGCCAGGGCCTTCCTCCAAATGGGACAGAGTGTTTATCCCACCCTTCACATCTGACCACCGGTGGCTCCTGTGTTGATTGCCAGACCTTCCTTTGTCTTGGTCACCCCTCAACCCGGGAGTATTCCAGAGCTTCCAGTGCTGACGAAACTACCTGTGCAGCTACCACCTGAGCTGACGACCCCTCAGATCTTTCTACCAGATCCACCCTTAACCATCTGTACAGATCCCAGATCCAACTGCATTGATCCCAGTGACACCTGATCTGACGACACCTCAGATCATTTTACCAGATCCACCCCCTGTGCAGAAACCAGATCCACCTGTGGTCGAGACTTTGGAGCGGACCCTTATGGATGACTCTTCAATGGATCAAATCGTGTCGTCCGTATTTGAAAACTACTCTCAACAAGGGGGATTCCCCCGGCTCATACCCAAGAACCCCAGGTGCTTGATACGGTGCCTTCCATGTTTGACGAGAGTAATGATCTCATCTCGTTCTTGGATCATTTTGAAAGAGGGTTGGCCTTAGAGCAACAAGAAACACCCATGGACTTGACCTTGCCTCGTTTGAAAATGTAAGTGAGAAAGACTATTGGGTTTTAAGTGATTAAACCAATGGACCTGTTTATACGCAATTTTTTGCGTTGCATGTAAGAATTTTTTGTAAATATTTTTTTGTAAATAAATTTTATTTTTGCCTGAAACCAGTCTCATTTTTTTGTCCAAAAAATATCAAACTTGGAGACAAGAGTATGTAAAAAATGGTTTCGGTGACAAATTTATTGGACCAGTGTCGACATCGCACCACTTTTGTGTTTGGAAATCTTTGTCGGTTACCGGATCGAGTCACGTATTACGAGCAAAACTATCTTTATAACATCATTTTTTATCCTATCTTTGGTGTGCACATTCCACGGACATTTGGAAAAACGGTGATTGTTTTTACGGGTCATTTGGATCTGACCTGGGATAAAGGGATCGAGTTGAGATTCTTTTAAGTGGGTCGTCCTCCCTCTCACCGAGTTTGGGATGCTTATCAACCTCAAACTACGGATGCGTATATTTTGGATTTTACAGAATGTACTCGAGTCGCAGACGTGTACGTGAAATGGTTGACGTGGTTGGACGATTGGGAAATGCATCGAAACGACAACGTCTCTTGGCGCATGGTGGGTCTGCAACCTTGGAAGCGGGCTTCTGAAAACAAGTGCAGCAGTCGCATGAAAAGGCTTTGACCAATAGGATGCCATCTGACGTCATGCTCCTCGAGCATATATAAAGCGAGTAAACTGCCACTAGAATTATTCTGATTTTCTCAGAAATGTCTGTCTCGAGTCAACCAACCTATTTTGCTCATACCAACGTGTTTCATCAACATGGCTAGCCAGTGCCCATCGAATTGTCCATTGCCACGATTTCCAGGGAGGGCAGCGATCCCGAAGTGATTTGCATCACCGTGAATCATGCCGGGCAAACTTCCAAACCCAAAGACTTTCGATCCAACTGCCAAGAGAATGTCCGTCTTCGTCTGGTACACAACCCGTTACCCAAGAATGTTCCCGTGGAATACCTGCCCTTTTGCGTGAGGGGCAAGTTTAGTCAGCTGGCCCGAGGCAACAGGGGCCTGATGGTGGTCAAAGAAGTGGAGCAACAAAATTTTTTTAAGAGCTCGGACTATTTGCCATGGCCCTGGAGACGCTGCCGAAATTCAAAAACAGTTGCGATGGACCCTTTCCCAACCCCATGCATGAGGGTGTGCACGAGGAAGAGTACATTTCATCCTGCACCGTGGTAAAATCCTATCACTTGCCAAATACCTGCAGCAGTTTAACAAGCTGCATGCTGAATGGAGCTACAAAGTTACGGTATTGACACAGTAAATGGACATTGACCCGGAAAAAGGGGGATCGATTCGATCCAAGAGTCGACTCGGCATCCCCCCCTTTTTTCGGGCCAAATAGTGTACCAAGATTGGAGGGTTAAAAACTTGTGCTGAAGGCGCTGTTTGCTGCACCAAGATTGGGTTCATCTGTATTGTGGAACCTTGGCGCTGAATCGTGCTGAAGGCACTGTTTGATGCAGCAAGATTGGATTCATCTGTATTGCGGAACCTTGGCGCTAAAGATTTCTTTCATCGGCAATAAATGTCTGGTGATTCAAGGTTTGAAAAGCATCAGCCCATTAGGAATTGATTCACGTGACCCAGCAGAGCAAAAAAGGCGAGTGCTCAGCCACCAGGAGACATTCTCACTCAGCAACATGTCTCATCTAGCCTTTTTCGCCCATGCCAATGTGTTTCACCATGGTGGTGAACCTGTTCCTATCGAATTGTAGATTGCTAGCATTCCGGAGGACGGCAAAGATCCAGAAGTGATTTACCTCGCGGTGGACCACTCGAATCTCTTTACGACCGCCAGATAGCCAAGCCAACATGTACATCAACGAATGGCTCAGCTTTAAGAGCCCCCTGCCCGGATCTGTACCTTTCGAATACCTGTCTTTCTGCATCAGGGGCAAATTTTGTCACCTTGCCCAAGGAAACAGAGGCCTCATCGTCGTCAAGGCTCGGATCAGAGAAAAATGTATGAAAAGCTTGGACTTTTTACCATCAACCCGGAAATATTGCCCCATTTCCGGGATTTGAATGACCGCACCCTGCCTGACCACCTACACGATGAGGTGCACGAGGACTATGACATTTCCGAGTGCACCATGGTGAAATCCGGCCGATTTGCGTGATACCTACAGCATTTTAACAAGTTGCAAGCTGAATGCAAAAAACAAACTACCCATCTAGTGAGTGAGTGAAAAAAAATTTTTACCCTTTTTGATTGAATGTTTAAATGCAAGTTTTGGATAAAAAGTAGGTGAAAATGTACAATAGTCATGTAAAAAGAGTCGTTTAAAAAGAAAAGGTGGGAACAAAACAACAATAATGCGGTGTTGGGATGGTTTTCGTTTCAAATGAGATGGGTTTCATTTTAAATGAAGAGGGTTCTAATGAGATGGGGTTTTCATGATTAATTTCAAATGAGATAGTTTTAAAAAAGGGCGTTTTCATTTAAAAAAAGGTTGTTTTCCATTTCGAATCATTTTTTGAAAGTGTCACGGTGCTCAACTATTTTTTAGACCGACTGTATTATTAAAAATGTATTGAAACTGCTGAACTTGTAAATAAGAGTGTAGATGAGGTAATAGTTAAAACTTAAAACAATTTTCTCTAGATTTGGTGTACCAAATACTGTAGTATCAGATAATATACCATTTAATAGTTATATTTATAAAAAGTTTGCAAATGATTGGTATTTTGATTATGCATTCATTTTAGTCGTCATTACTCCCCAAGTAATATAATGGTTGAAAAAGTAGGAGGAATTTCTAAACGCATTATGAAAAAGCCAAGGGAAGATAGACGAGATTATTTAGTAGGTTTAATGGAGTATAGAAATACCCCATTATCATGTCTTGACCTATCTCCAGCTCAAATGATGTTTAATCGTAGATTAAAAGCAAAATTACTAATCTCGAATAAATTGTTAAATGCTGAATTATTTAATAACTTTCGAGAAAAGTTAATAAAAAGGCAAAACGTTCAAAAGATACATTATGATAAAACTGCTCATCCATTACCTGAACTTGAACCAGAAGATAATGCCAGAATACTAAATTTTAAAAACAAAACTTGGGAACCAGCTAAAATAGTTTCAAAACATACATTACGTCCTAGGTCATATTTTGTTAAAAATCAGTCTGGCAATATTTTAAGACGTAATAGAAAACATATAAGAAAATCAAGCACACTCTTTAATATAGAAACATATCCCAATGACATAAATACTTTCAATTCTGATTCAGAAGTAATTGTAAATCCTCAAAATATACAGAACTGTAACGAGTCAGATTGTAATGTCCAAAGAAGTAACCGTGTTTGTAAACCACCATCTTATTTGAATGACTATGTTACATGATTAATAACTTAAAAGGGGATGTCATGATAACTGTAACTGTGAATGTGTACTTGTGTTAACTGTGTATTGTAACAGTATACGAATGCTTGTGTTGTAGCTGTTGTGAGATGACGTTGTCACCTCATGCTTAATAAAATGATATTATAACCAAGAACTGTTTGTACGCTTCGAATGCAAATGTTCTGAAAAACATTCTGAAACTAATAAACATAACAGTTCCCTTTATACATTTCTAAGAAAATGTTCCGATTTATTATTTGAAATAGATAGTCCCAATGCCCTTAATAAAACTGAGACTGAATTGGTTCATTCAGTCCACTTAAGTCATTTCCATCAATCTGAAAATTTTTGGTTGAATTATATTCAACAAAATACCTATGATAAAGAGAATAAGAAAATAACTAAAAGAAACCTCTTACGTAATACAGAAGTAACTGATTCTTAGTATTTGTATGATATCATGTATTTTTATATCAACTATGGTATTGTTTGGTGTATTATTTTCGAATACATACAAAAATTTGGATGAATTATATGCTAGCAATAATACAAATCTAATACTATGCATGTACATGAGGAAACCTGTAGATCTTGTCCTGGAAGACATTTAGATTTTACAACGCTACTGTACATTTATGAGTAAAAAATTTCATTTTTATCAATTAATTTTTTAGAAATGTTATTATTGTGTTTATTGTTATAGTTTCATTTATTTTATTGAATTTTGATTTTATTATTCCTACTACTTAAATAGCAGAATCCTTAGAAAACAAAAAAAAATCAGTAGGCTTAAAAAAGATATTGTTTGTTTTTGAAAAAAATGAAACTGCTACTTATAAGTGAGGAGCTTTTTAAACATCTGCCTAACCATTAATTAGATGTTACTACGATGGTGATACAAATTTATTATCTTAGTATTTGTATATGTATTTTTATATGCATTATCTTATTGTTTATGATATTATTTTCCAATGTGTATAAAAAAATGAGTACATTACCTGCTAGCTTTACTAGGAATCTAATATTATGAAAGTATAGGAGGAGACGTGAGGTTATTCTGGATGACAGGTAGATTCGAAAATACTACTGTACAGTATGTGTAAGAATTTGAATTTTATCAATTAATATTTTAGAAGTATTATTGTTTTTGTTATAATTTCGTTTATTTCATTGTACTTAATTTTAGTATTCCTATTATTTAAATCTACTCACTGTGAGTAATATGTGTTTCCAAATGATGTTATGTATTGTTTTGTACACATTGAAAATTGATTAAGTTTGTAAGAGAGAAAAACTACGCCATTGATTCCATCTTTAAATTGGGGGGATGTAAGGATAATTAATTTAGAGATTTAAAATTAAATTCCCTATATAACTATATAAGACTTAACTTTTATATTCCATTACATCTTCAAGTATTAAATTAAAACATTAGAGACAACATTTGATCCAGTTCCATCTCACTATTTTTATTATATTTTAAATTCAAAGATTTAAGTCTGACTTCGATTTTCTCGATATGCTCATTGCAAATGGTAATTTTAGCATCAGAGTTATCAAACACTGTATCCGACAGAGACATGAAAATTTCTTCTTTCACTTATTCGTGTTTTATATTAAGTCTTTCAAACTGATTTAATTTAAATGACAATATTTTTTGTCACCTTCCGCAAAAGTGTCCAAACAAGCGCTACTAAATTTTCACTGGCTGGGAACTTCCTTTCAACAACTCTTATTTTGCTCTTTGTGCCTTTACGCATTCCAAACACAAAAGTTCTAAATATCTTTTAAATGCACAAGTCCTATTAGTTGTCATGATTAAATAAACTTCAGCGCTGCGGGTCTTAAGTCTACAGGTGTCGACAGCTTACGAAATAAAATGTGCCATAAAGTTCAATGATTTTCAATAACATATAATACGACTTCTTTCTTCATTCCAATCAAATCGAACAAAAAACAACACACACACACAAAGTACAGGAAAAGGGTTGTTCTACTTACGACGTGCCAGAGGGGTGGAAGGTTACGAATTCATAACAGTAAAAAATGCTTAATTATGGAAAATTAAGTAACCCCTTCACGAATTTTCTTTTGATCCTTACTTCCTTATTAACTCGTCTTCAATGTTGTGTTGGCAGGCCCGCTTTTCCGCTTAAGCACATGCCTAGGGCGCAAAAAGTTGGAGGGAGGAAAAATTAAAATTACAGAGAACGCGTACAACCGCCTAATGTTTATTAAAAAAAAAACAATTATATTCTCTTTCATTTTTATATCTAAATTATCAAATTTTCGTTTCGCTATCGGTCAATTTATTATGTAAATCACTTGGCTTTTCTTCCCAAAGCATATTTCGTTTCATGTATACGGTTATTGAATTGTTCTCAAAACTTGAAATAAAATCTCTATAGCAGCACTTCTCAAATTGTAGGGCGCGCACCCCTAGAAGGGCGTGATAACTCTACTTTAAGGGGAAGCCGAGCATATCGCGAAACAGTTAATAATTAATAAGTTCATGCAATAATGTATATTCCCATACGATTGTATTAATTTACTGTATTTATTTATAAAAGAATGGCGGGGAGGGGAGGGTCCATGATACCAAAAGGTAAGAAATGAACAAGATTGACCAAACCATATCACTCTCTTTCCTTACGGCTATCGGTTGCCAGTCCGGGACACGGTGGGTCCATAGGTGGTGGGTAATGGAAGGAATCTCCATTAAAAAAAGACAAAGAAAAGGAAAGAGTCAGAGAGTTGAGGGAAAAATCCCCCCGAACCAAAACTGGCAAAGTAAGAACTGAAGGAAGGGGAGGGGGTTCTCTGGAAATAATGGGAGGGGCTAACAATTTGAAGTGCCTAGGGCGCCGGGGAGGTTAAAAACGGCTTTGTGTGTTGGTATGTGTTTACAGGTAGGGAATGGTTTTCTCTAAGTTTAGTTTCACTTGAAATTGATTTTTTATTAGAAAACATTTCACTTGACAACATTGATATTTTTAAAATTGAGAAGTCAAAAGGATGGAACTAATTGCATTTGTTTGCAAGCATTTTCCCCCTTATATATCTTCCAGATTAATGTTCCCCAAAATAAGCGTAAGTAAAATAACTTATCTCAAGAAATTACGCGGGGCAAAAATTACATAATAATTATTGTCACATTTTTAATAGTTACTTTAAATGTTTTCTTTTATTTATTCGTGAGAATGTTATATAATATTTTGCAAATGATATGCTTTTCTCAATGAACAAAACTCTTATTTTATTTAGGTTGCCTTGTTTGCCTGCATATCACACTAGCGGTGTATCATGAATTCGAGCCCTAGTGGTATTGAAGACTCGTATAGAGGGGCTGATGTAGGTTATATCTTTCCAATAACCCTTGTGTTGCTTTAGAGTGCTGCGTGAATACTCACTCACGCCCTATTTCACATGCATTACTTTGAACAATCTATGGATGTGAAAAATTTATGTGTTCAAAGTTTAGAAAGAGATACAATTTCAAAAGGATTGAATAAAACATAAAGGGTTCCGAATATATATATACCGGGGGCAAAAGTCCGTAAAAATTTTAAAAATTCATAAAATCCGGAGAAATGAATGAAAAAAAAAACTGTTTGCAGGATCAGCATTAGTATGTCACGGGATATTTTTTAAGCTAGAAAAAGTAATTCGAAAAACATCCGGTAGGTGGCGCTGATGTACGCAAATCAAAGAAACAATGCATAAATAATGAACAGAAAACTTTCAAAACTTTATTACATCAGAATATGTTCCACATGACCACCACCACAGGGGAGAAGACATTCCAGACGAGTGTCAAATCCAGCAACGGCAGAGTGCAACATGTCAGAATGTATGGAGGATACTTCTCTGCGGATCGCATCTTTCAGTTCCGACAGACTTGATGGACCGGATAGATACACGCGAGATTTCAAATATCCCCACAACCAGAAGTCTGCCGGTGTTAAATCTGGAAACCGAGGAGGCCATGGGTACCTGCTGCGCCTGCTAACGATTCTGTCTTCCCCGAACGTCTGTATCAGGAATGCCTTAACCGGGTTAGCAATGTGACTGGTTGCTCCATCCTGCATGAACGTGACATTCAAAATCTGACCTCGTTAAATTAAACATGGCACGACAGTCTCCCGCAGAAGCGTTAGATAACGCTGAGCATTTACCTTTTCCGTTATCCATCCATACATTTACTTGGCACTGCGTTTCAAAGAAGAAGGGTCCTATGATAAATGAACCCGTGAAACCACACCATGCTGTCACTTTTGGGGAATGCAATGGCTTCTGTGTGTACTCACGTGGATTAGAGGTCGCCCAAATGCGACAGTTATGGTTTTTAACGTCACCATGAAGCAAGAAATGAGCTCTATCAGTCCACAAGATGTTAAAAACCCAGGTGGGATCCTGTTCCCTTTTAGAGAAGGCCCACTTCGCAAATGCTTCCCTCTGTGCGGTATCTGCTGGCAAAAGTTCATGGCACGATTGCAATTTGCATGGGTACAGCAGGAGGATTCGACGAAGAATATTGCTGACAGATGATGGTGGTAAGCCCAATCGTCTGGCAGCTTCAGGAGCACTGCTGGTCCCTGAAGCTGCTTCGGACGCAATCGCTTCCATTTTGACAGCAATGCAGGGTGCACGTGCTTCTTTCAAGCATTGTCGTCCGTCTGGCTCGCGCTCGATCCTCCAACTTTCCAGTTTCCTCAAAACGTTTAACAAGCTTTAAGAGACTTGCAGGTGTTAAAGTGCCTTTTCCACTCTTCACATTTTTCTGAACTCAGAATTTACGCAAGGCAATAGTCGCTGATTCCTCGTTCATGTAAAATAACTTCACCAACAAAGCTTTATCCGGCGCACTGAGCATCCTTGTTCTCATTCACTGTTTGTAATGATGAAATGAATGTGGATTCATTGAGAGCAAAGGTTTTTATAGCCGTCTGATTTGCATATTTCCACCACAGACGCTTGTAACAGCGTCACCTACCGGATGATTTTCGAATTATTATTATTTATTTAGCTTAAAAAAATCCCATGACATACTAATGCTGATCCTGCATACAGTTTTTCTTTTCGTTCAATTCTCCGGATTTTATGAATTTTTAAAGTTTTTACGGACTTTTTGCCCACCCGGTATATATATATATATATATATATATATATCTTAACTCTTTGAATTTTTATTAAAGATTGAAATTTGAAAGTAGTCTTGGGCTACTAACTTCAAACTTCATAGTTCTGAGCAATGGCCAAATGACGAAGATGATACCACAGTTGGAACCATTTCTCAAAACTTCCCCCCGCCCCGCCAACGTGATGAGTTTGATCCTCGGCAAATATTATCTAGGATCACTCACTGTACATTGCAGGTTTTCACTACGGCTCTTATTCATGACTGGACAACTCTGGTTTCGATTGATTTCGCAAAGATTACCTCTTTAATGAGTGAATATTAACGTCGCACTGTTCAGCTACTCGAGGCTTTTGGTGATGGACCTCTTAATTTTAAACCACAGTCAAGTGACGAGGACGACACCTGAGCTGGAACTTCCCTTTCCTAACTATCACATCACACCCACAGAACGTTTGAGCTCTTGACAAATTAAATGTGTATCGCTGCTCTATACTTGGCGGGTCTTCAGCGGTACCAGGGTCGAACTTATGACACGCCGGCCACGAGTCTGCTATCTTGACCACTAGCCTACCGTGGCCACGATTACCTCTTGAAAAAAAGGCCAACAAGTAGAAAGCATATTAAAGATTCCCACTTCTGAAAAAAAGGCAATGCTAATTCCCTGGTATTTAATATAATTTAAAAAAATAATTAAAGCTAATAATTATTAAAAATATACTAGAGATTTTATCGTGAGTGCCGAAATACTCACATTTCAACCATACACACTAACTCGAGAAAAATTATTTCACGTGGCCTTACGTTTTTTCAGATACCTTATTTATAAAACCCTAAAATTCTGTTTCATGTATGTATTGATTTTCTGTTTTAGGAGGTTTAATGTATGAGGAGTCCTGTATTTTTTTCCTGGCATAAATTATTCTGCAAGTATAAGAAAGATGTAGAAAATATATATTTTTTTTACTAGACATAAATAATGTGTAGATTTCTCAGTTTGGAATAACTTCTCTTAATATACACTCATTGCCGAAAGTAAATCACGAATAGAAAAGTGTTCTTTCTAAAATTTAATTTCAGACCAGTCAAAAACCAGGTCAGTCCGTCATCATTCTGATTCCCACCTGATTCAGTAGGTCAGATTTTCTTTAATCATATATCAACAGTTGGATGTGATGGAAGTTGCTATTTTGAATGAAACAGTGAATTCAAACAAATAGTGTATTGATATTTGTTTTGTTTTTAATTTATGATGAAAATTAATATTTTATTTCTATTAAGAAAAAGAATTGGCATGTATTATTTTATAAAATTTTAGAAATTTGAAAACTTTATTCTTTATTTAATACTATTTTAATGCAAAATATGTGGGGGGCACATTCTCATAAAAATGCAAAAATACAATTATACACCAATATTGTCGATAATTTAATTTTTTTTAAAAATACCATTTTATTACTACATAGATCCCAAATTATGTTGTATGTTAGATAAAGCAAAGAAAAAGAATTGGTAAAATGTGTAAGGAACAAACTTTTTAGTTCATTAATGCATTTAAAAACTGAGTAACTCTATTTTTTAATTAATAATTTAAAAAAAATAGTTGTTATATACTACAATTCATTTGAAATACCTTTTTAAAACATTAGATGTATTATTTGTAAAAGTAATTGCATTTTCATATAATTACAATGCATATTTACAATCAATTACTTCTTTTCAGGCTATAATTCATGCTATCAAGAAAATATAAAAAAAAACAATAATAAAAAAAAATTTAACTCAATTCCTACTTAGATCAACAAATTTTACTTTAGCTACTTTTTATTAAATAGTTACAATTAATATAAATATGTATGTACATATGTAAGAATCACAACATTAAGTATCATTTGGCACATTTCACAAACATACGACTTTTTCATTTGTATGAGTCCGTAAATGTCTTTTTAAATGATGAGTTTGAGAAAAACCCTTGTTGCACACACACTTCACAAACATAAGGCTTTTCCTTTGTATGAGTCCGTAAATGGATTTTTAAAGTATGACTTCGAGAGAAGCCCTTGTGGCACATTTCACAAACGCAAAGCTTTTCTTTTGCATGAATCCGTAAATGTTCTTTTAAATTACTAATTTGAGAAAAACCTTTGTTACAGATTTCACAAACATAAGGCTTTTCATTTTTATGAGTCCATAAATGGTCTTTTAAATTACAAGTGTGAGAAAAACCCTTGTTGCACACTTCACAGACATAAGGTTTCTCTTTTGTATGAATACGTAAATGTGATTTTAGATTACCAGTATGAGAAAAACCCTTGTTGCACATTTCACAAACATAAAGCTTTTTATTATCTTGAACATGCAGATCATGGCTTGAGTTCCATTGAGTGAAAGCCATTTTGCTAGTTTGAAATGTACAAGTTTGTTTCAAGGATATGAAAACAAATAATATTTTTTTAAAAAAAAAACTACAGTGAAGAAAAAGGGTCTTGCACTCTTGTTCAGAATAGGAATTTATATTAACATCTTTCTGTAATAGAAAAAAATGTATTCAATATAATGTAATAAATGTATATATATATATATTAAGCAGAATTTTATTTTTTCATTATAATTTATGAAGTAAATAAATTATTAGGCTTTTAAATGACATTGTTATTAAATCAATCAAAATCTAAAATATAAATTAAATATTAGTCACTAAAAATATTTTCATGTAATACTTTATAAAGACAATCAGGTTAACATAAGCAATATACAGGACACTGAAAGAATATCATGATAAAATTGAATACCTTTTTCGAGGAGCACTTTGTCAGGTTATGCCCTGCTTTATGGTACATAACCTGATGTGGGTTTTTGGTTTGAATTATTATTTAGATTACGAGTAACAATAAAGCAATTGTCGACTGTCAACATAATTTTTAACAATATATTAGTAAATCATAAGAAAAGAGTTTAGAAATTACAAAAAAAAATTGTCATTTAATAGGCAACATCCTGTGTTACTGGAATCGGAACTCAACATGCAAACATTTGTATTGCAACTTTACAAGCAATTATCTCAAGCAATTAAAATTTTTAAAGCTGCAAATTATTTCGTTTTTTTTTTTGCAGGAAGATAGATCCTACATCTCGATCTAACATAAGTGAAATTGGATAAAATAGCTTTTGACATGATAAATAAATCTTTTTTTTTCTTTTTTTTTGCAGTAGGATTATTAACACATTTTCCAAATATTAGTAAAGATGTGCAAGAATTGTTACTAGCATCTTGCTGATCATCTGAATTTAGTGAAATCTGTTGAAATTTATCTAATGTTATACAAAAGGACATAATGTCAAGTTTCACCTCTTAAAATATTAATCCCATGGTAAAACAATATGTATAGCATGCCAACAAGTCAAAATTGGATGGTGGGCTCAGTAATCACAATCTTTTGAAGAATTAAGAAGGTTGCCAAAAGTTTTAGATTGTGCTGGAATTCAACTTATTGAACTTTTCTGGTCATGAATACTTTTTGATAGACTGCATTTAAAAATACTGTAACAACAGGTTTTTTTAAGTGTATGTTTGGTAAAATTCTACAGCGTAAAAAATGAAAAAATAGTAAAGAAAGATACAGAGAATAGCAGTAAAAATATATAATTCATATACAATAATTTCAGACACAGGTGTTATTTAAGAAATGCAAGCCATTGAATCAGTTGATTGTTAATAGCAACATACTATAATCTTTAATTTTCCTTCTGCATTTTTGTTGGTGTACTCTGAAATGTATTGTTCTTGGAAAAAAAAATCCCTCCTTCTCTATTAGAACACATACTTGGGCCGTCATATTACTGACTTATAAAAGCCACAGGTGCGCTTAAGTAAATCAAATTGACTTTTTGTTCTCCACAGCCTCCTTTAAAAAACATTATATATATTGATTAAAAAGTAAATGAAAATAGGTTGAATTCTAATACAAATTTGAGAGAATAAAATAAAATTTTATATGTTAATACAAAATTTTTTTCATACTAAAAATAATTAACTTGTATAAATTTTAAATTGTCCCTATTTGTCCAATTTCTGTGTTATTAGGAAGAATACTACCAAATTTGTGCATCAAATTTGACTGCTCATGGATTAGAATATTGCTACAATTGCTGGAGATTGTACCGCTCTCTTTTTTTCCGTGTCTTTTCTCGTGTGTAGATGTATGAATGTTGATTCAATTATTTTTCGAATTACATCCATTATGAGTAACTTATTTTCAAAGCTTCCTGGAAACTAGTCATTTTATTTTTGAACATTTTATCTACATAATCATGTGTAAAAATTTTCTTTGCGCAATATTAAACGTTGATTTTTGAATTTTACTTTTCTCTGAAGTATGAAGAACATATACAATGGCAAAAATCTTATTTTTAATAAACACAATTCAGAGTATTAGGGAAAGTTCCCAAATATACTATTCCACAGTTGATGCATATTACAAAATGTTCATGAAGATGTTACTTTCTTCTGTTAATAAACAAACTAAAAATCTATTTAGGGTTGTTTAAGGACAAATGTGTCTAACAATCTTATGTTTTCCGTTTGCTAGTACTAATATTTTTTCCCTATTTTGTTCCAATGTGTTTCAAAGGAGATTTCAAATTTATTTCTACAATAGTTTTATTTATCATAACCTTTAGTTTCACCTCAGTATCTTATGTTAAAACTCAAATTACAAAACTTGAATATTTCTCAGTTCTTGGACCAATATAAAAGACTAATTAAATTTATTTACCTCTTCTGCTTATGTAAAAAAAATTATAAATCTTTTTTCTAACTCATACATATTGAAAAACAAAAAGATATCACGAGAACCCAACATGGTAATCTCATTAAGTTTACTTAACACAGTCAATTGTCATCCAAGTGATGAAATTGGTACTTATGAATTATCACAACAGTCATGTGAATTCATTAATAACCCACCAAGTTGTCAACCCTGATTTCCTATAAGTCCTACACACTGAATCAGTAACCAGGTACTTCGCTTCATATAATGTCCCCAATAGGTAACGATAATATGCAAGTACTGTGAAGTTAAACATACTGAAATGTTTATTCAAAAAATAAAACTAAAAAGAGCTTTTAAGATCCATTAACTTAAAAACAGAAAATAATAAAATGGTCTTAAAATTTCTGAATAATACATAAAGTATTATGAACACTTTAATAGTATGGTAATTCACAAGTTGATTTCAAAAGTTAACGTAAAAATACTCATTTTTGACCTCTTTTTATATATATATAAACTCAGTTAAGTATAATTTATAAGAAAAAAAAAGATATTTACTAATTTCCATAAATTCAATTTGTTGTTAGAATCATATGGATAAAAACAATCAATGTTTAGCTCTCATATTTTTCATTGAAAAAAAAACAATTAAAAAAACCAGTTGCTTATGAAGATGATTACAATATAATCAGCTTTTTTCAAATTTTATTGAAGCTGAGTTTAAAACAATGGGACATTGTTTATTTTTAACATATAATTTCATTTATTCAACACTAAAAAAAATTATCCTCAAAACATTAAAAATTTACTTCCTCAAACAATGGGCAACTTTCATATTGGAGAGGTTACATATTTTTAAAAACATATGCAAAAGTACTCATATATGAATTGAAAAATATTTTTCAAGATCTGTCTACGCAGAAAAGATTTCAACTGTAAGCTGTTGATCTTGGCAAGGGTGCTTGATTGAATCACTTACATACAAGTCCACAGATACTCTGTGCATGCCTTAGATGACCAGGACAAAAAAGATTCCCTATTCAGGACATTTATTAAGCCTTTTTATTCCCATCTTTTGTGTGGCTGGGATAGCCTAGTGGTCAAGGTCACAGATTCATGGCTAGCATGTCATGAATTTGAGCAAAGTATTGCAGAAGACTAGCTATGTAGAGGAGACTGATGCATGCTAAATATATTGAGGCTCAAACATCCCCTTGTTGGAGTGGTGATGAAGTTTGTAGAGGAGGGGGCCAGCTCAGGTTTTGTCCTTGTCACTAGACCATGGTTCAAAGTTACAAGGTCACTGGCCAATAGCCCTCATACAACTATATCTATCTCCCTTATCTTTTGCTAATTACAACTTGTATGAGAATGGGTTGTCATATACCCATTTAATAGAGAAGAAAGTTGTTTTTGCTTTCGATAGAACTTCTGTGCGATATATAGAGAAGGTTGTTTTTGCAGCCATTTTGCAATGGACATACATCTTCAGTAGGTTTGAGTGTCTTTGAAATGTTTTCCGGTGAAGCTGTGAGCCATATTAGAGAGGCGGGTCAGTTAGTTGAGTACGTTTATAAGTGATAAGTGGCCGGATATGACAATTCAACTGTAAACTTATGCTCCATAATTGGTATTTTAATGTGTAAAATAATACAACCTGTGCACATATTTCACATGTACATGCATCGGTAATGTAGTTCAAAGATATATGTGCAAACATATCCATTTTATTTGTAGTAGTAATATAAATGAAATCATTAAAGCTATTGAAGGAAAAGACTTTCTATGCAGATAATGGATTAAGAAATTATCATACAGAGGATTGAAAATTTTTGGAAGAAATAGTATATGTGTATAATTTTAGGACTACAAGAAAGAAAATGTCCAAAGAAGGATTTCAAACGAAATGTATGAAAGTGAATTATAAATTATTAAATCAAGCATCCCCAAAGCAAAATGATCATGCTTTAAGTTTTTAAAGGAATTACTGCATTCACATTTTTCCTAAAGCAAATCAAAGAATTATATTGAAAAACTTGAATATGAAGCCCCAAACAAAACAAAGACATACATTTCAACAAACATTCTGGAAAGCCTTAAATACATAACGCAAATTAGTATACAAATAAATTATTTTTATTACACTATTATTTATTATAGGTGTAGTTGCAATATAAAATTCCGGTAAAATCCTAATCTGGCACACTGCTGTTTTTGGCGCCATTTTTTTCGCCAAATGGCGCCAATAACCCGTTTCAAAAAATGACGTCATGGAAGAAAACGAAAAAAATTCGGGGGTTGACGGTCTCAGCTCCTGTTCAAAAATCCTAAAAAACGGGGTTTCCGTAATGGCGTCAGGGACGCTGAAAACACATGTATTTACACAAAAGCATAAAATAAAGAAAAGGGCAAAAAGAGAATTTCTACGAGATAAAGGCAGTAAAATAAGGGAAAATTTTTAAAAATTGTAAAAATCACTTACCACTGTGTTTTTAATTTTTAAATCATTCACTACAAACTCATTCATATTCTTGCCAAACCAATACCTGGTTAATCGCAAGATCACACAAATACTCAATCTACTATGACTAAACCACATACCACCTTTTCTTACACTCCGGCAAACAAAGTAGGGATTCTCTTTCGACTGTACTCGACAACGCCATTCAAAACCATCAATCGTACCCTTTCGTTCAACCAAACGCATACCCTTTTTACACTTCGGACACTCATATCTGGAGGGAATTAATCCTTCTTTCATAACCCAATCTAAAACAGCCTTATTCCCTTGCTCTCCAAGCAAAATAAAAAATCCTGTGGTTGCCTCGCTTTCAAGCAATTTTATTTCGCAAGCCATTCTAACAACCGGTGGAAAATCAAGCCAAAAATCGGAACACGTGGGGAAGAAAGTAAGAGCAGGGGTAAACTCGACGTGTTGCAGCAGGGTCAAGGGCGAAAATGGACGATGTCCACTTTTCACCCGATTTTTTTTGCTTGACCGGTTTTAGGGTTGCCATATGTTAGCCACCGGACTGGACAATCCGGAAGGGTTGCCATATTGTAAACTTTATCGCCAAAATTTTTGGCGCCAAAGATTTTGTCGCCGTGTGCTTGACTAGGATCCATCCAAAATTCCTTACTTAACAAAAAGCATTTGCTAATTCTTGACTGATTCGAACATAACATTTTTTCTGGCATTATAGCTATTATTGTAAATTCATTATCATAAATAGATTATAGTAATGTATTTCTAAATGATTAGAATGTATCTGATAATTCTCAATAATTGATTTCTACTTTAAATTTATTAGCATGTGCACAATATAATTATGTCTCTCATTATTGAACATGGTTTGATACTCTAATGTAATATAGAATTCCAGATTAACCAGATATCTGTAATTGTAGATTTATATAGTTAAATTTTAACGAATGGATAAATGCATAAAGAAATAAACCGGTTACATATGTAAATTTAAAGTTGAGTTTTTTCATCGATGATAATGTAAAATATAGAAATAAAGGCCACTAAAAAGGATAAATTAATAAAAGTGATTGATAAGTTTGCAACCACTAGCCCATTAAATATTTATCAAAATATGGTTCAATTCTACTTAACCTGCTTTAAAAATTGAAACTGATTTACAAATTAAAATTCAATTTCATTTTTGCATTAGTTTATTTCGTATTCATTACTTTGTGACTGCTACCCTAGAGTGGTAGAGATGTTTAAATATCATTTGAAAGTCAAATTGGTTTTACAAATTCTGTACTTAGATATATTGCTCTTTATTTATCGAAAAGAATGTTTAATTTGAGTTTTAAACTTAGATGCACATTTATAATTCAAAGTTTTAATAGATTCTACATGGGAATCTGTACAAAAAAATCTGTACAAATTTCAAAATTTTTTTTGTTGTACTGTAGAATCCTATAATTAGTCACCATTATTAGTCACAAGCATTGATTTAAACAGTTTTCTGACTTAATCCATGTAAAAATGCAAAAATAAACTATACATACCAAAAAAACAGCGAAATTAAGAAGTCAGGTAAAGTAATTTCTCATGAGTTGATGCAGGTTTACCTTCACACACACAACTGAAATCGCGAAACTAAAACATATGTTTACAGTTAATATCTTTATTTGGGATTTGGAGCAACAAAGGCTATTATCCCATACAAAACTATCAAGTATCAATAGGTTATTTTAGTTAATGTCAAAATATTTCATCTTCTGAATAAAAAATCGGAATATTGATCTGTTTGATATAGCTTTCTCCAGTAACTCTTTGCCCCTCAGGGGGCTCACCTTCTTTAGGTGAGTACGGGTTTCACGCTCCCGAGGTACCCTAGTGATCTTTTCCTTTTCCCTTGGGGTTTACTGTCTTTGGTATAAACACGGGCTTCACGAACCCGGGGAACCCTAGTGATCCTTCTCTATTTTCGGCCCTCTTTCTTGCCATTCAAATTTCCCTTTTCTTCTTTTCACGTAAAAATATATAATCTTTTCTTTTAACATGTGTTTGGTGCAGTTTGGCCATAGTTGACCCTTGCGCCATTAAATTTTACAGTCACTCACTCACCCAGTAATTCTTTGTGGGTGATATTGCAACTAGGATGAATTTTGAGAAAAGCTTTAAGGTGATTTCGAGGGTGAGTATATCTATCGCATCTTAATAAAATACGC
Source organism: Trichonephila clavipes (assembly GCA_019973935.1). Classification (NCBI taxonomy): domain Eukaryota; kingdom Metazoa; phylum Arthropoda; class Arachnida; order Araneae; family Nephilidae; genus Trichonephila; species Trichonephila clavipes. Next base: position 125,028 of record BMAU01003018.1, on the reverse strand, counting down.
TCCAAGTCATTTAAACGATTACAAGAACTGCACATTGGATTATGCGTTAAATTAAATTTTTGAAGAAGTCCTGGGGTTTATAAGGTTGCCCACATTTTCAAAATATTTGCTTGAATAAAAATTGTTTGCTTTTTTAAATCTTTCTTGGTACATTTTTTTTACTGATGTCTTCTGAAGCAATCCAGTCTATATAAACGTCAGACTCCGTGACAGACCTTGCAAGATAATCCGCCTGCTCATTCCATATAGTATATTAGAGTGTCCCGGAGTCCAAAGTAATACCAGTTTATTGGTATAATATGACTGTATGTAAATTTTGCTAGCTAGTCTGTGAATCGCACTATGTGATTTAATAGAATAATTTTGAAGAGCCTGAAGCACAGAGGGACTATCGGATAAGATTAGCAGATTTTTGTTTGAAACAATCAGATCATCTAAATCTTGGCAAATAGCCAAAGCTTCAGCAGTAAAAATAGAGTTATTGTGATTTATTCTGTAAGCAAAAGAAAGATTTTCTGTTACACCAGCTATGGATGTTATTTGATCGATTTTCAATGCATCGGTGGCTATTATTTGGAAGTCCTGAAAATCATGCTCAACTGTTTCATCAAATTAACCCCTTATAGCTTGAATTGGTAACTTTTTCTCCTGAAATTTGAAGGTATTAGTATATATTTTACATGGGAGAAATGAAAAGGTTGATATTCTGCGGATTGTGATGATTTGATTACAACTAAAATTTAAAGGGTGCAGTATGCTAACAATATTATTTTTATCCTCCTTTATAATTTTTAAATTCAGATAATCAGGATTATTGCTATATAATGGAGAAAAGGTTTGATTGGAGATTTGAGAAAGAAAACACTTATTTGCCATTCTTCTGTTTTGGTCCGAAAGGATTTCTTGCCCAGCGAGTTTCATTACTGCATTTTTTTATGCCCATTGTAGAAGACCAAGGGCAATTTTGAGAGCATTGATTAAATTACATTAAAAGGCTTCAACTGATTGTCAGACCATTTATTTATTGTATGACATGTATAAAAAAAGATGCTACTGATGCTATTATTGATTAATTGGATAAGATTTTTAGCTCTCGGTACATAATGCCTGTAAGCCACACATTTAAGAGCATTGAGTTTTTTCAGTGCTTTATTTTTCATTTGATGCGTAATATATTTGTATTTTGATTCCGTTTCGAAAAATATATATATATACTCCTAAATATTTAATAGAAGATTGCCACGGTAGAGAGGGGTTTCAGCTAGTAATATATCAGGAAATGAGTGAATCCTTTTGTTCGAGAGTTCAGCTATTGTACTTTTGTTTGGATTTAAATTGAACTTCCAATAATTACACCATTGACTTATTCTCTCTTAAATATTTTGTAATTTACGACAGTTGATAATGAGCGATTGATGTGAGAAATAGATAAAAGTGTCATCAGCATAAAAGAAAAACTCGACTCCAGTCTCCAATGTGTCAAAGAAGTCATACATATAGATAGTGTATAGTAATGGAGACAATACACTACCTTGGGGGAGTCCGTTCAACAGTGTTTCTTAAGATGAAAGACATCCCCTCCCCCCATCGAATTTGCAGTGATCTGTAAGATAAAAATTCATGCATCCAAAGCGCTATTTCCCCAGTTATGCCAATTTGTAAACACTTGTAAATGAGACCGTCAATACATATGAAGTCACAAGCACTCTTCATATCTAAGCTAATCCCCACGAAGTATTTTTTCCATCTTTACGTCTGTAATTGCTTTGAAAATTATATAAGTTGCTATTCTGTTATCTTTAAAAGGAACAAATCCATAATGTTGATGATGTAGTTTCTGTTCTGTTATCAGGAATTTGGCAATTCGATTGGCTAAAATTCTTTCAAATGTCTTAGAAAAAACTGATGTTAAAGTGATAGGTCTATATGAGGGATTTTAGTTTTATCTTTGCATGGTTTGGGAATTGGAAGAATTATAGCATGCTTGCATGCATTTGGGATAATTGACTTTTCAAATATCTGTTGAAAGAAATTTAAGATTATCATTCGTTCACTATGATTCAATAATTTCAGGAATTTAGCCGGGATCTGGTCTGCACCTGGGTTTGTGTTCTTAGCAGATTTTATTGCTCTATTTAATTAAGAGATATGAAAGGGTTTGTGGATTAAACTATTATCTTGGGCAAAAAAGTCCAAAGAGAGTGTCTCATGGATAATATTATTGGATGCGATGTTCTCTGCAAAGAGTGTTGCTTGAGTGTGTAGATGATATATTATTCTGTTGTGTATTTGAAAGAAATTCACTGTTGACCCAGGATTATTTTTCATTGCGATTTTCTTTAGGATATTATAGAATATTCTTGGGTTAGGAATATTATAGCATACTGCATCCCAGTGTTTCTTTTTGGATTTTTTTAATATAAAATCGGAGCCACACACAGCTAGAATATTGCTTATATCGAATCCAAAATTTTGGGGAAATTTCCCGAATGGCTTTTTTTCTGAAGTATTTTTTAAGTTTATAAAGGTTATGAGAGAGAGACAAGTATTATTCCAATAGGGAGGGAAGATTCTATTAGAGATTTTTATATTTCTAGTATTATTTGAAATTATTTTGGCAAAATTGTCAGATGGATTATGATTGTAATCGCATATCTTAAAAACTGTTGATTTTGCTTGTTTTATTATTGTGGGCCAATTCACTTTTTTTATAAATCACTTAATCAGGTTATGAAAATTAAAATCTGAGATAACAGGACAATGGTCACTATTGTAGGAGCTGTCTAAAACACACACAAAAGTATCTGTATACGATGAGACTTGAAGAGCATAAAGCAGTGTTTCTCAAACTTTCAATACTTTCAATACCAATATTCAATCATAATTTTCCTTGCGCCCCCCATTCTATACAATAACAATGCATTGAATTCAATAATACTATACTTTGATTCTAAAGCTATATTAAACTTAACTCACAAAAACAGATTTTATACATTTTTTACCCTATTATGGGGGTAATTTTGATTTCCCCAAGTACCCCACCCCAAAATATTTTGTTGAGGTTGAAAAGTGTTTCCTACACTTGTCCCACTTAACTGTGACTGAGCGCGCCATACTTTCCCGCCTTCCTACCCCAACTAAAACTTTTGAACCCCGTACCGGAACCATTCTGTAAACAGAAAGTGCAACGGACAGACGCAAGGTATTTTGTCCGCATCAATCCGCAGCACCTTCAAAGGTGTAATTTTCATTTACCCGCATTACTACTTTTAAGTGTAAATTTTAATTGTAAATATTTATTATCTGTAATATAAAAACATTTGTACTATCACCATCGCAGGTTGTTATTCGAACTCAACCAACGGCACCATTTGGAGGCACCGACGAGATCGTCATCATCGATTCAGAGAAGCAAGAGATAAGTACTATTTTCATTCAACGTTTGGGTTTAGTTTCTCCAGTGGCATAACGTACACCCCCGCAACCTCCCGCGCTGCGGGGGGCCCAAAGGTAGACTGACGCCGTTAACGTAGAATTTCACAAAATTAGCTTTACGTTTTTTTAATCCAATTTTTAAGCGATTTTCAAATTGGTGATCTAACATCATTCAAAATCAAAAATTTGATCGTTTATTAGATATCTTAGATCCAATAACTAAATCAAAAAACATTTTAATTTGCTGTAATCCCCGCGACGAAAGAGATACTTTTCTTTAGTGTTTTTTTTTCAAACCTAAATTACTAACAGATAAAAAGAAAGTCAGACGGAAAATTGGATAAAATACTAGAAAGATTAAAAAAAAATTCATCACTGTTTTTTTAGTATACTTCATGTTAGCGGTAGGGAGAAAAAAAAAGACATGTTACTTTTTACTGAAGTAGCAAAGTAACTTATTGGCGTCTTTAACTCCCCCCCCGCCACGTGTATTTCATTTCCATTTAGCGAACTCGTAAATAACGTACATCTGCTTTTTTCATGAAAAATAGTATTGGGATATTTAAAAACGCATAGAGAACATTTTAAATGATTATATGGTCTAGATTTATGATTTAGAAATCCATATGCCCACAGAAATTTCCTTAGATTTATGAGTATTCAATCAAATAAAGCATAACGATAAATGTTTCACAAAACTGTTATATATTTTTATATTCAATGCATTTATATATAGGGAGTGTTCCTTCGCTGTTAAAACATTTTATCTCACTTCTCTCATGTAATATTAGAACTTTTTTTTGTAAACGGAATTAAATGTTCTGGTTCTTATACTGTTATTTTGTTAATATGACAAGAAGAAACGCGGCCCCAAAAGGAGTGAAGTTAAAAAAACTTTGAGTGGTTCTTAAAACGAAAAATTCAAAAGGAAAAGGAGTATAATATTAATAGCAAATATGCAAAATAGGATTACTTTTTAATATCCGCAAGTTCATCATCTTGTGCAAGTGCTAGTAGTAGTAATGCCAGGAAACTTGATGAACAAATCTTGGAAGTGAAAATTAATCCGCAAAAAAAGTACAGTTTCGGACACTTCATCTAATAGGGATACTCTATCTAAAGAAAAGTAGTCGGAAAATGAAAACGAAGAAACAAAATTGATTAGAAATTATTTTGCGCATTATATGTAGGTACGCCCATAGATGCAGACTTAAAGGAACAAATTTTAAAATTGGGCCCTTACCAACCAGAAGGTAATTTCCAAAAAGATGCCAAAGGAAGGAGCTTTTCATCATCTTATTATAGTTTCATATCCAAGGCAGGACAAAAGATCGAAAGGGAATGGCTGTGCTATTCAACACGACTTCATGTTGCTTACTGTCAGGTATATTGGCTTTTCGTTGATAGAACAAATATGTATTTTAAAGAAGCCTGGTGTAAAGGTGTGAATGACTGGCAAGGAATATAAAAAAAAATTAAAGAGCATGAAAATTCTATAATTCATATCCAAGCATGTCGCACATATGACATCTGGAAACAAAATAAAACGGGGGATTCATTATTGAGATGCAATTTTAAAGGAGTTAATAAGGTTAGTCAAATCTTACGAAGAATCATAGACGTTACAATCACTCTAGCGATGTGCAATCTTCCTTTTCGGGGACACCTAGAAACTCGAGATTCGACTCAAAGGGGAAATTTTTTTAATAAAATAGACCTCTTGGCTAAATATGACCCTCTTCTCAATGTTCATTTGTCAGAAAAAAAAGAGTTCAAAAATATCTTAGCCCAAAAATTCAAAATGAATTTATTGCTATTATAGGCTCTAGAATAAAAGAAAATATAGTTAAAAATATAAGGAAATGTCCTTTTTTCTCCATTATTCTGGACACGACACAGGATATTTTTAAAAAAAGACCAATTAAGTATGAAAATAAGGAATGTAACAACTGATGTTAATGGTAATAATGAGCCAGATAATATCATAATTAACGAAACGTTCTTAGGCTTTATTGAGGCGGCAAATCAGACTGCAAAAAGTTTGGAAAGTGATGTGTTAAATTTTCTCAATACACTGGATATTAATTTGGCCAAGTGTCGAGGACAAGGATATGATGGAGCAGCCAACATGAGTGGAGCGTATGGGGAACTACAGAAATTAATTAAGGACAAACAACCAAGATCAAATTACGTTTACTGTTCAACACACAACCTTAATCTTGTTCTAAGCGATGCATGTAATAACGTGCCTCACATGTAAGAGAATTTTATGACTTTTGTCAAAAAATTTACACATTTTTTGGGGCTCAGCATTAAAAGGTGGAGTGATCTGAAAATTGTGCAGAATAACGAGAACATTCAGCAGACTATTAAATCATTATACACGACAAGGTGGTCTTCTCAATTTGACTCTGTAATATCAATTCGCTACAATTACATTTCGATTTTAAAAGTACTTTCAAATATTTTACTAACCAGTACTAAGCAAGACGAGAAACAGGAAGCTTTAGCGATTAAAAAACATATGTAAAAGTCTCAATTTGTTTTTTTGCTAATTTTCCATCGTCAAATTTTACAAAGCATAAATTTAACTTCAAAAGCATTACAATCACCAAAAATAGATTTGGAAAACGCTAAGACCATGTTAAATTCTAGCTTAACGTCTATCGAGAATCTTCGTAAAAATTTTGCTAATATAAAGGAAAAAGCTATTAGTTTGGCTAAAAAATGGGGTATCACCCCGGAGTTTGAAAAAAAGAGACATAGGAAAGTTAGACAGTTTTTCGATTATTTCAATGCTGATGAAAAACTGCAAGGCAGAGAACGATTGTTTGAGGTGGATGTTTTTAAGACCAATGTTGATGTTATTACTACTCAATTAAAAAATCGCTTTGAGAGTATGAATGGTATTTACAAATCATTCAGTTTTCTTTCTCCCAAAAATATTGTAAGCACTACAAATGATGTCTTATATAATGAAGCCAGTAATCTTCAAAAAGTATATAGCCTCGACCTATCTAGTGAATTTATAAATCAAATTATGTCTCTAAAAGCAGTTTTTAGTGAAGATTTAATGAAGCTAAATTCGATAAAAGATTTAGGTAATTTTTTGATGATTCAAAGTAAGTTTGCTGCGCCAAGTTCACCAGATGTATGTATTGAAGTTTTACTGTTTTTGACTCTTCCAGTTACTTCTGCAATTGCGGAAAGGTCATTTTCTAAATTAAAATTAATAAAAAAATATCTACGTTGTTCGATGTCAGAAGAGGGCTTCTCCTATTTGTCTCTGATAAGTATTGAATAACAAGAAGCAAGAAAAATTAAATTGGATGAATTAATAACCAACTTTGCTAAGAAAAACGTGAGACGTCAACCTCTTTTTTTGTGATTTACTTCTTGAATGTAGGGCTGTATATTTGCTAGTAGTGTGTGTCACGAACAACCCAACGAACTAGTTAGTTTTGTAGTTCAACTTGAGTGGTACTGCGAGCGCATTCTTTTTTATGTCCATGCTTTCTTATTAGTAACACTAGTTGTGTCTTTGACTTTTTGACAATTTATGCTAGAATTTTATCGAGCTTAAGGTCAAGCTCATCCCCGGATTCATAAACAAAGAATTTGGTAAGTGATACCTTTTTTCTATCATAAGGATCTGAAATCGAAAATATTATTTTAAAGTGTTTGTGTTTTTCTTAGTGTATCGTTTTTATTTAAGTTACCAGGTAATCAGTCGACTGTTGTTAGATTTTCCATTTTTTAAATACTATAAATAATCTTGAATGTTAAACGTTATTTACTTTGTTTACTCACACACAGGTTAATTTTATATTCAGTTTTAAGTTTAATATTTAAATATTTTTACGTGATGTGTAAAGGTACAATATGTTATGGTTTTGCAATTTTTGTGTATATATATATATATATATATATTTATATATATATATATATTTATACATATATATATATATTTATACATATATATATTTATACATAGATTTATATATATATATATATACTTATATATATATAAATGTATACATATATATATATAAATGTATACATATATATATACTTATATATATATATATAAATATATATATATATATATATATATATATATAAATATATATATATATAAATATATATATATATATTTATATATATATATATATATATATACATAGTAACTACATAGAAATTACATAGTAATATTTATGATAAAAGAGATGCCTTTAATTTTAATATCATCAAAGTGCCTTACTGGAATTCTAATTTATCAATATCTATATATAGACATATTATTTTTAACTATATTTATCGCAATAATGTATTAGTTAGCGATAAAGCTAATATTTTTTAAATCTTAAAAAATTTTTAATCACTGTATTGAACATGGATATCCTGCTAACTTTCTTTGTAATTATATTTATAATGGTTTTTAATGATACAATTTGTATTACTGTAATTATTTACTGTTATTATGTTTTGTATTGATTTTTTAAATTTATACAATATCTAATTTATTCTACAATTATTAATTAGATGGCGCCACATGCTTATTAAATTTTTTAATATATATTTTTTACGTTTCTTTTATATTTTACACTAATTTTTATATGATTATTATTTTTATGATTTTTAAAAGTATATATATATATATATATATATATATATTCTTAATATCGTATCGGAATTAATTTTATGCGGTTCTGCTCTCACCTCTCGTATTTGGCGGGAACACACTACTTGTTGATGCACTCTTGGCCATCATTTACACTCCGATTCAGTAGGTTATGTTTTTGTTCATATGTTATTTAGCTTAATGATTTTTTAATATGTAAAATCTACATATATAATTCTTTCCTTTCCTCTTGGTACATAGTATGACAAATTACAGGTGAAGGTTGGCTGGCCGCAAAACTTGTTTAAACCTGCAATCCTGGTTCCTAAGGCCAGGAGTTTGTCATTATACTACTGTGCCTTCTTCCTAATTTTAGTTATCTTAGGTATATAACTATACGTTTATTTTTATATTTTCGTTTATATATTTGTGTATATATATATGTATAAATTTTTATATATATGTGTATGTATATGTATATAGTTATATATTGAATTTTTTATACTGGATTATATATATATTAATATATATATATATATATAATATATATATAATATATATATATATTTATATATATTTATCTATATATATATATATAAATGTTGTGTTGGTTTGTGTATGCTGGCATAACTCAAAAAGTTCTGCATAGATTAATCTGAAATATTGACATAACGTTGCATTTGACTCCGCTCAGGATCTTATGTACTTTTTATTTCGAAATTCTCTCTAAATTTTTTTTTATTTTAATTTTTATGTGATTTTTTGGTGTTATGACGTCGTACGATGTCACGATTCGCTCTGAATGCGAAAATTTAAACTTTACGCTTAGATTTTTCCAAATTATTGTATATCTCTTCTATGGTTATGTTTATGCGTTGTCATATTTATCTATTTCTTGTTCTTTGATACGTAATTGGGATTATTTTTCGAATAAATCATTTTTTTAAAATTATTCTTTCAAGAACTCAAATTTTGTTTTGTAGGTTTGGCAACAGTCGGATAGCCTTATCGCGGGATGTTTACGACTTTGATTAAATTCTCCATCGGGTTTTTTTCTGTAATTTTAAGCTAAATTTATTTCTCTTTATCAAGCGAAAATGAAACTAACATAATTGACTTATGTACGCTTCTTATTTTTCTACCAAATAGTTTCCGTCAACCATTTACCTGAAATAAACAGACGTAGCCAAATGCCGCGATATAACATTCAATATTTGGAAACAATACTTTTTTCCCACTTGGAGATATTTTAATTCGACGAAATTAATCGACGGAGTTTTTAATCGGAATGTTTTTTTCTTTTTTAGACAACTTTTTAAACTTCATTTGATTCTTGCGTAGTATCGCAACAATCGCCAACTTTAATGATAACTCGCAAAGTTGGCCATTCCATTTTTGCAGATGTTGTACGCGCGGAATTGGCAATCGTGCTTCGTTTTATACAATATAGCGAATAGGTTGCGATAATGCGTAAGTACCTTTCATTTGATGTTAGTATTGAAATACAAATGTTAAAACTAAGATTTTCTGATTTTGAGTCATCAAAAATATTGCACCTTATTTTGTTTTTCATTGCTTTATAAGATTATAACCTTCTTAAACAGATTCCATTAGTAATTTGTTTAAAAAAGTACTTGAAGTTATTATGGTTTGCTTTTGTCAGGGACGTAGAGCTACCGCTGTATCAATGATGCAGGAGTCCCAACGAATGTTATTACAATTCCACTTACATGGTGCTCATATCTAAAAAAGGGCCACAAAGAAATTTGGATACAAGGCCCACTCAGAGCTGTTTTTTAATTTCGTATGTTTTTGTTCAAACCTTCACATTAACTGCAGTCAATCGGCTTGAGTACATAAGGTTGTATTGCAGAAACTCGAACTTAGGTCATCATACTGGCCAAGCAAACGCAGTGCGAGGGATAAATGCTGATCAAATTAGAGTAAGCATCAGTGAATGAGCAAAACAGACAGAGGGCTCAAATACATGTTCAGGAAGCAGGTGGTCATAAGATTGTAATTATTTTTTCAAATTATACTTTCGCGTTGATAAAGGTAGTTCAGCTCTTTTTATGTCAATTACTGTTAGTATTGTATATCATTTTTCAGTTTATTTTTAAGCACAGGATATTTACTTTGGATAATCTATATATATAAAGGAGAAAAGCCACTCACTCACTCACTCACTGACTAATCACGATATCTCCGGAACTATTAAACCTACAAACTTGAAATTTGGTATAGGTAGGTTCCCTTCATGGTGTAGACGTCCGCTAAGAACGGATTTTGCAAAGTTCGAACCCCAAGGGGCGTTTAAGATAATTATTTCCTTTACTAAACTATTAGATGTAAAGTCGTGAAACTTGGTACACAGGTTTTTCTTTCATAAAGTAGAGATTCCCTACATAATGATTTTTACAAAAATCGACCTCCAAGGGGCGTTGAGGGCACTTAAGGGGCGTTAGACATAATTATTTCCATTTTTAAACTATTAGACGTACAGTCTTGAAATTTGGTAAGCGGATTCCTTTCATAGAGTTCAGATCCCCTACTGAATGGGTTTTGTGAAAATCGACTTACAAGTGGCGTTGTAGAGAATTAAGTGGCGTTATAGGCAATTAACTCCTTTTTTAAACTATTAGACGTAAAATCTCGAAATTTCGTAAGCTGATCCCATTCATTGAGTAGAGATCCGCTATAAGATGGGTTTTGTGAAAATCGTTTCCTAAGTGGCGTTGCGAGGACTTAAGGGGTGTTTTACATAATTATTTCCAATTCTAAACTATTAGACGTACAGTCTTGAAATTTGGTAAGCGGATCCCTTTCATAAAGTACAGATCACCTACAGAATGGGTTTTGTGAAAATCGACCCCAAGTGGCGTTGTGGAGAATAAAGGGGCGTTATAGGCAATTAACTCTTTTTAAACTATTAGACGTAAAATCTTGAAATTGAGTTAGCAGATTCCATTCACTGAGTAGTGATCTGTCATAAGATGGGTTTTGTGTAAATCGTTTCCTAAGTGGCGTTGCAGGGACTTAAGGAACGTTATAGATAATTATTTCCATTTTTAAACTATTAAACGTACAATCTTAAAATTTGGTAAACTAATTCCTTTCATGGTGTAGAGATCCGCTACAAAATAGTTTTGGGGAGAATTGATCCGCAAGGGTCACTGAGGGGGATTAAGGGGCGTAATAGATAAATATTTCTGCGTTTCAACTAATAGAACCACCTGCTTGAAAATTAGAAGGTATGTTCCGTTCATGGAATAAAGTTCCTTTTACAAAGATTTTTGCGAAAACGGACTCCCAAAGGAGTTGGTTTGCGAGGGATTAAGGCATGTTATAGAAAAATTCATGTTTTTGAATTTAACTCACTTACTTGAAATTTGTTGAGCACTTTTTTTTCTTTAGTTGAATAGAGTTCCCCTAAGAATGGATTTTACGGAAATCAACTCCAGGGGGAAGCGGGGAAAGTTATTGGGGCGTATTGATAGACAAAATTCTCGTTTTTGAACTGCTAAGACTATAATAATAAAATTTGGTTTGCATGTCTCTTTTGTTGAATTGGAATCCGCTAAAAATGCTGTCAACAAGGTATTGATGATAAAAATTCCATTTTTGCTCTGTTAGATTTAGACTTGAAATTTAGCACGCATGTTTATTTTATGGAGTAGAAATCCACTGAAAGTTGCTTTGGTGGAAATCCACTTGATTATTAGGTTAAGTGAGCGAAAAAAATCTTTCTACTTCGATTTTAGACATAAATAGAAATTAGATATTATAATTTATGTTCTTTTTATATCAAGGGGTGAGAGTGTAACAGCTATAAATATATTTTTCAATACAATCGAATTCTTAATGCTAGATATCAATAATTAATATATATGTAAACAGTATACATATATGCAACATCGTGAAATACCCAGTGAAGCGGGTGGGTAACGGCTAGTTTTTGTATATAAAATACTAAATTTAATTCTGTACACTATGTATGTGTTTAGCGAGTAACATACAGATTAAAATCTTCCACCTACCGTAAAATACGGTCTATAACGCACACTTTGAACACAAAAAAAATAAGATCGAAATTTACAAGTGTGAGTTATACGCTGGGTATAAAAATGAGGGCTTTAAAAATTAAAAAGTAAATGAGCATAAAAAAGTTAAACTTCTAAATATTTCAAAATACTATTTATTTAAAAGACATGACATTCTTATTGAACTTAAAAGGTGGTAGTTCTAAAAGTATACTATTTTTGCAATTGCTTAGATAAACACCTTGAATAAATCGCTACTAAACATAACAGCATTGCATTTGTACATTTCAGGTTTCTTCGTAAAAAAAAGGGTGCACATATATAGCGAATATACCTAAAATTTAAAAATTGCAGCTTGAAAGTATGGGTGTGCGTTATATGCCGGACTTTATGGTATATTTTATCTTTCTCCAATGAATCTAAATTAAATTAATATATAATTTTTATGGTACTTATATTTTTTCTTTAGTCGGCCATTTACCTAAAATCAAAAGACCGCCAAATACTACAATATGCATTCAGTAAGGGAAGAACATTCTATGCCTGTTTGTGCACAATAATAATACTTTTTTGCACTTGGTAGTGAATTTTTCCACGAAATAGTTATTGTAGTTTTTAATAGTTGGGGCAATAACATTAGACTCACAAAATATCTTTTTTGTGTAATTTCAGAATTTTATTTGGTGTTACTGTGAAATATAAATGGAAAAATAAAGATTTTCTTATGTATGTTTTGTGTTTGTTTTGATATTTATGTATTATCGCAACCATATTGGCAACATTAGCACTTCATTGCCAATTCACCGTGTATGATGCGAACAAAATCGGGGTTGAAATAGTTGCAACAGTACCCAAGAACCTTTGTTTGCAACTTTTTTTGGTGATTTTATCAAAATGATAATTTGTTGTTAATAATTGGTTTTTGATAGCTTTTTATCATTTAAGTTTGTTATAGCTAGCTGTACCCAATCATGTTTTCCTGTGGCTCAGTCTGGTTAAAAAGAGAGAAAAGAGAAAGCACACATTTCCAATATCTTTAACTGCTTGCACTTGAGGTATGATTTTTTTTATAAAAAAATGTGGAATTATACATTAACAAAACTTTTCTAAACAGATTTCATTTGTAATTTGTTAACAGAATACTCCCAACTTATTATGTTTTTTTTGTCATGTTATGAATCTAAAATTATTTTCACTGTCTCCATAGAAGAGGTACTAAGTTTGAAAACAAATTTAAAATTACTCTTCTTGAGGTGAAAGGGTTAATTTTACAATGCTTATGAGTAGACATTTTGTGTTGCTTCATTGTCTGTATATATACAGAAATTGTCTGATGTGCCTACTTTAGAGCAGTAGTTGCCCTTTTTTTCAACAATTCATGAATGACTTAATGTATAACTTTATAATTAGCGTTTCACTAATAGGATTGACCTCTATGTGGTGGAGCACTATAGCTATATTTACGTTTTTATTTAATCTTCTATGCCCTGAAAATAAGCTTCATGAAAAGCAACAATCAACAGACTGAAGTGTTTTGCCTACAATTTTCCAAAAATTGGTTGAGGTTACCAAAAATCGCTAACCTTAGGAATTTTTTTTTTGTTTAGTTATTTCGGTAACTAAAAGTTTTTAGTAAAGAATAATTCGTGTTACATAATATGTTGTTTTGTTGTTTATCTTTTTTAAAACTGAATCTTCATAAAAGCATAAATAATTTCCCAATTTTTCTGCATACCATCCAAAATTTTTCACGCATCACCAATTGGTGACTGCTGCTCTGTAACACACATCAGTAATTATGTATTAGCATCACTGTAATAAAATTGGTGCCATGTGTATCATACCTTAATATCTAAACAATAAAGATTCTAACATTTTTTTTATGAAAAAAGTAATGGAGGGAAAATGTTGCGATTTGCATGGCGGTAATTTGGCTGCGGTGATGCTAAGATTTAAGTACACCGATAACAAATAATTGTCCATGTAAAAAGCTGTCTGTGTCTAGATATAAGCCACTCTGTTTTAAAGATAGGCCCTTAACTTTGTTGATAACAATTGCTAATGCTAATATCGAATTGTGAATTGCAAAAATACTCCATCATTATCAACACTTTGTCGTAGTTTTCTGCTGCAAAATCCGTGTTTATATTGGAATTTTCCTGCGTATTCGATTAAAAATACCTTCAGCCTCTCATTGCGTTGAATTTCAGCTGTGTCAATTGATGCACGTTTAAAGTTAAATATTTCATTAGCATTTTTTATTTTTTTCCTTTTCTTTTTGTTCCTGATTTTTCTTCTTTTTTTTTCATGTTTTGAAATTTTATATTGTTTTGTTTTAATTTTCTTCTCTTTTTAAGTGTAGTTTTAAGTTTTTAAGAAATTTTATATGCTTTGTTTGAATTTTTTTTTCTTTTTAAGTGCAGTCAATTGGCTTCACTAGATAAAAATAATGCCTTGCGGGAAATCAAACTTAGGTTGTCATACTTGCAAGGCAAAAGTACTACAATGAGTGTAATTGCACATCAAACTGAGAAAGAATGGATTTTAGCAAATGAGAGAAAAGCAGACAAAGAATGTCACAAACACAGGCTGAGGGCGCAGCAGAGCAACATGCAGCCAGACTTGAGGATGCACATTTGCAAGCACATCATTCGTGTTTTACAACATCAGAAAGATGTTAACCAGAAACAGCACATCTGCGTCAAACATGACTTTGTGGTGAGCAACCACACAATAACAGTCAACTTGGGAAGATTCTAGGTTCAGGCAGCATGTTGTCATTTACACAATGATGGAAGTGTATCCTTATTGCAATGTTCTGGAATTTAAAAGAGAAACCAAAGGAATGTTTTGTACCACTGAAAAAATTAAACTGCCTCAACTCAGAGAACAGAGCCATTACAAATTTTGCTTGCAAAATATACTGCGGAATCAAAACATTTCCTATATAACATCAGGAAATACAATTCATGTTTCCAAGTGACATTGTTTGGATAAATGTGCATTTGTGAACACACCTCTGATTTAATAAAAATATCCATAAACACTGTAAAACTAACCCAATTCCCTCAATGAATCCAGAGTGGAGCCATTTAAAATTTATCTTCAAAATTGAGGTCGTCACTTTAAAGACAATGTAAATAAATTTAGAGAGGTTCATAACATGACATAAGGACAAAAATAAGCTGTAATAACTTCAAGCATTTGGTTAACAAATTATAAATATCAGTTTAGGAAAGTATTTCGTACATATATTTATACATTTTTTTTATAAAAGATCATACCTGCAATGCAAATTATTTAACATACTAAAAATATTTATATATATATATATATATATATATATATATATATATATATATATCCGGCTTGGGGCCCAAGATCTGACATTGCGGGGGGCAATTATTTTCCGTTTCGCCACTGGGTTTCTCTTACTGATTCATTCCGTCCATATTATGTTTTATCAATTATAATGGACGCCGAAACGGCTACAGTGCTTCGCGGCAGACTTTTGACAAAAATGATATACGCAACAAAATAGAGAAACTTGAATTAACTTATACGAAATTTGATAAAGCGGATGCTGCTTTACCTATCGAATCCTCTAATATGGAAGAATTCGAAATAATATATTACGAAACCAAAGCCAAGCTACAGAATATTTTAGAAAATTTATCTGTGAGAACATATGTATATAATGATAATTCTGATGTTTTTGAAACTGTCTCAAATATGAAATCTAGCAATTTTAAGTTACCAAAATTTAATATTGAACGTTTTTCTGGTGATTATAAAGATTGACCTTCATTTAAAGATTTATCTGTATCATTAGTGCATGATAATATGTGTTTATGAAATATACAAACATTTCAATATCATAGAGGTTTATTGCTGTCCGAACCATCAAATATAATTAAGCATATTCCTATTACTGAAACTGCTTATAACGAGGCTTGGGAAAAATTGTTAGCTCGTTGTGATAAAAGGAAGCAAATCATTTATCCACTTATTAAAACATTCATGGAACAATCTTCTTTTAATGATACTAACTCTCCCAACTTATGCAACATAGCAGATACTTCCGACGAAGTAATTAGAGGTCTTAAATCTATTGATACTAAAGCAGAGTCTAGAGATGTATGGTTGATTTACATTTTGTTACAAAAGGTTGATCCTAAAATGCGCCAAGAATGGGTGCAATTCTCAAATAATATTGATTTTCCCTCATTTAAAGCATTTATAGAATTTTTAAATAACAGATGTACATACTTAGAACTTTATAATGAAAGTGTTACTCATGAAAAGCAAGCTTTTATTAGTAAATCGAAATTTAACAATAGTTTAAAATGTTCTTGGTTTAAAATGAATCATCTTGTATTCAAATGTCCTAAATTTAAGGAAATGTCTGTCAAAGAGCTTAAACAATTTGTTAATAAACAAAAAATTATGTAAGAACTGTTTACTGAGTCACATTGTAATTCAACTTTTACTTGCCCCTTTTGTAAGAAAAAGCATCATTCGCTATTACATGATAATAATTTTAAAAATTATACAATGTCAACGAATAAATCTCATCATGTCGAAGGTCAAAACCAGACAGGAAATGATACTAAGCAAAACAAAGAAGTTGCAGCTTCCATGAAATCTATACATACACATTTTTCTTTATTACCAACTTAAAGCGTTAATATTAAAAATATCTTGGGGGAGAACTGTCAAGTTCAAATTATGATGGACAGCGGAAGTGAATCAACATTTATTTCTAAAAAATATTTGAAACTGCTGGGCCTCAAAAGAAAAAACGCTAGATTTCAAATAAAAGAACTACAAAATTCTAAAAACGCGATGACTAAAGGGAGCGTCGAAATAGATTTAGTATCGTTACATGACCCTAAGGTCAAACTACCAGATAAAGCATGTTTTGGAAAACTAACTGCTCCGTTACCGACGGAAAAATAAATGAAGCACATTTTTCTCATTTGAAAAATGCCTAAATGCCTTTATCCCAAACAATATCGATATGGTTCTCGGATCTGACTACTTTATTGCTATTTTGCTTCATGGAAAAATTACTTGCTCACAAAGTACTTTAATTGCTCAAAACTTCATTTTAGGTTTCCTGGTTTCAGGCA
Organism: Trichonephila clavipes; assembly: GCA_019973935.1. Classification (NCBI taxonomy): domain Eukaryota; kingdom Metazoa; phylum Arthropoda; class Arachnida; order Araneae; family Nephilidae; genus Trichonephila; species Trichonephila clavipes. The sequence goes on along the minus strand of BMAU01003018.1, from coordinate 107,800 downwards.
AATTAACTGAATCATTAAATTCAAATTCAATGTGAAATCTTCATATTAATGGAACAAATATTGACAATCAATTACAAGAGTTTTGGCTCAAGGCCGAATCCAATTTCAATGAGGCCTCAGACGGCATAAAAGTGGAGCAAAAATCAAACTCCATCTTCAATCTGTTTACTTACATATCAAATGATGTAATTCATGATTTATTCGGACACTTACCAAAATAATTTGCATTTTTGATTATTGCCAAATATTTATTAAAAACTGTAAAAAGATTGTTTTATCTCAAGGATCATCGATCAGTTCATCCCATATTAATTCAACTTCACTTACCTTTTCGGAAATCAAAACCACTGAAGAAATCATCATTCGTTGGGTTCAAGGTATCTATTTTCTGGAAGAAGTATAAAGCATTAAGAAACAGATTTCTCTGCCACCCAAAAGTCCGTTACGTTCCCTCCATCCATTCATAGATGAACATGGTTTAGTACGGGTGGGAGGAAGACTGCAAAATTCCCAGCTTCGATTCAATTCCAAACATCCTATCATACTTCCTTGTCAGCACAGTATTAGTGAACTCCTTATCAAGGAACAACACATTGCTCATTTACATGCTGGGCCGACTTTGTAAGCTCACGTTCTTTGACAGTTCCATTGGATCGTAGGAAGTAAAAAATTAATTAACAAATGTATTAGAAAATGCTTAAAGTGTAACAAATTCAAAACATCCACTACAACACCACAACTGATGGGCAATTTACCAAAACACCGCGTCACGCTGGAGAGACCTTACTTCAGTTGTGGTATTGATTACGCTGGTTCTGTACTAATTAAATACAACAAAGGTCGAGGAACTAAATTTACAAAGGGTTACATTGCTTTATTTATATGCTTAGCAATAAAAGCTGTTCATATTGAAGCAGTCGGAGACTTAACAACTGATTCCTTCATAGCTGCACTTCGTCGTTTTAGTGCTCGTCGTGGTGCTCTCCACCACATTTACAGTGACAATGAAACCAATTTTGTTGGAGCTTGTCGAAAACCTGACGAAATACGAAAGTTATGGCTTTCTTTACCAACTAATGAAGCCACATCTCCTACTGCTTATCCAAATCTTCAATAGATTGGCAATTTATCCCACCCTCATCACCACATTTTGGAGGTATTTGGGAATCAGGAATTCGATCCGTCAACTTTCATCTGAAGAGAGTGTAGGGCGAAACCTTATTAACTTTTGAAGAGTTAACAACCTTGCTCACACAAATCGAAGGATTACTAAATTCCAGGCCTCTCTCATACGTTAATGACTCTGACATAGAATCCATATCTACAGACACACCTTCACATTTTTTTACAAGTGATGTTCTTCGTTCAGTTCCAGAGTAGCTTCCTTCAACCTTCAACCACAGAGATCGTTGAGAGTTGCTACAGAATATCAAACGTGGCTTTTGGAAGAAGTGGGGATCTCCGACTTCTTATCTTCCTTACAACCTCGAAAGAAATGGCAAGACGCAAAGCCAAACTTGAAGGAAGATGACATCGTATTAATCAAAAAGGAGAGTCCTCCTGGTACATGGCCAATGGCTCGAGTTCTTCAAGTGCATCCAGGCAACGACGGACTGGTTCGAGTTGCAACTGTGAAAACCAAAGATTCAGTTTCCAAACGACCTGTTCACAAACTTCTTATATATCCGAACTTGTTCGGATATAGGGTGGGGGTATGTTTCCTACACTCCTCTCACTTAAATGTGACTGAGCGTGCCATACTTTCACGCCTTCCTACCCCAACTGAAACTTTTGAACCCCGTACCGGGACCATTCTGTAAACAGGAAGCGCAACGGACAGACGCAAGGTCTTTTGTCCGCATCAATCCGCAGCACCTTCAAAGGTGTAATTTTCATTTACCCGCATTACTACTTTTAAGTGTAAATTTTAATTGTAAATTTTAATTGTAAATATTTATTATCTGTAATATAAAAACATTTGTACTATCTCCATCTCTGGCTGTTATTCGAACTCAACCAACGGCACCAGAAAGTTTTTTTTAAGGAAGCCATTGCATCTCATCTGAAAAATGATCGTAAAAAAAAGGAGAGGCATTGAAATATTTATGCCTAGTGGAAAAGTAATGAGCAAAATTATTATTTTTTTTAAACATAGCATTTTCACGACAATTCAAACAAGTTGTTGATCTCGATGTTTGTTCCTTTCAACGAAACAGTCAAAATTCCAATTGTCTTGAAATAAAATATTTTTTAGATATTTTTCACTTGAAAGGCATCAGGTTAATTAAAAATTAGTTTCCCCCATAAATTGGTCGCTTTTCCAATATTATTTCTTAACATTAACTGTTACATTTACAAAAAGGCCAAAAGTTATCGTGCAATTCCTAGCAGTACCACATCAATAGCAAAATTGATCAACGGGATTGCTTGATTGATAGAACTTCTCACTAAATACTTAACACATTTTTCTTAAGTCATTGAATTTATAAGTGCAATAGGCCGTGATGGGGCCACTTGTGGCCCGTAGGTTGAGTACCGCTTCTCTATAGTATTCAAATCAGTTGACTGAGGTGGTGTTTTCAAAACTTGGGGACAGTCACGTACAAGCACTATTCAGCTACTCAAGGGCTTTTGGCAACGGACCTCGTAATTTTGAACCACGGGTAAGTGACGAGGACGACACTTAAACTGGCACCCCTCTCTTCTAACTACCACACTAACGGGAGGACGTTTGAGCTCTCATGAGATTTTATGTGCAGCGCTCCCCTTCAAGTCAAGACGTGCACACTCAAACTCAAGACGCGCTGGCCACGAGCCTGTTACCTTGACCACTAAACTAATACGGCCACCAGTTACACACCAGAGACATGCATTAAGAGCAGTGTGTTTGTACTCTTGTCTTGATAAAATATGAAGTTGTCTCCAATACCTAAATTTTGAGCAGATAATTTTAAGTTGTTAAAGATCTCTCGATTTCTAATACCATCAGAAATAAATATCAAATCACTTAATTCTGAAGCTGACATACAGCCTCCCCAGCACAAAAATATCTCCACGATTAACTGTTCCAACTAAATTCTTAGGATTAACTTCCTTATTTATTCTTCTTCACACTTATTATATGCCTGCTTAAGCCATAAATATTGAATTTGCTCTCATCTGCAAATAGGAAATTATTCTAATATGTTTCAGACTTGTTTATCATGGATTTAGCAAAGAAAGTCTAAGCTTTCTAATTTTATATTTACAAAAACTTTTTTTGAGCACGCTTAGTACTCTTCGATCAATTTCAAATGAAATTGGGGAACAATGGTGAATCTTTCAGCTAATTCTATAGAAATTTTTGCAGATTCAGAAATTAATTTTGATAAATTTACTAATAATAAATCGAAGCTTGTGTTAACTGTTTTAAACGTCCTTCTCTTGACTTATTTTCTATTCTATTTTAATCTGTAAAAGCTTTATCATACACTGCTCCATTGAATGTGGAACATTTTGCAATGCTTTTACCTTTCTTAATATATGAACAATAACTAATTTTCAAAAACTCTTTATCTCATATAACTATGAGCCATTTTTATAGAAGAATAATAAAATAGAATATTTTAAAGAAAACAAACCCAGATTTAAACAAAAGTTTTTTTGCATGTCACTGTATTGCAGAAATAAAAAAAGTAACAGACGATAATTTTTACTAAAAAATTCATCAAAAAGTGTTTGGGTGTGCTATTACTTTAGTGACACAAATATTATCCACAGCTAAATCAAAAACAATCACTCTTGGGAAGGGAAAACCTAATTGGCAACTGTGTATATAATGAATCTGTACAAATGAAATTTAACACTAGAACCAGTAGCATAATGGAGAACATTTGGGCACCCCTGCAAAGTCAGGTTTTGGGTCTCCAAATTGTTACAATGGGTAGGTAGGTACTGGCGGCAGTCAGGCTTTGGGCCCTCTAGGACCCTGAGCATCCCTGCAATGCGGGGGTGTACGTTATGCCACTGACTAGAGCGTCCAGGATTTCGATTACCTATAAACGTTCGCCAGTGTCATTTTGACACGGTAGTATAAATAATTGTAATAACTAAACAATTGTACGGTTACTATTCAGTAGGGTATAGTTTTAAGATATTTTTAATACTGTTTCATATAATTAACATTTTATTTAAACCCTTAATATAATAAAAAACTGACGTTGACATTATGTTTCGCAAAGCTTGTTGGACCACTGCTTTATCACAAAACATTTTGAGTGGAGAATCAGCCAGGAACTTTACTATTATACAGGATCTGTTATGCGCCCCATTCCTAGCGATATATATATATCAGGATGTATTGGAATATTACCAATTATATCTACACTTAATTCAGATTCTTCGCAGTCACTTTCACTCAATCTTATGTGTTTTCATCGGAATCTAAATAAGATCAAGACAGTCCACCACCATCCAATTCATTCTCAGAAATCCCTTGAAATAAATTAGCAATTTCATCAAGGCTCATATATTTTCTATGAGCCATCGTTTCAGGGTGTATGCTCTGCACAAGTTTTGAAAATCAAATGAATTTTTTTTATGAGCAGATAGCCAAATGCTATGTAACGAAACACTTAAGACAACAAGTTTAGAAAAATAGATTCGTTTCCGCTGATAACCCAATAACACTGCATTCAAGGTGAAAAAATGGGCAATAGAAAAGGGTGTTTTTTAGAGGTATAGAACTTTAAATTGCAATAAAACAACGATGTATTATTTGATTGACATGAATTGTTTTTTATTCGAAAGATACTCTTGAGGCATTACATTTTAAATATGATCAAGCAAGGCGTAGATTCGTCGAATGGGCCCAAAACGAGATTTCCGTTGTTCCCGATTTTCATAAGCGAATTTTGTTCAGCGATGAAGCGCACTTCTGGTTGAATGGCTACGTCAACAAACAAAACTGCCGCATTTGGAGTGAAGCTAATCCACAAGTGTACATCGAAACACCGTTACATCCAGAAAAACTGACTGTTTGGTGCGCTTTATGGGCTGGTGGAATCCTTCTTCAAAAACGATGAAGGCCACAACGTTACAGTCAATGGTGATCGGTATAGAACCATGATTACTAACTTTTTCATTCCTGAATTGAACAATCATGATGTCCAGGAGCTGTGGTTCCAACAAGACGGCGCAACATGTCACACAGCTCGTGCCACAATCGATTTATTGAAAGACACGTTTGGTGACCGCCTAATTTCACGTTTTAGACGTGTGAATTGGCCTCCAAGATCTTGTGATTTAACACCGCTAGACTATTTTCTGTGGGGCTATGTAAAGTCATTGGTCTATGCGGATAAGCCACAAACGCTTGACCATTTGGAAGACAACATTCGCCGTGTTATTGCCGATATAGGGCCACAAATGTTGGAAAAAGTCATCGAAAATTGGACGTCCAGATTGGACTACATCCGAGCCAGCCGTGGCAGTCCTATGCCAGAACTCATATTTAAAATGTAATGCCACAAGATTATCTTTCGAATAAAAAAAAAAATTTCAATCGAATAATACATCGTTGTTTTATTGCAATTTAAAGTTCTATACCTCTAAAAAAAACACCCTTTACTTTGGGAAGTTTTTTTCCCTTATAGTAAAGATGAATGACAGCTATTTATGATGATAAATTGCCTTGGTGTCAAAATGACACCAGAAAACATTCTAGGTATATTTAGTTGTAAAATTTCCTCCTAATTAACCTAGAGTCACAAAACTTTTACTTTTTAATTACAATGGAAAATAAAAGTCATGAAAAATGTTCAAATTCCCTGCAAAAATGCGGAGAGGAGAACAAACTGAACAGGCTCCACTGGCCAATTGACACCAACGAACATTCTAGTGTTAATTTCAGGATAAAGTAGGATTCGTACATTTTTTAAGTGAGTACTCAATGAATTTCAATATGAACTGATGTTAAAAAGAATGCTTTGAAAGTCTATCTACATAGTATATGCAGCCATTTATCTTCGATAACTTTTCTTCATGCAGTTTTAATTTTACTACGAAATCTGCAAGAAAAGGAAATTTCATCATTTGGCTATGCAATCTAGGTAACAATTTAACTAGAATTGATACTATAAAGTGAATGCTTATAACGTTAACTTACGCAATGTTAGCTAGCTTCTATTTTTTGAGAGGTCTGGATTCTTGATGTCGACGCTGGGATCATATTCTTAATGGCTGGAAAATTTTCAACACTGGATGAAGAGACATGAAGTATTGAAAGATTTAGATAATTCGTTCAGGACAGCGAAAATTTATCCAAATTCACGGTATTTTTTTCAGTGTTTGCTACATTTATTTTACCATTTGCAATTACAAAATCCGGTATCAAACATCAACTTTTTTTCCTATTCAAATAGTTTTGCAAAGGGCTGTTGTCTCACCAAAGGAATAATCTGCCCCATTTTTTAAAAAAATATATTATTCCATTCGAAAAAAAAATCTTTTTATCTAGAACTATCTTTCTAAATCAGCAGACCGCAAAATGGCGCATTCGATTTTGGCGGAATAAAATTGTTTCCCCCTCTTCAGTAGACTCGTCCCATAAATATGCTGCGTGGGAATGTGCGCAGATGTTCTTCGGGGAGGAATGTTGCACGAGAATACGCACAGGAGACCAGGGAGGAAACTAGCTGCTGAGGGTTAGACGCTACTCTTGTTCAATTGCTTCTTCTAACGTTCTGTATTGTTGAATGTTTTGGGGAGTTGCTGTAGTAGGGAAACTTAACCTCCAATCAGAATGCTTTCGTTGACTCATAGAGGTTGAGTTTGAAAGTGGGTATACGTGGTATTGCTGAACTTCGGAAATTTTTATTTATTTTACGATATATGTTTTTCCAATTGTTCATTACACTCCTACGGCAGGAAGAGGGTTTGAAATTTTCTTTTCTATTATCTGGACTTTGGTAAGTTTACCAATTTCTTTTTTCATATTTATTTTTTCTAACGGGGACTCAAGCTGAGTCACTCCTCATTCCGGGTTATAGACTCAACTGATTCAAGCTACTTAACATTCGAAAATATGACAAAACCTGCAGACTATAAATATTATAGAAATGTCCAAACTGTGCCCAAGAACTAATTTTGCGAACTGGCAATAAAAGATTTAATGATATTACAATTTTACTTGAACATACAGAAAAAGCAGGTAGCATCCCTAAATCGAACCCGCATCTACTACATGCCGAATTAAAAAAAAAATTCCTAGGCATGACAATATAATGCATATGTATTTCACTAGAAATGGAAAAATAAAAATCAGCACCTCGGATCCTGTATGCGCTGTTCAAATAACAGCTATCGACCAAATCTTAAACACTCCAGTAAAGGCAACATAATATGGGAAGGATTCACTTCACGATTTCTGCTTTTTGATATTCCAACTAATGTACACCTGGCAGACGTGGAAAAATAATAAAAAAACTCAAATGATCTTGACATTGTTGAAAGTAGAAGAATCGTCAAACCCAACAGTCGTCAAGAGGCATCATCAGTTTTAATTACAATTCTTGGTATAAATACACCAGAATGCGTAAAGCTATGGTTCTTTAATCATAGAATACAATTATTCATAGATAAACCCCGGCAATGCAGTAAATGCTTTAGTTACTCTCCCTTATCCCGCTTCTGCTCTAGCCCTATAAGATGCATTAACTGTGGAGAATCCCACGCTGAACTGTGTATAAATTCCTCAAATTGCATAAATTGTAAAGGAGATCATCCAGCAAATTCCCCCAATTGTCCAAATTTTATCAAAGAAAAAAAGATACTGGAATTCAAATGTAACCATCACCTAACTTTGGGAGAGGCACGATGTAAATTCAAAGAAACATACTCTGCAAATTATTCTACAGTATTAAAAACAACAGCCCCAGTGCACAACATGCAAGAATTTGAAAAAAAACTAGAAAATATTGTAGCAAATTTTCAAACAGCTTTAGAAAAGCAAACTACAGCCATTATGAACTCTGTCCAAACTATGCTAGAATCTATGTTCAAACACTTGGTTAATATCATAGAAATAAGCAAACAACCATCCTCACCCAACAAGAAAAAAAGGCAAATTTACCGCAACAAAAGTTTGATATACCTGTTCCAAGTTTATCTCACAATAAGGACAATTCATATAACATCGATATTGAATAAGTTTGAAAATCAAATTGAAGATTTAATCGTGAATTTTTTTCCTTTAAAATAGATAACTTATCTATAATGAATTATATTTCATTTCTCAAGCGGAGGAAAAAAAACTTTTTTTTATATCTATTAATTTTTCTTTTAAATCTTAAGCGTTTTTTGCAATGGAATTGTAGAAGTATAAAAAACAAGCTAATTTGGTTAAATATTCCTCCCTTTTCACAATCAGACATCTGGATTTTTCAAGAAACTTTTTAAAACCTAAAGATCATTTTCAAATCCCAGGAAAAGTAATTTTCAGAAAAGACAGAATTGACAAACCAGGAGGAGGGTTGCTGATAGCAGTTCCAGCTAACATATCTGCCAGAAAAATTTCCTTTCATAATACGCAGCTATCAGAATGCGAAATTTTAATATTACAAATTGTAATTAATAATACTTCTTTTCATCTTATAAATTTATATGCGTCTCAAGGACTCAATATCACATTACTTAATTTCCTTCTTGAATCCTTATCGGACCCAGTATTCATCTTTGGTGATTTTAATTTACATCATCCTATGTGGGGCTCCAATCATACTTCTCCATACAGCAAAATTTTTGTGGAATGGCTAACGAACTCAAATTTTATACTTCTAAATACTGATGTTCCTACCCATAGAAGCAATGTTGGCTCCGGTGCTCTTCTGGATTTTCCCCTTTGCTCTACAAATCTCATTGGATACAGTAATACTTTTGTTTCAGAAAGTTCCTACAATAGTGACCATTGCCCAGTTATCATAGATTTTAATTTTTATAACCCGATTAAACGTACCATCAATAAAGTAGATTGGCACTCAGTAACAGAACAAGTAAAACTAACAGCCTTTGAGATAGATGATCACAATCTCTCTGACAATATTGCTAAAACAATTTCAAATAATACTCAAAAGATAAAAATCTCTAATAAAACCTTCCCTCGGTGGAATACCATATGCCACAACCTGTACAAACTAAAAAAATGCTTCCGGAAGAAAGCCATTCGAGAAATCTCTCCAAACGTACTGGGATACAATCTGTAATAACATTTCCAACCCGAGAATCTTTTATAGTATTCTCAAAAAACTTTCAATGCAAAACAATCCTGAGTCAACACTGAATTTTCTTCAAATACATAATAGAATCGTATATAATCCACAGATTCAAGCAGAACTCTTTGCAGATAACTTTGCATTCAATAATATTAATCAGTGACCACTTCCTTTGGATTATTTTTCCCAAGATAATACTTTAATTAACAATCACTTTCATATATCTGAATTGAATAGAGCAATAAAATCTGCTAAGAACACTACTCCTGGTGCAGACCAGATCCCGGCTAAATTTCTGAAATTATTGAACCATAGTGAACGCTCGATAATTTTAAAATTTATTCGACAAATATTTGATAACTCAATTGTCCCAAAAGCATGGAAGCATGCCATAATTCTTCCAATTCCCAAACCATGCAAGGACAAGACAAAAATCTCCTCTTATAGACCAATAGCCTTAACTTCGGTTTTCTCCAAAACTTTTGAAAGAATTTTAGCCAATCGAATTGCCCATCTTCTAATAACAGAACAAAAACTTCATCAACAACATTTTGGTTTTTTGTCCCTTTTAAAGATAACAGAACAGCAACATATATAATATACAAAGCAATAACAGACGCAAAATTGGATAAGAAATATTTTGTGGGGATTAGCTTAGATATAAAAAGTGCTTATGATTCAGTATATATAGATGGTCTCATCTACAAATGTTTACAGATTGGCATGACAGGGAAAATAGCGCTTTGGATACATGAATTTTTGTCGTATAGATCGCTGCAAATTCGATGGAGAGGATGTCTCTCATCAGAAAAAACAATCCTCAAAGGTCTCCCCCAAGGCAGTGTATTGTCTCCAATTTTATATACCATTTATATGTATAACTTTTTTGAAGCATTAGAAACTGGAGTCGAATGTTCAATATATGCAGATTATATATTTATCTATTGCACACACCAATCACTTGATACTGTTCGTCATAAATTACAAAATACTTTAGAAAGAATCAACCAATGGTGTAAATATTGGAAATTAAGCTTAAGCCCAGACAAAAGCACTATTTCTGAACTCTCGAACAAATGGATCCACTCATTTCCTAATATATTAGCTGGGACCTCTCTTCCATGGCAATCTTCTATCAAATATTTGGGAGTATATTTCTCGAAACGGAATCAAAACACCTATATTATGCAACAAATGAAAAATAAAGCACTGAAAAAAATCGATGCTCTCAAAGGCATGGCTTTCAAGCATTATGGTCCGAGAGCTGAAACTCTTATACAGCTAATCAATAATAGCATTTGTAGTACCTTTTCTTACACATGTCACATAATAAATAATAGGCCTGACCATCAATTAAAACCTTTTAATGTTATACAAACCAAAGCTCTCCGAATTGCACTAGGTCTTCCACAATGGACTCCAAATATTGTACTCATGAAATTGGCTGGACAAGAAATCGTCTCAGACAAAATCAGAAGACTGGCAAATAAATTTTTCCTCTCTCAAATATCCAATCAAACATTTTCCCCATTATATAGTAATAACCCTGATTCTTTGAATCTAAAAATTATGAAAGAAGATAAAAATAATATTGATAGAATAATATATACTTTTATAAATGCTGATTATAATCATATTATCACAATCCCCAGAATAACATCCTTTTCAGTTCTACCATGTAAAATATATGTCAATAACTTCAAATTTCAGGATGAAAATTTACCAATTCAAACTATAAGGGGCTTATATTTGATGAAACAATTGAGCATGATTTTCAGAATTTCTATATAATAGCTACTGATGCTCTAAAAATGAATATATAACATCTATTGAAGGTGTTACAGAAAATCTCTCATTTGCTTATAGAATTGATTATAACTCTATTTTTACTGCAGAGGCTTTGGCTATTTGCCAAGCCATAGATGATCTGACAGTTTCAAATAAAAATCTGCTAATATTATCTGATAGTCTCTCTGTTCTCTATACCCTTCAAAATTATTCAATCAAGTCACTTAGTGTTATTCACAGATTAGATAGCAAGATCTACATACAATCAAAATATACCAATCAGTTGATTCTACTTTGGACTCCAGGACACTCTAACATACTATGGAATGAGCAGGCGGATTATCTCACAAGATCTGTCACAGAGTCTGACATTTATATCGAATGGATTGCCTCAGAAGATATCAATAAAAAAATATATCAGGAAAGATTTAAAAAAAGCAAACGATAATTTTTTTCAAGCAAATTTTTTGAAAATTTGGGCAATATTCCAAGTATTAGCATCATCTCTAAGTGGACCAATAATAGAAGAGAAGAAATTCTATGCACTCGAACAATCAAATACATACAATCTACATACAATCAAAATATACCAATCAGTTGATTCTACTTTGGACTCCAGGGCACTCTAACATACTATGGAAATGAGCAGGCGGATTATCTCACAAGATCCGTCACAGAGTCTGACGTTTATATCGAATGGATTGCCTCAGAAGATATCAATAAAAAAATATATCAGGAAAGATTTTAAAAAAGCAAACGATAATTTTTTTCAAGCAAATATTTTGAAAATTTGGGCAATATTCCAAGTATTAGCATCATCTCTAAGTGGACCAATAATAGAAGAGAAGAAATTCTATGCACTAGAATCTTTAGCAAAATGATCATCATTCCAGGACTTATTCACAAATTTAATTTATCTGATAATGCAATCTGTAGGTCTTGTAACTGTATAAATGAATTGGACCATATCTTATTAAGCTGCAAAAGATACACTGACCCTCGAAATCATCTAAAATCATTTTTCCAAAATTGATCTTCATTGCAATACCACTTTCAAAAACTATTGGAGAAAGCTATATCAAACAGATCAAAGTTCAAATTTTTTATTCAGAAGATGAAATATTTTGATATAATTTAACAGGTTAATAACTGATAGTCTATAATGGGATAATAGCCTTTGTCGCTCCATATCCCACACAAAAATATTAACTGTAACTGTAATCTACAATCCTCTTGTAATGGTGGATACAATACCCAGGATATTAATAAATCTTTTTCTTTTAAAGAATTAAAAAAATAGCAATATCTCATTAAAAGAACCGCGGTCCAACGCATGAGAACATTTCTGTCCAATCAATAAACCATCTCCCCATCAAAGCAATGAATCTCCTTCTGAAATCATTTAATGCCAGTTGGTCTCCAAGTCAAATTCCAAAAGATTGGACTCACGCAATTATCCTACCTTTCATAAAACCTCACAAAAATCCCAAAGAAGTTTCGTCATGCCGTCCTATTTCTCTTACTTCAGTAATTGCCAAATTATTAGAAAGAATGATTCTACATAGAATGCTAGATTTCAGTTTTCAAAACAAAATTTTTCATGTTAATCATCATAGTTTTACCCTCACAGAAGCAGCATTAATACATTACTTCAATTACAACATGACATTATACTGTTTAGAGAACGCAAAGAATATTTTATTTTGGTAGCGTTGGATATTAAAGCAGCATATGACTCAGTGTGGCCAAATGGCCTTATTTCTAAATTAAACAAAGTTGGATACTCTGATAGATTACTGCGATGGATTCAAAACTTCTTGCATCAGAGAACAATTCAAATCAAATGGAGGAACATTTTTTAAAAAATCGTTACAAACAATTATGGTGTACCCCAGGGTTGTATCGTAAGTCCTTTCCTTTTGTATGATTTCTATGTTAGATATTTTTGAAATTCAACACGACAGCCATCTTCTGGTTTATGCTGACGACATATTTTTATATAATAGTGGTACAAATTGAAATAAAACAATAGGCGAAATGCAAGAATCTTTAAATAAAATTTCAGTCTGGTGTAAAAAATAGAAATTGGCCACCTCTCCAGAAAAAAGCAGTCTATTCAACTTCTCCAGAAAAAATCAGTCTATTCAACTTCTCCAGAAAAAGAAGCACAATACATCCATTACTTAAAATATGTGACAAACCTATTCCCGAAGTGAAGAGTCTGAAAAAAAATCCTGGGTATCATCTTCGACCCCAATATCACCTGGAAAAATCATATTAATTACCTACGTCAAAAAGGATTCAAATATTTAAATGCCATTAAAGCCTTATCTTCTCCGAAAATAGGAACAAGATCTGATCATCTTTTAAATATTATTAATGCCACAATCCGTTCTATCTTTGACTATGGAAGTCAACTTTTTTCCTTTTCTAGCAATAGCAACAGACAGAAACTAGAACCGATTTACAATGCTGCCTTACGTTTAGCCCTAGGTCTCCCAAGAAATACCCCGTTGGATTTATTAAGAGCAGAGTATATGAATGGAAGTATTAATACTCGCCATAATTTCCTTTGCCAAAAATTTATAACCAAGCAAATAGCATTAAAAGATTAGTCACCGAACGCAAGGTTATTTTGGAATATAAATAGTATTTTTTATAAATATAGAGAAGACATCAGTATTTTTCAAAAGACGATCAACCTGCTCCAAGAATTATGTTTCTCTAAAGTAGATATTCTTCAATGGACCCCTCCTCCTCCAATCTACGAAAATTGCAACATAAACATCTATACTCATGAGCTACCATTTCAAAACAAGGATCTTCCAGATGAGATAGTACAAAATATGTGTAATGATTACATTCAGCCAAAATTTAATAACAATTTTATAATAGCAACCGATGACTCCAAAAATACTAATCAAACATCAATAGGAATTTTGATCCCTAAGAAAAAAATTCGACAAAATTTCATACTGAAAGAAATGATTTCAATATTCACAGCTGAAGCTATAGCCATATGGACTGCGTTAAAAAATTGGGTTTCTGAAACAGAAAATTATATCATCTTGACGGACAGCTTATCAGTCCTAAAAAGCATCCAAAATATTAATAGAAAATCCAATACGATAATATTAAATTTAAGTTCAACTTTACATCAGTGCCTCCAAATAGCTCAATCAATTACATTCATTTGGGTACCAGCTCACAAGGGAATAGGGATTAATGAAGAAGTTGATAAATTAGCTAAAGCCTCTCCAGAGCCGTGGAATATTATTTCTTGGATAACATGGGAAGATCTACATACACATTTAAAAAAACAACACAAAAATAAAAGTGAAGAAATATGAAAAAGAGTAAAAGACAAAAATTATTTTTATATTTCTCATCTTGAAAAATGGAACAGACAGGCAGCAAAAAATAGAAATACAGAAGTTTTAATCAATAAGTTGCGAGCTAAAAAATTACCATTAAATGATATATATTTCCTTTTTAAACAAACAGATTTTCCTTTGTGTACAGATTGTAAAGTACCAGAAACTAGTGAACATTTTATATTAAACTGTATCAAATACAAATCGCAGCATGAAATTTTGAAAAATTTTATCTCCAACCACGGAGAATGGTCTTATTCATCAATAGCGAAATGTAAAACAATAGAGCATGTTCAAAAAGTTGAAAAATTCCTGACATCATCCAATATAGATTCTAAAATTCCAGTTACTCTATACTCTACTTTCTACAATCTCAGTTGAAGCACAACGTGATAATTCAAATTACTGATGGACAGTGCAATCACGAACTACAACTTGGATTAAAATCTAATCAAAATTTTATCGGAGCATAAGGTGTTAGCCAAGTTCTCCACTATTACAGTGATTTCACTGTACTGAACTGAACTGATGGTGGATAGTTTGAGTTTGGAAGTCGTTAAATAAAGAGCACTTTTTTAGAAGAGGAGAGGGGAAGGAAACAGGGGGATGACATTCTGCAGGGTTACAGAGGTTAGCAAATTTCTCGCCAATATCGGCGCTTGCTTTGAATTCGATGCCAATAATTCATTTTCGCAGTGGACGTGGACCTATTCGCACGTTTAAGAGGCCTTAATTAGAAATCGAAACTCAGAAACGATGAAAGCGCCCTCTTCTGGGAGGGGGGATTGGGCGTGTCCAAAGGAACGGCGAAGTACTCATATCGTACTGGTCGTAATGATCGAAGGTAAATAGTTCCTTCATAAAAGATGAATTATATGCCATTTTTTTTAAATTTCCATTATTTTCTCGATTTTGAAATAAACTTTTTGTTATGCTACTATTCTTCCAAATTTTCGCTTACTTTATTCAACTTTCTGATGATTATGTTCTGACAACTGTCATGATGAAAGAAAATGACATCACTTTTAGAATCATCCCCTTTTTCACGTTTAGGGATGGCTTCTGTTCGTTCCCAACCGTTTCTCAAACGATTAAGTATACATTGTCTTTTATCATAACCATCCTGAATATTTTTTTAAACTTTAAAAAACATCTCTGACTGCCTTTCTTGCTTTTTGAGCACTGCAAACAGAAAAAAAGGAGGAGAAATGAAAGTCGCACACACAAAAAATCATGTACCATTCATAGTAAGGGATATGCATAATGCGATTCGAAATTTATTAAAAAAGTAATTTATTACGGTAAAATCAAACGTAACTGTTTGATAAAATATAAATCTATTTTAATCTAAAGGACGTTTCTATTATCAAAAAGGATTTATTTTAAAACAAGAACATTTAACAGGTGAATACATTGTAGATTTAAATATGTATATATAAATTTCCCCTTAAATAAATTTCAAAATGAAAAAACTTTAAAAACCTGATATTTAAAAAAATTTTGCAAAGAGTTGGTGGGCTGCTACTTAAATACTAGCGGGCCACGGGCCGGGTGTTGGACACCCCTGATGTAGAGGGTTTGATAGATGTTAAGTTTGTAGAGGCTCAGTCTTGTTGGCAGGATGGGGAAAAAAGGGGGAAACTGAGGTGACGTCCTCGTCGTTTATCCATGATGGAGAAAAAATTGTATGAGAATACAAAACGAATGCATTACGTTTTCCTTTTCTCTGAGAAATTTTCTCTTACTCTCTTGATGTCAGAACTTCCTGATGATTTCTATACTTATATCATTAAAAAAAAAATTTCTTTTTGTCTTTCGCTTCTTTCCTTCCTCAAAAGAGAAACTCAAGTTTGCTTTAAAAGTACAAAAGCAAATAAAAACATCACGAATATTAGTATTATTTTTGAAAAAAAAATGCATCCAAGAGAAAAGTTTCGTGGATTACATAAGCAAAATGGTACAAGAGAATGTATTCATATATTTAGAATAATCAATACCAAAAATCTTTAAGCATTTTGCAGTTAACAAATAATTTTAACTAAATTTAACGAGCCAAAAAGAGAGGTGGAAAATCAGAATTTCACGGATTCTTCCAACCTCCTGAGATGTCAAACATTAAAATTGTGGAATGATTTGCCTGTGCATAAAATATTATATTTAAATCACAGTTTCCAGAGGGATGGGTGAGGACCCTGTTCTACGTTTCACTCCACAGTATGTAACAAAAGTGTTAACGTAAAAAAACTATTTTATTGGTTGATTAGGTACACACTTATATGTTACAATATTAAAAATATATATAAGGAAGCTTTTAATAGCTTGACTAAATTTTGAAAATTTTAAGGCAACCAGCATATTATATACTTGCAAAAAATCAATTTTTTAATTTTGCATTTGTTGAAGATATGAAACTTTATATGAAGATTAACTAAAACAGAACAATAAAAAACAGATAAAACAAAAATTCCTTTTTATGATTTCATTACATATTTTCATGTGAAGCGAAGTATTTACATATATATCTACATTACCTATATAACTAGCAATAGTTTTTAAAAGAGTTGATATTCTGGTATCTGAAACTTGGCAAAACACGCGATTCTCAATTTTGGAAGTTTGTAAGAAATAATGTGAAAACTGATTCACTTTATCCTGACGATTCAAGAGATATTTAATAAAAATTAATTGTTCATTTTATAGTGATTAACAAAATATAATTTGTCTAGTATTTAAAAAAATTTTAAGAAATATAGAATAAAAAAACAGAGAATAACTTATTTTTGAAGACGTATTAGCAGTAATTTTCAAGTGCAATCTCAAAGAATGCACTGCACTTCCAAAGAATTGAGCAAATGTAAATAGTTTCTTGAATGCGCTATGGATTCTTAGAAAACTAGTTTGAATTGAACATATGATCTTGTCTTGTCTGGGTGAATCTTCATGCCCTTAAGGTGTTCAGTTCTCAGTCTGGCAATTGAGGATGTTATAATTCGGGGACTAGGGGGTTTTTAATAGTGTGATTCATAATTCTATGTTTGGCTACTGCGTTAGCATCATCAAGTGTGATGGTGGTGCACTTATATTCGATGTCTCTATCTTCTTTGGCGAGGCTATATATATATATATATATATCTGCACATTCATTACCCTCAATGTTGACATGTGCGGTTATCCATTGCAGGATACAGGATTTTCTTTTGTTGTGCAGCTGTTCTAGAAGGGTAATAATATCACAGGAGATGTTAGTCTCTCCGTTTCTTATGGCTTCTATAGCTGATGTAGAATCTGAGAAGATTACTAATCCTTCTGTAGAATCAATAACATGTGGGTTTTGTTGATATAATATAAGGGCCTCTCTAATTCCCACGAGTTCACTTGTGAAGTTTGAGGCGATTATGCCTGTGTTAATTTTGTTTTTGTGTTTGTTTTATTAATAACAATTCAATATGTATGTATATTCATAAGGATACAAGTCGAATGATGGATTGACCGGAAGCTATGGTTTTCACTTTGACAATAAATCGAGTTTATCTGATATTTTTGTTTAATATAAACGGAAAATTTTTAAAAGCTTAATATTTTATCAATATTTTATCACTTTATATCAAATTCTCTCTCTGTAAAAATAAAAAAAGCAGACTTCAAAAATTAACTAGAAACAATTTTTTTCTCATACTTTTGTGAAAGCTATATACTCAGATTATAAATTAAATTCATTTTCAAACGGAAATTAGTATATATCCTTCCATAGTATAATCATATATCTACACATATAATGTGTAAACTCAACTCAATTTGTGGCAAATAAAATAGTGAAAAAGTGGATTTCAATTACATGTTACTGCTAAATGTAATTATTCATATATAAATACATATTTGTGGAAGCGATTCTTTTTTTTTGTACCTAATGAAATTCGAGTTCGAACAAGACAAAAATTGAATTACATACTGCCTGTGTTATAGTTTTTAATTAAATGGTATGAAAAGCCTAAATTCTCTCTACACGCTATGCTTAATGTACACGCAATAAGTTTTCTTATAAAGAGAAAGTTAAAAATTCACAAATTTAAAATGCAAGAATTCTCGTTCTGTAAGAAACCATAGGACACTCTCTTATGGTTTCCTCTTCTAAAATAACTATAATAAACGCCGAATTAAAAATAAATTCCCTTATTTAAATGCCTATAAAATAAACGAAAAGGTTTATTGAAATATTTTTTAACTTAGCAACAATAGAAACTACAATTTCACACAACTGTTTCTTTACAGTAAATTATTTTAAATAAAAGGGATGCATTTCTCTGTTATGTTAAAAATCATACGGCCAATTATTTACAAAATACTAAAAAAAAAAGAACATTTCTAAATTTATATTAATTTAAGTATACAAAGCATGTTTTAACTCTTTTTAAGAAAAAGAGTTCAGAATTTTTTACAAGATTTTCTGGCCGTAATTTTATATCTTTGCTCATTTTAAATAATTTAAATACAGTTTATCCATAGGAATGTATCTAATTATAAAAATAAATTTTTATTTCTAAGAATGTCCCTAAAATTTTAAGACACCTTTACCTATATAATGGACATCATACTTAAATTCCTGTTTAATTTAATTATTGAGTTCCAACCCTCCTCCCAAACTTTTTAGACAGTCATAAAAGCGTGATTCTTAGTGATTAGTGTGTGGGGGGTAAGGATGATAATCTTATTTTTTCTGCTTCGTAAATCTTCCAAACATGCATATTCTCTGAAAATAGTTTATTTATTCAATCATATAATAATATTACTTCTATTTGTTATTCTTCCGTGTTCTTTTTGATAAATACTGAAGTGGGGAAAAATTACTTTTGAGTCAAAGATAATATTCACAGTCCTCTAGTGTAAATTAATTGCTTTTCATTTAATGTTAAATACAGTAAATTGTGCCAATCCTAGTTCATAATGACGTATAAAAATTTAATCACGCAAAGTCATAGAGAATATGGTGAAGCCTTGAATATCGCAAAATGGGTGATGACACAGATAATTTTTATCAAATTGCAACAATTTTTGCTGAAATAAAAGGCCATTTGATTTCATAAATAATTGCATTATATATATATATATATATATATATATTTAAAGAAGCGTGCAAATAATTAAATATCATACAAAAAGAGGATAACCTACAAGAAATTGGGACTTGTAAGACACATGACTTTTAACAAATTTGATAAATTCAATGCAAAAACTACATGATTTTTTTTAAACACATTTAATACAACTGATCACATACACGAGTACATTTGTTATTTTGATAAATAGTTTTGAAATGAGACAATCTAAAACATAGTTTAAAATTAGAATATAATACATTGTTGACTAATTGTGATACTGGTTGCTAAATAACAAGGAAACATTAGATTTGTGATGCCTCAATTTCAATAGTATGCGACTGCATTAAATTTGGTAAAACACCATTTTGAATAATTTGACCAAAAAAACCGAAGTTTACTTTGCTTTTATCTCAACTTTCATATTTTGCATATTATTCTATTCTCTGTATTTTAATGTTGGATCATATCTGCAAGCAGCTGTATTATTGGCTGAGATTTATTTTTGTGGTAATTTATTTAAGAAAGAAAAAATACAGCATTATGTAACAAAATTTGTTTCTAACGTATAGAACTGTAATTCCCAAAGTGGTCTATATGGACCCTCAGGGGTCTACGCCCGCGAAAAAATAATTTTGGGGTTCACGAAGGGTAAAAAGAGGTCTACGACAGCAGGATTTTTTTTCTTTTTGAATTTACATGAACATTGAAATATTTCTGGTTTACGTGTTTACACTTTTTTTGCAACTTTCTCCCATTCCTAGAGTGGAGTCGCAATGGATATCCCCGGTGTCATATAACTAGCTAAAAAAGGACGGGGGAGCTGTTGGAACTAGACCCACACAGTCGATGTCTTACTCTACTTCAGGGGGTTACTTTAAGACAAACGGTTGTGATTTGTGGATTCAAAAGACTCATTTTCAAAGAAATTGGCCAACTGAAATAAGCACACAATTCCATCTTTTACAATTTACTCTTTTAGAATATATTTGCAGAATACATGGTACTCTGAATCCATTCTGTTTTGATATATTAGAATTCATAATACTTAACGAATCCTTAGAATAAGTCTAAATTTTATATTTACCAGTATTTTTCAAAAATTAAAATTATATTTTCCTTTGACCTAATTCTTCCTATATATACTGAAAATTATGATAAAACATTTACTGTGGCAAATAAATGAGATGTAAACAGCAGGTAAATGTTTCGCATTATGCTATAAAATGTGAATATTCTAAGGCTGTAAATGTTGGCACAAGTTAAATAGTGCCACATTGTAGTCCCTTCATGTTTTGTTATTGAAAAATGATCACGATTAGGGGTTCCATCATGTAACAGAGCTGATACGCATTAAGTCAAAATCCTTACGTTGTCGTGGTGTGGAATTAGATGTGGGGGCTCTAGTTCTGCTATCGTTCTCGTTACTTGATCGTCATTTAAATTACGAGGTCCGTCTTATTACTTTGTTCCTAATGGAACTCGTAAATGAAATATTAATAATTTATCAATTTACCTACGTGTGTTCCTAAAAATAAATTCTTTAAATACACATAAGAAATTTAAGATTATATTTTTTTTCAGCAGTAATAAATTGTTTTCATTTGTAAAAAAGAGGAAATGCTTTTGAATTTTAGAATAATTGATAGTAAAGTACAAACAATAAGCTGGTATCAAAGACAAAATATTATGACTACAAACATTTTTAATTTGCCAAGGAGCTTCATGTATCTCGGTAAACTTGTTTACAATAAAGGATTATATTATTATTCTTTGTACTGAATTGTTTCTTTTGCGAGTAATGACAACATACTGGGCTTCTTAATTTTTTTCGACTTTTGTATAAAAAGAGTTATATTCTTATCCTTTGGATAATCCTTACTTTTTATTTAAAATTTCAAAAAAATTGCATAATGCCAAATTCTAAGATTACCGTTCTGATTTTTGTGCGATAATGAACTGATTTTGTGCGTAAGGTAGAGCCAAAACATTTCTACGAAGACAACTCCTTCGATCAACATTCAAAACAATTACAAAAACATTTCCTTCTCAACGCACTGACTTTTCAATCGAGTTGCAGATAACTGTGACAACAATTTTTCTTTACTTTTTTCAAAAGCAAGTGGCATGTAATTTACGGAGTTCCTGTCCCTAAATGAGGGACGTACCTCCTCATCAGAATTGATAAATTTAGAGCCGAATTCATGGGGTGACATAAAATGAAAAAGAAAAAAATATAAAAATAAAAGAGATAAGTTAAATGGGCAGTACAAATCTGCTAAAAAACAGTGGCGGATGAAGTCCGCTCACCGAAGGTAGAACTGCCTTCTACTTACTGCATTTTGAATGGCCGGAGCCAATCGACGCAGAGAGTGGGCGTGGAAAAGGTTTGGGTCGATCCGAAAATAAAAGACCTGAGATAAGGAGACTTTTTTCAAAACGAAGAAAGACTTTAGCTTCAAATATCACATATCCCCCTCCCCCCTCTTCGTTTGAACAGTCCCCTTAAGTGACCCTAAGTTTTTGGAGGGCTTTGTCAGCATAGTTTCTGTTTCTATTCATAGTTCATAGTTTATCCTATGTCCGATAATTTAACAGAAAAGGAAATGCCCTTTCCAAAGATTTATTACGGCAATAAGAGGAAGCATAGTTTTCCGGCTACTTCAAAGTAACCTTAGAAGATTTACAAGAAGGCAGATGTGCATTTCTAGGTTTTCTTACACCAAATAGGCATATGATCTGTGGCGTAACGGAGAACACTTGGGCCCCCTGCAAAGTCAGGTTTTGGGCTCCCAAGTTGAATTTTACAAAGGGTAAGTACTTGGCAATAGTCAGGCTGTGGGCTCTCTAGAACCCTGCCCCCCGCAATGCGGGGGTTGCGGGGTGTACGTTACGCCACTGCATATGATAATCAACTATGACCAAAAACTGAAGAATCAACAATAATCAATGGGGAGAGAAGCATTTTTTGTTGATATAAAATATTTTACGACTTGCTTTCCATATTCATTTACAAGAGCCATTACAGAGTTTCAAACGTTCAATAGCCTAAGAGCGCCCCCGAACACTCCTTTCTTTGTACTGTTGTACATAAAATGCGTGACTCACGAACAAATAGGCGAAAAAAAAAAGAACGAACATATTATTTTAATTTAAATGTAACTATCTGTTAGACTACGTTCTGATTATATTTATTTTTTCAGATATTTTGAATTGGATAATGGAACTGTAGAACTTTCTATGTTTGAAAGTCCCTATTTTCCTTTTCTTACAGAAACTTGTGTTTGAAAATCGCGTGTGATAATTGCTACTGATTTCAGTTCAAAAAATTTCTTTTCCTTTTAAAGGAGACATTTCCTACGAATTTAAACCACATCCCACCAAGATTTCTTTTTTAGTATTATTAAAGGCATTGAATGAAATAATATAAAACATTGATTATTATATAAAACACTAATCACAATGTAAACTATTGCACAAAAAAGGAAACGCTTATTTCATTTCAGTCAAAGGAATAATAATAACCTAAAGCAAATTTAAATTAATTTATCAGGGTAAAATTTATTTATATTTTGATTTTCAGTAAATGTTTTAAAATGTTGAAAATGTTATAGATTTATTTTTATTCTGTTAAACGCAGTAATTTCGTACATACAAACTCAAATTATCGTGTTAACTCTTAAATTAATTAATTTTGAAAAACAAATAATAATATAATTATTTGAACATTTAGATACATACAATGAATTTAAAAATGGAAAGAAAAAAGCAAAATTTCTGCCTGTCACTATGTCATAATGTAAAATCTCAAATCGATAATGGGCTATTTTATAATCATATAGTACTCTGAAGCTCTCTATCTTTTTATAATGGAAAATATTTGCTTTAAGACACATACATAATTCTTTAACAAATAACAAAATTACATTAACTATATGTGAGTTTAAAAAATCTTATAACAATTGAACATCTGTGTACCAATAGACATGTAGATATTCAAATAAGCTATATTGTGGTTAATCAATTTATAATTGCTTCTCTGAGAATTAATTAGTTATATTTATATAACACTCTGTTAAGAATTTTTGTATACTTTCTTTCTTAAAAGAGTAAAAACATTGATAAATGTCATTTTTTTTATTGCCTCGATAATTCATACTGTTTTGATGCATTAAATTTCATAATAATTATTGAATCTTGAGATTAAGTTTAGATTTTTACACCAAGCATTTTTCAAGGATTAAAATTATATAATAATGTTCATCTTTGATCTAATTGTTCCTATGTATGCTGAAAATTATGATAATCGATTAACAATGACAGTTAAATGTGATAAATGGCAGGAATAATACTATATCTCAAAATCATAAATAAATGTCACTTGTTAAAAAGTATCACATTGTAGATTCCACATGTTTTTACAGCTGTGGTAGCCGAGTGATCACAATTGAGGATTCCATCATCTAGCAGGGCTCTAATACACATTAACTTTCTAAAGGCTTAAAGTACTTTCATTGCCGTCTTAACATAATCGACTGGGTTCCAGGTCAGATATCATCCTCGTTACTTGATTGTTTTTTAAATAATGAGGCCCATCTCATTGCGATATCTCTCATGTTTCCTCTGAATGAGACATTAATAAACTATCGAATTACTTGCATGTTCTTAAAAATAAATCCTTTAAATACACAAATGAATAAATGTAAAATTTATATTTTTTCCAACTGTAATATACTTCTTTCGTTAGCATAAAATATCAAATCCTTTGAATTTTTAGAAAAATTCTTGATTAGTAAAACGCAAACAATTAGTTGACATAAGACAAAATTATGACTACACATATCTTTAAGTCAGCAAGGAGCAAATCATTCATGTATCTTTGTAAACTTATTTATATAAGGAAAAACACTATTCTTATTCGTATTTAATTGTTCTTTTATGACTAATTACAACACATTTATTTATTTCTTTTTCATCTTTCATATAAAAAGGTTATTTTATTATTTTTATGGTTAGAAGTTAAACTTGTTAGCTTCTTATTTTTAAGTTACAATTAATTATAATTCTTTTGATGTATCAGTTAGTATAACATTGCTGAAATTCTAAGATAAATGGTCTGATCTCTGTGTGATAAAAATAAATAAACTTCAAAAATATTTTAAGAAATATAATGCACGCGTCATTCTAATTCTAAACACAATCTTTCCTTTTAGGACGTATGGTAATACAATACACTGGTGTGCAAAAATTAAGGACGAAGTCGAAAAATTAGCATATCAGCTGAACGAAGAGGCAGAGCGGACAGAAAGACCAATCAGGAGATTAAGTAAGGTGATGTACGGTAGCACATGCGCAGATATGCAGGTAGACGTAATGGGGAAGTGTCTGAGTAGTATAAAGCATGTTGTCGGTGTAAGAACAGTATTTCTGGCAAAGAGATTGCACGCCGTATAGCAGTAAAAATCACACCGAGTTGCTGCTTTAGCGAGAAATGGCGAATAATCAATCTGTTAGACGACATCTGGATGCTTTTACTCGAGGTCGAATCATTGGGAAGTTGGAGGAAGGCTGCAGTGTGACAAGTGTGGCTGCAGAGTTCGGAATTGCTCACAGCATCGTTTCACGACTCTGGAGACAATTTCAAACTACAGGAACAGCTATCTGGGTTTTCAGTAGTGGTCGTCCACGAGGAACCACACCCGTAGATGACCGGTACATTGTCTTACAGGCCAGAAGAAACAGGCGGCAGACAGCGGGAGAAATCGCTAGACACACGACACAGGCGACTGGACGACCGATATCGCGTTTTACCGTGGCCAGAAGTCTGCACGGTGGTGGTCTGTTTGCACGACGCCCTGTACGGTGTGTACCTTTAACGCCTGCCCATCGGAGAAGGCGTTCTCTGTGGTGCCGGGAACACCGGAATTGGAGAGACAATGAATGGGACGAGTACTCTTTACAGATGAGAGCAGATTCAGTTTGAGTAGCGATTCTCATCGCATACTCATCTGGAGAGAGCGGGGAAGCCGCAATCATCCCTCGAACATCATTGAAAGGGACAGATATGGTGGTCGCGGTGTTCTCGTTTGGGGAAGCATCATGCTTGGTAGTCCTACAGACCTTCACATCTTCGACGCAGGTTCAGTCAACGGGACCCGTTATTGTAACGAGATTCTTCTTCCATATGTGCGTCTTTTTAGAGGCGCTATGGGTCTGCAGTTCCTTTTCATGGACGACAATGCACCATGTCATCGCACAGTAGCTGCCGAACAGCTCTTAGAGAGTGAGGATATTGAACGTATGGATTGGCCGGCACGATCTCCGGATCTCAATCCCATCGAGCATGTATGGGATTTTCTAGGCAGACGCTTGGCAGCTCGTACCTTACCACCAGTAGTGATTCGGGAGCTTCAATTGGCGCTGCAAGACGAATGGGCAGCAATGCCTCAACAACTCATTGACACTCTCATTCTCAGCATGGGCAGACGCTGTGAAACCTGCCTAGCAGTCTCAGAGGATATCATATCCCCTACTAAAGACCGGATGTTTCTTGCTGGACACCCATCACAGGGATGTTTCGGCCTTCAGTCGCATTGTGCTCAATGCTACTTTTTCAATCAAGCTTCTCTTTATCCCTCTGATTTCTCTTTTAGTAAGTGTTGCTTACATTACACATGTCCTTACGTATTGGGATCTTACGGTATTAAATGTGTTGATTTGGAAAGCTTTTGTACAAAGTTATATTGAAAAAACTGTCTCGTCCTTAATTTTTGCACACCAGTGTAGTTTCCAACTGTGCAGCTCAGGAAAAAAAATTAGCCCCAGTCCAAAAATAAATCGAAAAATTCACACACAATGATCGAATATTCTTTATTAACATAGCAATAAAAACCATTACATTTGCAAATCAATATAAGGTCAATCCCCTCTCCCAATAATTTACACTCAAAACAAGTAAAAGGCCTCCACAGGTATTTGCCGTATGCAAACGTATGCTATACTTCCAACGCCATTGTGCTCATAAATAACGAAATAAAATGGAAACAAAGTACAAATACATTTTAAAACGATTACAGAACACACGTGAATATAAAGATATATATTTCTCGAAAATTAAGCCCATTTCTGGATATTTTTAAAAAAACTTTAAATTACTACTATATATACACTCTGTCGCAAAAAAATATATGCACCCAGAAGAAATTGAGCTACATTCACGAAATTTGGTATGCATGTAGTGTATATGAAAATAAACAAATGATTAAAAATTCAGAACAAAATATCATTTTATTAAGCGGTTACAGCTTGCAAAAAGTTAAAAATCAGTAAGTAGTAAAGCCACCTCTGGCAGCTATACAAGCCGAAATTCGGCGTGGCATCGATTCAATTAGATCACTTATGACCCCCCTGTGGAAGATCCTGCCATAGTCTTTGCATCTGCGCAGTTAATTCTCCTGTATCTCGGGACGGCTGCAGTTGCCTTCCCAGCACGTCCCAGACATGCTCTATTGGCGAAAGATCTGGTGACCTGGCAGGCCATGGTAGGACGTCATATCCTTGAAGACATTGTTGGGAGAGTCGCGCAGTATGTGGACGAGCATTATCCTGTTCATAAATGGCACCTGGGCGACTTGATAGCATGGGTAGCACAATCGGCGTTAAAATATCGTCCACGTATCTGCGAGCTGTCAAAGTGCCTTGAAGGACCACTAAAGATGATCGTGTGTCCCAAGAAATTGCTCCCCACACTGTCACACCTTGTGAAATTGCTGTATGCCGCTCGACAATAAATGCCGGATCGGACCGCTGGCCGGTGCGCCTCCAGACACGTGTGCGGTGGTCATCAGCACTGAGACTGAATCAGGATTCATCACTGAAGATGACACGTCTCCAGTCTGTCACACTCCAAGTTGCCCGAGGTCGGCAAAAATCCAGTCGACACTGCCTATGATGTGGGGTCAGTGGTAAGCGTCTTAGCGGACGTCGGCTCCTCAAGCCAACTTCGCTCAGTCGTCTCCTTATGGTTTCTCTTGATGGCACTGGATGGCTGGAAGGAGGTAAGTGGCGTTGAATCGATGCTAGCGACGTTGTTGGTGCCGAAGTGGCCACTCTTCTGATTGCACGATCCTCGCGATCATTTGTGTTCCTGGGACGTCCTGACCCTCCGCGACGGTACACTCTACCTTCTGTGATCCACTGTTGCCAACACCGAGCAACTACCATATCGCTCCGACCGAGGTGGCGGCCGATACGTCTATTCGACCAACCTGCTTCTCTGAGGCCTATTATACGGCCCCTATCAAAGTCCGTCAGCTGCTCGTACTGCCGCCGGTTACGTCTTAGAGGCATCCTAAGTCTCAATATCGTCTATCAAAGTCATCAGATTCGTTTGGATAGCCGTACGGCGCTCGTACTCATGCTTTTAAACTCTCCCAGTTGCGCAACTAATATGCGCATAGCACACTTAGCCTTGTCTCATTGGCTTCGAAATTTTAATCATTTGCATATCTCTTACCAGACTACATTCTTGCCGAGTTTCGTGATTGTAGCTTGATTTCTTCTGGGTGCATATATTTTTTTGCGACAGAGTGTATATATACTATATAAGAATGAAAATGTTGGAAAAAGAAATTTTTCTAAATGATTTCGTTAAATGTTTTCTGCTACGTATTATACTTTCTTGATTATCTCTAATTGTAACTATAAGAAAGTCAATAATTAGTGTGTGAAAATTCTTGTAAGATAATATGCAAAATCTAAATAAGTTTTTGGAAATTATAATTTAATGGCTAATTTTTATTTTTGCTCGAAAACGTATAATTTTATATCATATTTTCGTATTAATTTTCGAGCAGTAGCTTTACAGGAGGAAACATACTTTAGGAAAGGAGAAAAAATTGATGTGCTTCAAAAGACACAACACCGATCAGCAGTGGCGCACACAAGGGGGGGGTCTGGACCCCCCCAAAGCCCTTGATATTTTTTCCGCTTGATTATAATTATAAGTATATAGTACGTAAAATTTAATTAATTACTTGTTATTAATGATTAATTTTACTAATTAATGCTAATTATTTATTCAAAAATTAGTTTTTTA
Organism: Trichonephila clavipes; assembly: GCA_019973935.1. NCBI lineage: Eukaryota > Metazoa > Arthropoda > Arachnida > Araneae > Nephilidae > Trichonephila > Trichonephila clavipes. Next base: position 79,200 of record BMAU01003018.1, on the reverse strand, counting down.
CTGTGTTTGTTCCCGAAAATCGACAAAATCAAAAGGAGCATGATACAAGAATGGTAAACTTTCGACTCCGGACCCCCCTTGAAAAATTCCTGTGTGCGCTACTGCAGATCAGTAAATACTTCTTAAGATAAATGCAAATTCCAATAATGACCATTTCTTCATCATACTTGCCTGTTATAAAAACAAACTATTCTCCATAACAAACCACTGATGAAGGGATTCAAGTGGTACTCTATTTCAGGACTTTTGATTTAAACCCTGAATGAAGATTTATATGTGTGAGCATATTAGAAAAGAAAACCTCTAAAATAATTGCAAAAATTGAGATTTATGTGAATAAATGTGTCGATGATAACTTGAACGAATAATATGGATGTGATGTGGAAGTTAGGACAATGAGATGTTTCTAATACAATAGCCACGAATCACTTTATTTATAGTATTTTACTAAAGATAGAAAATAAAAATTTAAGTATGAGTTTATTTATATAGTTAAGTTTATAACAGCTAAAACTTTTGCAGTAAATTTAATTCTAAAATTTAAAAGGAAACAGTATTAGACGAATTTTTTTATAAATGTGAATAAATGAATCTTTCACACATATACACAAAAAACAAATCACTAATTACAAAAATGAAATTAAGCTAATAATTTAAAATATCACTTGCCTGTACAAATTCATTCTGATATAAGAACGAATTCATTTACCTTTAAAATGTACATTAATATTAACAATATATATTATAAAAAAAACATACATTTTCTTTATTTATAAGGGACTTCTTTTTTCTTACATAAGGATAAAACTCGAAACATGTAATTCATTTTCAAAGTATTATTAATCACAGTAAATGGATTATTAAAAACTTATATAACAATTTTTTTTTATTTGTAATTGAGTTCCTCATTTATTAAGCTCAAACATATATTTCTTCTACAAAATTGAGTCCATTAAAAAAATATTTTGATTTACGTGAATGAAAAAAAAGAACAGATTGTTATTTTTACAGTGAAAATTTCATACGCAAGGGAATTTAACTATTATACTCAAGACACGGAAGAAAAAACTGCCTGAATGGGGACAAAACTTTTATGTTTCAATGAACCACTAGGGCATAGAAAAATGTTATAACGCCAAACCAGGCAACCGAGAAAAATGACGTCATTGCACATCTACCAATGACGAGCAACCTCTTTTACTTTGACCGTGCCGAAGAGGTGTGAGGAACTCAAAAAGTGCTCTTTATTTAACGTTACGCTCCATTTGTAATAGCGCCTTTGATGTGGATGGCGTAGCTGAGAGTCTTTTCCTGGGTACAAGTTGTGGATACTGGGAATCTGATTGGGTGGCTAGGATGGCAAAGGGGTGACGTCTGAGTCATGGGCGGATCTTCATGGTCTCGGCGGTTAAAGTCCAAAAGTAGTTATAGCAAGAACTGAGAGATGGAGTAGAAACACTGCTATTGGTTGACAGTAGCGAGTGAGTAAGCTCTCTATTGGCTGCCCTGAAGCTGGGGAGATAAAACATTATGGGATAAAAGGGGCTATCCTGGTTGGTGCAGCAGATATAAAGTTAAATTTTCTTAAAAACTTAACAGAAAGAAAAAATAAAAAAGAATTTAGTTAGGGGTATTGTAAGAGTCAAGGAGTATTCTCCTTTGTCTTTTAATTTCATCAACAAGAACATAATTTTGGATGTCAATTACATTTAAGTTATTAGTATGAGGGATTTCACCATAGGATTTCTTTGCAAGGTTTTGAATGAATCTTTTAAAAGAAGGGATTTTAAATCTTTTAAAAGCAGGAATCCCTGTAAATGAGAGAATTTCTGACATATCTGCCAGGTCTAACAATACTTCTTATAAGAGAGTTCTGAGTGATTTCAAGAATTTTGATATTAGAATCTGTGTATTCATGATTGAGAAACGCCATGAACATGAAACTAAAAGAAAATTTTCAAATGCTGCCTAAAGAACTCCATCAACCTAAAATATGAAGCCATAAGTGTACCACAAGGTTCAGATCGCCTTGTCAAAAAGACACAAGAATTAAAAAGTTCGACTTGCTATTTGTTGATTACCAAAGGAGTCACCAGTTCCGAGCCCAGTACCACTAAAGACCCGCCGTGTAGTTTAAAGATGCACGTTAAATCTGTCAAGAGCTCAAACGTCCTCTTTTTGGAGTGGTGGGGTAGTAAAAAGAGGCCAGCTGAAGTATCGTCCTCGTCACTTAAACATGGTTCAAAATTACGAGGTCGTCTCCAAAAGCCCTCGTGCGACGTTAATATTCACTCATTTGATCATGAAAGCTCATTAAAACTACAATTACTTGAAACAAAATATGACAGCTTTGCCAGCAAATAACATTTCTGTAATATTAATGAAAAGTGTCTCTGATTTGCGTCCTTTATTAAGGTCTTACACATTTGAATCATTTTAGTTGTGTTTTTTTTAGATTTTTTCTCAAATCATCAAAGAAAAATTCAATAATCCCTGAAAGCCGGTAAGTATACTTTCTATTAATTAAATTATTCACTGGAATTCCGATTTGTATCGTGTACAGTAAAAATATCTATAAACAAATGATTGGGGAGACTGAGTCCCCCCGCAGTACCATTAGCGTTAGTATCGAGTGCACGCCTGCTCCTGGGTTAAAACATTTTGAAGTCTTCTCGCTTTAAATATTAAAAAGTAACACAATAATTCTTCATCGGAATTTTATATTCTTTTTCATTATTTGACATTAATTCTAAATGCTAATTCTGTGAGGTTTAAAATTACAGTTCTTTTAAACAGTTATTTACAATTATAGTATTTATCTAAAAAAAATCATTTTACATTTTTGTATACAATGTCGTGCACACAGTTTTACTCTCCTTACAGTTCAGCTATTATATCAATAATAATGTTTTATTTTTTTTAAAAAATGAACTCGTGCGAAAAGCTGGTGTTTCAGCCAGTATACATTTAATGTATCAGTACTGAAGAAGGTATTTTATAAATAATTTCTTAATACTAAATTAAGAACAAGTCTGATAATTATTAGGGACTTTCATGGCTTTGTCTTGTAGAGCAAAGTTTTTCAAAGGAAGGTTTATAATATCAGAAATTGACACTCTGAGTTATTTTTCTATATTTAGCTGAGATTCATGTTTTGTCTTCAAAGCAGCCACCGCAGAAAATTTCGGTTTAACAAAGGTAGGATGTTGAAAAAGGTAATAGTATAACGAAGTGCTTTTGTTTTCAGTGCAGAAAATTCATCATCCATCTTTACCCAAAATTCAAAGAGCGTACTATTTTTTAAAATCCTTTACCAACATGGCTAAGTGATTTTACATGGTTTTAAAAACAACTTAACTTTCACATGCTGTTCTTCAGATTTGTAAGTTTTAACACATAACGAGCAGAGGCTTTTTTTAATCATTTACTTCAGTAGTGGTAAATCCGAAATTTAAGTACTTTTGAGATTATTTCCTTGATTTAATTTTCGGAACCATTCTCGTCTGTGTACTTGTTGATAATTTATTATTGTCGAATGTTCGCTTACGACTTAAAAATGCATGCATGATTTTGTTTTAATCTACTGCCGTAAATACATAATTACCGTGAATTACAATTAACGTGTAAATTTAAAAGAATGTACATTCACAAGCTAGATTCCGTAGCTATAGAAGTATCGAGTCGACCAAAACTGACTGGAATTGTACGAGGTTTTGCATGTTTTGCGCAGACGTGCAATAGGTTGCCCAGACTCACGCAAAAGTACCCTATAATGCCAAATGTGATGGATATGATAGAGAGCAACATAGACTAGACTATTTTTCTAATGACATTTGTACTTTGAGAAACGAATGCTGAAGGAGAAATAAATCTTTAATTAAATATATAATTTTGCGATCTGTTCCAATTTAAAAAAATAGAGAAAGAAAAATTAACATAAGAATAAGTAAGAAATATATATTTTAAGTAATAATTACTTAAAAGTGTTACATATACTTTGTAATTTTAGCGTCTCCCTCTCAAAGTGCATTTTTATTGCAGTAAATACATTATTGTTGTACGGGGGGCGCGACAAAAATTCTGATTGAAAATTGGGTCGCCAGTATTCAAAGTTTGAGAAACACTGGTGTAGAGGTTTAACATTGTTTGCGTGTGCGTGGGCATGTCGTTGATATATAGATTGAATAAAATTTGCCCTAATAAGGAACCCTGTGGACAGCCGATGTTTATGTAATGAGTGCCTGAAAGGGTATTTTTTACTCTGACCCGATAAAATCGATTGACGAGTTAGGAATTTACAATATCAAAAAGAGAAGGAGGGAAGTTATATTTAATTACCCTGTAAATGAGCCCACTGAACCAGACACGGTCAAATGCCTTTTGGATATCCAGAAAGATAGCTCCAGTGAATCTGCCTCTCTGAAATCCTGAGGAAATTTTTTCCGTAATCCTTAGCAGTGGGTTAGTAGAAATTTTTTCGTAAAACCATATTGATTTTGATTAATTATATTAGAATCAGAAATGAAAGAGTTCATTCTATTGAAGATGATGTACTGAGTAATTTTACTGAGCGAAGAAAGGAGAGAAATTGGTCTATAACTTTGAGGTTGATTACTATTTTTTCCAGTCTTTTTTATTGGAAAAGTGACTGCTGTTTTCCTATTTTTTTTAAAGTGCCTAAGAGTTAACATTTTATTGATGAGATAGGTTAAAATAATTAAGGCTTTGAGAGAGAAATTCCGAAACATTTTATTGGGGATACTATCTTTTCCTGGTTTTCTAATTTTTAAATTATTGATGAAACCCGATACTTCATCTGGGTTAGTAGGGAAAATGGGAGTAGAAGGGGGAAAAGAAAAGAAATTTTCAAAGGTGTTCGTGACATCAGAGTCAATCATGGAGTTGTAAGTGTTTGGTCTAGTGTTTTGTGTAAAGTTATCCCTAAGTGTAATTGCAATGAGATTGGCTTTCCGGTCATCAGTAATGGCGATGCCAGAGGCAGTGTTTAGTGCAAGAATATCAACGCATTTGAAAAGTTTTTGAATATTCCTGAAGCTGTTATCTTGAGCTAGTAATTTATTTTTCCATGTTTCTCTCTCCCGTGCATGTTTTTTAGCTCTCTTTTAATTTTAGCTTGTAGTCTCTGTTTGTTTCTGTTTTGTATACTGGATTTAGTGTGTTTTGATAAAGTTTTTTAAGTTTGCTTTGATAAAGTGCGATTTTTGAGAAAAATTAGATCTTTGATGTAGTTTGGTGTGTAAGAGAGTTGAGCGTTTGTGATTCGTTTACAGGATTCTCTGTTGGCGAAGCGAACAGCTTCGGTGAAATCGTCTAATTTACTTTCAAGGATATGGGGATCATTGATATTATCATAGTTTTCTATTAAAATATTTTTATTTAAGCATTTTTTGAAGAGTTGCCAACTGGTGGTAATTGCTGTAGGATTATCTTAGGGAATGGGAATGGAGAAAGAAAAATTTAATAAAACAGGGTTATGATCAGAGGAGAGCTCGGGCAAAGAGACTATTGAGTATGGAAAGTTAAAACTATTGACTATGGCAATGGCTAATGTATTATGAGTACTATAGCCGTACCTAGTGGGTTTGATTGATTGAATAGTAACGTCGCACTGTTCAGCTACACGAGGGCTTTTGGCGACGGAACACGTAATTTTGAACCATGGTCAAGTGACGTGGACGACACCTAAGCTGGCACCTCCCTCTCCTAACTACCACACCACACCAACGGGAGGACGTTTCAGCTCTCGACAGATTTAACGTGCATCACTGCCCTACACGGCGGGTCTTTAGTGGTACTGGGCTCGAACCCATGACAAAGCAAGCCACGGTCCGATACCTATACCACTCGGCTACCGCGGCCACCCGTACCTAGTGGGAGAATCAGGGTAAATAATTTCAAAGTTAAGTAAATCGCAAAAAATTTTCAGTTGAGTTCCTCTGGTAGAGTTATGGAAGCAATTCCACGTATTGTGTGTGGCGTTAAAATCGCCAAAAATCACACAATGGCTGTTGACTTGCATAATGGATTCAATATCGAGAGTAAAAAGAAGTTTATCAGAGTGGGGAGGGACATATATAGAGGTGATGTAGACAGGGTCCAAATTTGGGGGATTTAGAGTGACCGTAGTCACTTCGATATGATAAAGCTGAGGGGTGGGGGTATTAAAATGGGGAATAGACTTTTTAATTAAGATGAGAGTTCCAACCGGAAGCCTGTCCGTCCGTGACTCGATCATTTCTGTAACATTTGTAATTTGCGATGCTGATGTTGTGAATTGGTCTCAGATGTGTTTCTTGGATTAAAATAACATCGGAACTGTACTTCTCAACGAAAATTTTAAATTCTAGAATTTTATTTAAAATGCCGTTTGCATTCCAAGAAATCAGACTTAGACCAATCATTGTTCGACTAATCATCGTAATTTTCGAAGATAGCCTCTACTAGGGCATACATTTCGCGTTTTTTAGCTTCCATACTTTTGTTTTTACTATTTTTAATTTGATGGGATGGGGCAACAAAGTTCATGTTGCTTAGTTGGACGGTGAGGGCAGTTAAGGCTTGAATAATACCTTGAATAGATTGATTTATTAGATTTGCATTTGGGTTATTAGACTAAATTTGAATAATAGGAGGGGGGGGATACTAACTCTTTTTTGGCCTGAGACTGGGAAGAACCGACAGAATTTCCACTGATTCCTGCCGCCCTTTGTTGAGGGGTATGAAAGTTAAAGTTAATTTTGTTTTGGGTAGCGCTTGCATAAGAGACATTGGGTCTTATTATGCTATTAACAACGTTAGAATATGTATTTTTATTAGCACTATTATTTGTACTTTTTTGGGCTTGGGGAATTGGGGGCATTTCGCGTAATTCGCCATACAACCATATGCTTGACAATTAATGCAAAACATCTTATCAACTCTTTTAATTTCGCACTCTTTTGTTTGGTGATTTAGACCGCATTTTAAGCAGCGGGGTTTGTGGTGGCAATTTTCCGCTGTATGGTTAAACTTATTACATGAAAGACATTGAGTAATTCCTGTTACACTTATTGGTAAACTAATTTAAATTTTGCAAAGCTAGCAGTGAAATTTATGTGTCGAGGAGGCATGAAGACGAAAAACAGTTTCTTAAAATTGGCCTTTAATAATCAATCATAAAGTCACTCTGCTCGTTACTGGAGCGATAAAAACAATAAGTTCAAAAAGCAACATTACCAGAGACATCCGATTCGAACCGTCTTCTAATATTATAAAATTAATTTCTAATCTAAAATGGTGATGCAATCTGCAGTTGCATTGCCAACCAGTTGTTCTCTCCCTCTAAGAGTTAAACCACTCACATACTTCTTATATTTCCGTTTCTCCTTCCTTTTTTAAAAACTAACATGAGCCGAGTTTAAATACTAGCTCGATTTGCATGGCAGTTGCTGCCAACCTCAAATCACGAAACTCAAAAAGATCGGGTTCGAATCGGTGTGCTTACTTTCATTGAGATCATGGAACGGGATTGGAAAAACAACACAAGGAGATCATAAAAATTTGGATCCGATTTTCTTTAAATGTCTAACAATCGGCCCCCTTTTTCCAATCTCTCGTACCATTATCTCTTACAAATCAGTAAATTAATTTTAATCTATAATCACATGTTATACAATTTAACACAAAAAATACATTTTATTCACAATCTTTATTGTAATAAACAAACTAATATTTTAATCTTAAAGAGACAAAGTCTTATTCTCTAAAAAGAAATAATTTTCTACAAAATTGTAACAATTTTTCCTTTACCATGGGTTTGGTAAAAATGTCCGCCAAATTATTTTTGGTACCTATATATTTAATTTGGAAAACCTTGTCGTATATCAAATTCCTTAGAAAATGATAACGAACATCGATATGTTTTGTTCTATAATTTTCTACCGGTGACTTTGAAAAACTTGTAGCAGCTTGATTATCACAAAACATTACATTTTCACTTAATTCCAAATTTAAACTTTTATTATCAATTACATTCTTTAGCCAAATGAATTCCTTAGCTGCTTCTGTTAAACTAACATACTCAGCTTCCATGGTCGACAGACTAACGGATTTTTGCTTGAAGGTTCGCCATGAAATTGGAGTTTCGTCTATAAAAGTTATGAACCCTCCCATCGACACTCGATCATCCCTATTTGTAGCAAAATCTGAGTCTGAATAACATCTTAGTTTTAATGATTTAACTTTTGAAAGTTCTAATTTGTATTCTTGAAATACCTCGTCAAATGACTCACCTCGTAATTGTGTGTTACCTCGCGCAACTAAGCGGGCCTTGTATCTAACAATTTTATTATTTTCATCATATTTAATGGTATAAACCCAACGGTTTTCTAAAATTTTTATATTATCCGGATGATGAACTAAATCCCAAACTTTACGTTCCATCATTACGTTAATTTCTTTATCCATTGCATCATGCCATTTAGATGCGTCTCTGGATCTTATTGCCTGTTTGTAACCGTTAGGAATAGTTACTTCAACCATAAGAGCTTCTTGTTGCTCTGACAAATCTGAAAATCCCTGGGATTCGGTATTATTTTTCTAAAAATTAAATAAACTAGGATCATACTTAATATTATGCCTCTTACAGTATCTCTATTTCGTTAAAAGATTTCAATCGTGTTGCTTCCCCTTCTATACTATAATATACGTTAGATCCAGTTACTTTCCTACCTATATTTCGAATCCACTTAACCTCTGTACATGGGATCAAGCTATGATTATCGGAAGATACATCTGGTTTTTCAGATGTTGAGGGCGTTTCCGTACTTGTCTTTGAAACTAAACGACTCGTTAATGAATCTTTTACTCTATCAAAATCATCCTCATCATCATAATAATCAGGAAGGTTTAAATTATATCCAAGGTTACTATTAACTTTTTGTCTAAAATTAATTCCCCTCTTATTTTCATCGAATTTTACATTAATAGTCTCGACTAATTTATTTTCATCTATCAACCATATTCTATAACCCTTAGTACGTTGTGCGTATCCCATCATAATTCCCATTTTCGCACGCATATCGAATTTTTTTCCTAATTTGTTTTGGCACACCAGCGTATGCCAAACATCCAAAAGGTTTTAGATGCAATACCGATGGTTTTCTACCTGAATATTTTTCGAAAGGCGTTTTGTTACTGTCTTTGTGACAAATTCGATTCCACGCATAAGTGAAACAAAGTAATGCTTCTCCCCAAAACTTATGGGGAACTTCACTAGACTTAAACAATGTTTTAGATGCCATCTAGAGCGGTTAAATTGAATCTCTCCGCGACCCCATTCATTTCTGGCGTATATGAATTTGTTACCTCATGCTTTATACCCAGTTCTGTCAAGAAATTATCCATATCTTTATTACAAAATTCTAGTCCGCCATCAGTTCTAACTGCTATTACCTTTTACTTAGAAAACGTTCTGCTCGTTTCTGAAATCTTATAAACGTACGAAATACGTCAGATTTATTTCGGATGGGAAATACAGTCACCTTTCTTGAATAATCGTCAATTATACTCAAGAAATATTTATTACCGCCTTGGCTTTCAGTTGGCATTGGACCACAGAGGTCCATATGCAACAATTCCAATGGACGTTTTGATCTTACGGCCCCCATCTTTTGAATGAAACTCTCTGGACTTTGCTAATTTACACGGTATACAATGAGTCTTACCATTATCAGTTAAGCGTGGGAGACCTTTTACACTATCATTTTTACTAGTTTTTACCAAGTAATCGTTATTAACATGACAAAAGCGTTGATGCCATATTTCTATTGATCCGTTTTTTTGTTTTAGCGGTTACATCACTAAAAAACTAATTTCTTTACTCTTTGGTATAATATAATGATCCGGCTTAAAAAAATACAAATTTTCATGGCGTGTCGCCGAGAATAATTTTATCCAGTCTTTATTAAAGACATTAATTTTTTACCTTTAGTACCCACAAAATGCGCACCTTTACTTTCTAATCTGGAACCGGATAATAAATTTCTCCTCAACTTAGGATTAAATAATACATCAGTCAAAGTTATTTCATGAAAACTCCCCTTATATTTTACCCGAAATCTAAGTGTACCGATTCCTTCTACGGGACAACTTTCATCCTCCGTTGCTAACGACATTTTCATGTTAGTTATCGGTTTAAGATCTAGAAATAAACTCTTGTCATTACAAAAATGACTCGTGGCAGCAGTATCTATTACCCAAACACCTTTATCAGAGTTTTCCTCAAATAAGATACAACTAGTTACGAGTTGTTTATCTAGTTCTCTAATAGACTACATTCAGCTTCACAAAATCTTAAATTTATATTAAACTCTGTGTTAAAAGTTTCATTTACAGTTGAAGGAGATTTTGGTAGAGACTTTTTCTCTTTACAGTTTACTTTAAGATGCCCGTACGTATTACATACATAACACGGACCTATAGTCTTAATAGATTGTTTAACATTTTTAATAGTTTTACAGTTAAATACCTTACCACTTTTCTTTTGGTAATCATTCTTGCCATTTGGATCTCCATGAGCTGCAGCCGTAGCACCAGGTAACGTCTTCGACCTCTTCGAAGTGAAACTGCTCAAGTAAGCATTCTCCGCTTTCTCCAAATCTTGTTTCATCAACTGAAGACGATTGGCTTCTAATATCAGCTCTGCTTCAATTTTGACAACTCTGAAGTCCTCTTCTTTCCATCTGTAGATTTGTTGCACGGTAGACTGGAATTCCTGAGGAAGCCACCTTATTAATTGAAAGCCTATGTACAGGTCGTCCAATTTATGACCCGCTTCCTGTAGTCTGGTTGCCGCTGTCTTTACACGAGATATGAAGATTCCAACATCTTCCCCTGGTTGGTATTTTGTTCCAAAAAATTGATCTAATAGTTGAATTACTCTTGCTCTTGTGACTGGTTCGAAGTGATCTTTTAATATCTTCCATGCCGCTACTCCGTCAGTTGTTTCCGTTATCAGATTTTTCAAATCTGAACTGATGTTAGTATAGATCAACGTATAACATCTATCCTTACGAAGTTGTAAATCTAATTTTTCCTTGTATGTTGCTTCTTCATCAGGTTGCTCTGGCTTGGTCTGTACTATAAACTGCCAGCAACCATAATGCATTAAGAGTACTTGCATATCATGCTTCCACGTGTTCCAGTTATTTGGAGTCAACACTGATATCTGGTTGTTAAACTCCATACCTGTTACTCGATTTAGAGTACTAGCAACAGAGTTCATAAAAAATAGTTCTACACTGGAACAGTATTTAAATAGACAAAGTTCATGGCCTGGTTCAACTTCTTAGCCTGCCTCGACACAGTACATGGACTGGTTCACAGTACCTGTCTCGACACAGTACATGGACTGGTTCAACTGCTTAGCCTGTCTCGACACAGTACATGGACTGGGCCCATAACCAAATTTGTTACACTTATTGGTAAACTAATTTAAATTTTGCAAAGCTAGCAGTGAAATTTATGTGTCGAGGAGGCATGAAGACGAAAAACAGTTTCTTAAAATTGGCCTTTAATAATCAATCATAAAGTCACTCTGCTCGTTACTGGAGCGATAAAAACAATAAGTTCAAAAAGCAACATTACCAGAGACATCCGATTCGAACCGTCTTCTAATATTATAAAATTAATTTCTAATCTAAAATGGTGATGCAATCTGCAGTTGCATTGCCAACCAGTTGTTCTCTCCCTCTAAGAGTTAAACCACTCACATACTTCTTATATTTCCGTTTCTCCTTCCTTTTTTAAAAACTAACATGAGCCGAGTTTAAATACTAGCTCGATTTGCATGGCAGTTGCTGCCAACCTCAAATCACGAAACTCAAAAAGATCGGGTTCGAATCGGTGTGCTTACTTTCATTGAGATCATGGAACGGGATTGGAAAAACAACACAAGGAGATCATAAAAATTTGGATCCGATTTTCTTTAAATGTCTAACAATTCCTTTGCTCTCATATACGTTAACTCTAACAGCAAGATAACATAGTTTATTCAGGTCAAAGATTTTAGTGTTAAATAGATTGCGGGGAAGTGTAATTAAGAAAATGGGAAGTGGTTGTTTAGTTATGCCTCCGGTTAATTGCGAAACTTTTTCTATTATACATCCTAGTTCTTGAAGTTCGGTTTGAATATCTGTTAATTGCGTATCTCGGGGTAATCCTTTTATAACAAGTGTTGTTTTATGGGTCTTTCGGCTTTGGAGGGAATAACGTGAAACTCATAGTCGAATTCTTCAAGAAAGTGAATTAAATTTCGTTGTTGCTCAAATGTATTTGTATAAAGTTTGAGGTATTCGCCGGTGAGTTTTCCTCGAACAAAGTGCATTTTATTAGTAATTTCTTTTATTTGTTGCATATAGTTTAGTTGTACTTTAAGCATAACTGGAGGCGGGAGATTCTTAGTAGTTTGTTGAGATTGATTATTGTGATCAGTATTCTTGGTAGCAGTTTCAGTGGAAATTCTAGCCAATTCCTCGTTTAAGTTTAAAAATTTATTTTTAAGTTCTAATTAGAAATTAAGTTGACTAGAACAGCTAGCTAACTTATTGACTTTACTAAGGGGTGGCATGATAAAGCCATCGTCATTTTCTTTTCTTTTTTGCGGAAAGTTTTTAACTAACTCCATTGTTATTTCATTATCATTATTATTAGCAAGTTGTGAATTTCAATTAATTTTAGGAGGAGAACTAGGGGGAGTATAATGTCCAGGACAGCCAGGTGAATTGCAAGGAGGAAGAGAGCTAAACTCACTTACCGCTAAGTTATGGAGCTTGGTGTACTCGAGCGGCTGGTTCTGGATGGTGGTCACAAAAGAGTCTTCACCGTTGTAGTTTCCAAATCTTTTCAGGGATTCTAGGGTAGAGTTGGCTCCTTGGACGAGAAGAGTGAATTTCTGGATGTCATCAGTGAAGGTCTTGCGCCGTAGACAGAGAGTAGTTGGTGTGAAAGTGGAGGGCCTTGATGGAGTTCTAGATTCTATGGTCATAGAGTGGTCAAAGTTCAATTCAATGGTTAAGATAAAATCAAAGTGGTCAGCAAGAAAAAAAATGGCGGAACGATCACATTGATGTCGCCCTACATTAGCAGCTCTGAAAAGAGCTGCAGAACGACTGGCTCAATTGACTCCAAAAGATCAGTATGTAATCAGTAAAGTCGCGAAGTAGAGGAAAAGTACGGAGTGTATAGGCGACGCGACCGTACTCTAGCTCAGTTCAGACGAGAATCGTGATCCAACAAATTTTTTCCCTGAGTTTGCTTATATATTTACAGGTTCAGTTCAATTAATGGTTTGTGGGATATTGCGCAACAAAGGCTATTATTCCCTTGAAATGAATATAAAAATCTATGTAAATATCTATATGTGTCTTTCCTTTCTTATTTAATGAATATCAAAGACCTTCATCTTCTTCAAAAAAGAAAAAAACCCTTGAAAAGTTGCTTATTTACCGTTGCATATTCCGAAAGTCCTCAGAAGGTGATGTTATTTAGTCTAATAGATAAAAGGAACAAATAAGGCCAGACGCGTAATGCTCGATTTCGTTGGAGGCACCTATTCCTATTATTTGTGTAGTTGGAATTCGAACTCCTCTGTTTCGGGGTTGCTATATTTGGCTGTTTATACATTTTTGACTACATTCAAAATAATTACAATAAAAAAAGTGCAATAAATTAGATTTTCACGATATGCTTAGTTGTGAATAATGCTAATGTTTCAGTATGTGTGAATCTAATAATTTATTATAAACATTGAGCGCGTTTATTGTTTATAACTTCACTACTAGTAACCCATCTAGTTTGTAGATTATAAACTTAAGTGCCTCCAACGAAATTGAGCACTACACGTCCGGTCTTAAGGGCTCCTTTTAATTGTCAGTATCCAATTTTGTTGGAGGCATCTAAATCTAAATCTACAAAATTGATGGGTTACTGTTAAACTTTTGGCTTATTTTCGAAAGTCGCCAAGTTTGTGCATATTTTAGCCTCAATGAACCCACAAAATATCATTCTTGCAATAGTTCTAATGCCCTGAGGTTGATTCATTATCAAGCGGTAGCTATTATTACGATATTGAATATTTTTGTTACTAGTTTTATATAGTACTAGCTGGTATAACCGTTCTTCGCACGGGTGAACTGAAAAATTAAACAACACAAATTGAAGGATAAGGTAGTTTTCAATGAGTTTATTTTACGTGAATTGCAAATTAAACAAAAAAAGCTTTTTGCATATTTCAGCTAAAAAAAAGAAAGAAAAAACGCCTTTGATAAATTTTAAGTATTTAGATTTAATAGCTGATAAAAAAGGATTTTTTTTATATATAACTCCCCTTAACACTATTGAGGGTCGATTTTTGAAAATACCTCCCTAAGCTGTTCTCTGCTCAGCAAAAGTAACACATGGTTAAAAGTTGTGTGTAATGATCGCTTAAAATAGTGTAAATAATTTATATCTGAAAGTGTAAGACATTAATATTTTTTTCTGTTGTATTTATTTTATGTTAAAATTGTAATATTCGCAAGCAACGCCGTTTCTTAAATTATAATGGCGATTCAATAACTGACATAGTGAAATGCTAACGATAGAGTCAAGTTGGAAAATGTCTAGCTACTTTCATAGTTGGAGCCTTATTAGATTTTTGTAAGACCCGCCTTTTTTGGGGAGCGATGCACGTTAATACTTTATCCACCGAAATATGATTTACTGCTTTTTTTCATACAATATCTTTTTATCACAACATTAAAAATTAAGGCATATACATGAACAAATGCTCCACTTTGGGAAATTAAAACCGTTAGAGTTTAAGATAAATTTCGTTACTTTCTTAAAGATATTCCACTGTAAAATTATTCATATACACCGTTCAGTTAAAATAAATAGCCAAATCGTTTTCTAAGGTCCTTATTAACATACAAAAACATAAGACACTTAAATTTTAACATAAACTTATTTTTCCGGCACAAAAATAATAATGTTTGTAATCCGCTGAAAATGCCGTCTGTTGAAAACACAATATCTGCTACAAAACTATTCGCCTTCGCCGCTAAAATACTCATCATAGAACTCGTGCTGCCATATTTCTTAAAAAAGTGGATTTCAAAGATTATTCCTTTGAAGTTGGTTTGGTGTGGTAGTTAGGACAAGGGGGTGCCAGCTCAGGTGTCGTCCACGTTACATGACCATGGTTCAAAATTACGTGTTCGTTGCCAAAAGCCCTCGTGTAGCTGAACATTGCGACGTTAATATTCCCGCACTCACTCACTCCAAAAAATACAGTACAGTAGTTGTAATTATTTTTATACTTAAAAATGCAATATCCGCCTATTCAATTAAAATTATAGCGTTCTAATTAACTACTAACCACAAACAAATTTTGAAAATTAGTCCAAATGATGTAGAGAATGTTTATTTACTTTTAGTGCCAGAACAGATAAAAGCATTTATTTGGAAAAAAGATAAATTTCTTACTACTAAATGTGCATAATAAAATCATCAACAAAAACATTCAAATAAAGTGAGATTTATAACAAACTCTACCTTAAAAACTTAGTTTTAATCTGAAATAAAAAAAAAATTAAGGATTATGCTGATCACAGGAATTAATTAGAAGCTAGCCCCTTGCGTAGCCAAAACAACAAGAGTTTTTCACAAACAAAAGATATATGCTGTGGTGGGCTTTTTTTGCTGCGCAAGCCAGATTTGCTTACAGATGCCAGAATTTTTTTCTACTTACTTGACAAATATCGTTATATTTTGGACACTTCACAAATTTTTATAAATTATAGTCTATGTGTTATTCTGATGTACAAGCTATATTACTGTAAAGTTTCATTGAAATATGGCTGTGGTCAAGCCCTGAAGGTAAGGAAGGACAACTGGCTCAAACACCTTGGATATGTAACGCTGGCTGTTTAAAGTACCGGCAATGCGTACTAGAGGAGTGTGAGAGTGATATCCAATACCGCCCCATGCCATAATACCCAGTGCAGGACCAGTGTGGCGGTGCATAACGCAGCTGTTCGGCATCCTCTCTCCACGGTGTCTCCAGACTCAAATCCGAACATCGTGGTGTTGCAGCAGACAGATGCGTGACTCGTCAGTAAAGACAACTTCATTCCATTCTGCAACCCACATCCTTCTTTCATCGCACCATTAGTGGCGGAAACGTCTGTGGCTCCGCGTCAAAGGTAGACTAAGCAATGGAGTTCTTACGGACAGACCACTCTGCTGTAAACGGTGTCGAATTGTACGAGCAGACACTGAATGATGCGTTACAGACTCAATGGTCTGTGCTAGGGTTCGTGATGTGACTGAGCGATCCGTCACTGCCATGCGCACAATCTGCCTGTCCTCACGTGAAGTAGTGCACTGACGTGGATGCGATCGACCACGTCAGTTAGTCGTACCCTCCTGCATCCAACGGTCACATATCCGTATTACAGTTGTTTGGTTTCGTCCAACACGACTACCGATTTTCCAGAAAGAAAATCCACAATATCTCGGTAGGCCACTATCCTTCCTCTGTAGAACTCGAATACTTGAGCAAAAGCTGATCGCTGTTTTCTACGAGACATAATTGATCGTTTTTAAAAAAACCACAATTGCCGAACTTGAAATCTCCAAGTTTTAAATAGCGCTTTGAGATGGCGCCACAGGCGCGCGTAATGTGTGTCTGCGCTGAAATTCTAATCATTTGCATATCTCACCTCTGCTAATGCATGTTGTAAATTTCATGTTATTTGCATGCTTCCGTTAGGGTGTTGCATTTACGGTGGCCAGCAGTGTATTATTACTATATTGATTTTTTTTTTATTTTACAATTTTTATTTTGTATTAATCTTCCATTTTTTATTGAATTATTTTTTTACTATTGTGTTAAATTTAGATTTCGTTTTCACAATTTATATACTGAGTTAACAGTTCTTTTTAAAAATTTCCAGGATTTTAACATTTCTATGTTCATTTTCTAGCTTCTGCCAAACTATAAACTTGGGGATTTACTGATATATTTCGTAATTTCTAATTATAATTTTGCGTTATTTTTGTGCACTATTTTTTATATTTTGTGCTTTGATTTTATGCATGTTTAATTTTTCCTTTCAGGGACATTCTAGTTTTTGTTAAGTGATTGTTCGATTGTTTTTATACTTTCATTTTCTGTAATTTTTAAATTTGCTTTTTTTAGATTTTCCATGTTTCTATTCTACCGTGTTTCACCGATCTCGTGAGAGTTAATTTTTTTTTCTAGAGATAACCACCATGATAAATATGTTCAAATATGAGGTGAGTGATTCTATAGTATTATCAGGTTCCCAAACTTCATTAATGAATAATACATATTTTAAAGATCATGAAGTTCATAGCAAAATCTGTTATGATAGAGAAAAAAATTATATAATAAAGATTCATTTAAATACTTGAATTATTATGATAATAGTAAAAGTCCAATTTGTTTTGGAAGTGCCCCTTATAATGAAGGCTATTGAAAATGTTGTATAAATACTTCTTTTTCACAATCGTTTGCAATTCACCGTAAAGCAGTGTTTCTTAAACTGTGGGGCGCGAGCATATTGAAAATAAATGGTTTAAAAAGAAAAAGTTTTTGGAATGAAGTAAAACAAAATGCTTTCTGACAATAAAAAATACACATTTACACTGATATAATTCATTTTTATCATCTGGTGATCATCAAAATAAAAGATTTCACTTCAAACGCTCCTTAGCTATCTTTGATCCTATAAACAAATAAAAAAAGACATTTCGTTTGCTTTACTGAAATCACAAGATGAGAAATTTTTTCATTACGTTTCTTTTAACCCTAATGGTATAGGTTACTTCATATTTATTCATGTTTAATTTTTTTATATTTAAGAATTTCCGCGAGTGTTTGTTTGTTCAGCGCTGGTTGTGGTAATTTCATCAAAATTAGTGCTTAATTTTTGTTTTAGATAACCTTTTAGTTTAAATTAATGCTATAATTTCTATTTTAGTGTCGCACATTTTTATGTATGCTTATTTTCTGAACTGTAATTTTCTTGTTTAATGTACTTTCAATTATGTGATACAGAGACTCAAAAGTTAAAGTTTTTAAGCCAAAAAATGATTTGTTAAGCTTTTTGTAAACATAAGCTAAATTAAGCTAATTGCTATTAACGGTTTGGCAATATTTGAAAAAAAACTACCTTCAGTTTATGTCAACAATTGTTATTAACCAGATTTTAGCATTGTTGCTTTTTTTGACCTCATAGTTTTTAAACCGATAAGTACTCATCTATTGTTCTCATAGAAAGATAGTTAAGTTTATTCATCAAGAACATCTTCAAAGAAACTACGAATGAGATTAAATGCTCAGCAAAATACTTTTCTTTTGCGCTTTAAAATTCAGAAATAATGCAATTTTTGTCGTTCTGCATCATGGTTTAACTTTTCCTTCTTACACACAATATGTTCTTCATATAGATTTTACATGCGTGCATTTCTATGACATTTTCTTTGGTTGGAAAAAAAGATCATTGCTTTTTTCTTCCTTCATCAGCAAATACTGTGTTCGCATCATTATAAGGAAAACATCAGATGCTGATCAATGTTGATTAGATTTTTTGTCGCGAGGCATCTTACATCAATTTTTGCTTTTAACATTCTTCAAATATATTTACACTATTTGTGATCCAAAAGTTTTTGAGGAAGAAAGATGCAGCTTGATACAATTTTTTCATATTTCTATTTGGATTTTTTTTAAATTCAGTGTTGATGTCATTTTACGTCTCCTGCACCACGGTTTAACCTTGCTTCTGATAATATGTTCCTCCTTTAGTTTTATGAAGACCATATACTTTGTATATAAACTGTTCATATATGATATATATATTTCAATTATCACTATAATTAATTACTGTATTTCCTCATTTGTTTGTTCTTTGCAACAGATTAGAACAATTATTTTTAACTAAAATTTTGCAAAAAAAGTATTGTTTAAAAATTTATTTTTTATCAATAGGGTTTAATATTTCTCTCATTAGGTTCATTATGGGTTTTTTTTCAAAGTAGGTCTGTTTTAGGTAGTTTAATTTTGTCCTTACTAATTAAAATTTTTCACTATTCAATTACATCTGAATTTTATATTAAATGTAATATAAATGTTAGATAGTATTACTTCCATTCCTCAAGTGATATTAATTTAATGCTACAGAAAATTTAATTTAATGCTTTATTACAATGTAGGCTCATTTTATCTATTTTTTACAATTTGAGTTTGTACTAATTTTATTTTTTTCCAATTGAAGGCTTCCTAATGTATGTTATTTATGTTAATATTTTAAGGAAATAGTTTATGATAATTTTTTCTTTTGGTTTATCTATTTCAGATTATTTCACTCATAGTTCCCACAGCAGAAACATACTACTGTTATAACTTTTCTGAAATAATTTTTATTTATATTTTCATCCTTTCATTTCTATTTACCTTTTTAGCAGGTTAATTTTTTTCCCTTATATTCAAAAAAAAATTTACGTTTTTATGAAATCCTTCTTTTCTGTGAAGCGAAATTGCAATGAGAACACTCATTAAAAATTATTTTTTACTTTTGGATGCACTGCTCTGCAATGGCTCTACCCTCTTAAAATATATTATGTTTGCCAAAAAAGCTGAATTTTATTCATTACGCTACAGGGACACAACGAACGATTTTCCTTTCTGTATATGCCGTTACGTTAATTTTATCGATGCACATATGAGTTGAAGCATATTTTAATTCTGAAAAATATATACTATTTCTTAAAACTGCAATAGCCTGTGCAACACAAAGAAATTTCTAAAAAGTATATTTCACTGAAGCTTTTGCTTATAAGTACAGAAAGCGCGTTGGCTAGTATTTAATAAAATAGGGCAAATACATGGTGTAATTCATTATTTTTGTGATGAAGTGCCTTTTTACACTAAAAATGCAATGTTCTCAAAATGATTGTTTTCAAAACACGTGTACCGTTTTCTCAGAATCTACAGAATGAGTCCTCATCCAATTTTTACTGCACATAAATAATGTGTAACTATATAATAAAGCTACTTTTTTGGAGATTTTCCCAAACTATTTTGCTCAGAAGCAGTTATCGTAAAAAAATGACAATGTTCACAAATTTCAAAGCGATACTTTTACGATAAGTTTTTAAAAAAAGTAAACAATATAATTGAAATAAATTAACAGTATTTAAATATAATTAATATGCAGACAAAATGTGAAGTTTTTATATTTAACAGTTTCTGAGAAAAAGGTTCCTAAAATGGCTCAATTTAACATTGTCGGTATAGAGGGTACCGAATACTCTTATTTCCCTTGTAACTTCTTAACCAAATACTTGAAGTTATTATGGCTTATTTTCATCCTTATGCTATGAACCTAAAATTATTTACATTGTCTTCATAGTGGAGACCTCAAGCTCGAGGATAATTTTGAAATGGCTGTACTATAGATTCCTCAAAAGGGCAAAGTGTTAGTTTTACACACACACACAATGCTTATGGGTATCTCTGTTAAATCACAGGTGTGTTTACAAATGTACATTTCTGCAAACAATGTCATTTGGAAACAAGAATTGTACTTCTCTATGTTATACAGAACATGTTTTAATTCCGCAGTATATCTGTCAAGCAAAGTTTTTAATGGATCAGGAGGTTGTCCAAGTTGAGGCAGTTTAATTTTTCCAGTGGTGCAAAACATTCCTTTTGTTTCTCCCTTAAATTTCAGAGTCTTGCAATAATGACACACTTCATTAATTGCGCTGATGAGAACACGCTGGCTCAACCAATAATCTTCTGCTGGGTTGCACTGGAATGCAATGCGGTTGTTATCGTGTGATTACTCGTCACAAAGTCATATTTGACGATGAAATGCTGTTTTTTGTTGACATCTTTCAGCCAATCGTAACCTATTGTATTCCTTTTGACGAGAACAGAGCAGACCTGATGTTGTAAAAAGCAAATGCTGTGCTTACAAATATGCATCCTCAAGTCTGGCTGCATATTGCTCTGCTGCGTCCTCAGCAGGTGTCTTCGTCTGTTTTTCTCATTTGCTGTGCAATTATTCGTTGCAATATTTTTGCTTAGCGAATAAGACTACCTAAATTTGATTTCCTACAAAGCGTTATTTTTATGTTATAAGGCCAATTGACTGCACTTAAAAAGAAAAAAAAAGTTAAAACAAAAACATAAAATTTCAAAACGCTGGGAAAAAAAGAAAAACCAGGAACAAAAAGAAAGGGCAAAATAAAAAATACAATTTCTAATGAAATATTTAACTTCAAATGTACATCAATCAACACAACTCAATTCCAACGCAATGAGAAACAGAATATTTCATTCCACTCTAACAAATCACTCTGAAGAGGTCAAAAAATTTTACTATATAATTCGAATTCAAATGAAAATTAATTGGCAGAGCTCAATTTTTGCCAACTGTTCTGATAAATGAAGAGGAAAAACTAATTAAAAAACAATGGGAAAAAATTAACTGTACCCATATAAAATCAACTTTATAGTAAAAGACAGCTTAATACCAATGCAACATGTAGAAAAAAATAATTCAGGTGACTATGTGAAGATCCCCTTGGATCTCACTTTGAGAACGAGAATAATTTGGAGTCAGATAAGAGCCAGTAGCCATTTTTATAAATAACTTTATTTGGTTATCTTTCCCAAATAGAATCAAAGACTTTTAATAACAAATAAATAAAAAAAGTAGTTATATGAGGTTTAAAAGGGACTTTCCTTTAAATTAACTTAAATATTTGATGAACCAATTAATTAACAATTAGAATATCGATCACGCAGAGATTACCGCGATAAGAGATCCCAGAATTATATTCGATAATATTCCTATTGAACATTTAACTTTAACCTCACTCCTCTAATATAAAGCTTTAATGAGACTTTAATCAATATTTACCACACTGCAGCTCAGCTCAGCTTTTTCTGAGATTTTATCCTCCTAGAAATCTCCAATAATAAATCTCTAACTTCACTATTATACCTTCCTGCTTCAATCTCTCTCTCCTACTGCTTTTTACTTTACTATTCCGTTTCACTTAAATACTTTATCTTATCTGCATAACAAGGAATCCTGTCCTCTTTTTGGAGCTGATTCGAAATAGGTAGAAGAATTAAATTTCCCTAAAAAAGACGTCTCAGAAGGTTAGTGATAAAGTTCCGTATAGGTTTGTCACAACTACTTATGTTAAAAATGTCACTAACACTGGAAAGTATCAATGACATGAGCAACATGCAGTGGCGCACACAAGGGGGGGTGTAATATCTTTCCGAACACCGCCCATAGGCCTTGGGGTTTTTTTCCATTGGTTATAATCTTATGTATATATTACGTAAAATTTAATTATATATTAGTTACTAATAATTAATTTTGATTAATTATAATGCTAATTATTTATTAGATTATTAATTTTGCAGTCTTTTTGTTCTCGAAAATGGCAAAATCAAAAGAATATGTTGTGTGGCGTATTGGAGTATGATTCCAAAATGGTAGACTTTTGACCCTGCCCCCGAAAAAGTTTTGAGAGCACTACTGGCAACACGTGACAACAAAATCAAATTTGTGCATTGTTTGAATCATATATTGAATGTGCCTGGTTTCCTTCATTTCCAACAAAGTTAGGGGAGAAATATAAACCATACATGTGTGTGGGGCTGAAGATATTTTCAGTAGAATACACAAAGAAAATTCAAATACATAAACATGGATTTCGCAGCAGAAAAATGTATGATGAAGTGTTGATGATTGATAATTATTGCGATTCACAATTCAATAAGAATTAGCAATTATTATCAACAAATTTCAGGGTCTATCTTTATAACAGAGTGTCTTATATCTAGACACAGACTGTTTTTCATATAAACGATTATTATTTGTTGTGTATTAGCATCACCACAGCCAAATTGCCACCATGCGAATCACACTATTTTCCACCCAAATCTGATTGTGATTGGTTCTTTTTTTATATAAAAAAATGTTATAATCTTTGATTTTTGATATCAAGGTGCAATTTGCGTAGCACCAATTTTGTTACGGTGCTGCTAATATACAAATACCTTTGTGTGTTCTAGAGTCACTAATTGATGATACGTAAGAAATTTTGCATGGTCCACAGAAAAATCGGGACATTTGTACCTTTGTGAAATACTCACGCAAAATCAACACCACCATTTAAGACACAGCTCACACAATAGCAATGCAATTTATCAAAAAATAATTAAGGTGACAGCCTACATTCAAAATGTAACAGACACTGGAAGCTGATTGACTTAAGAATATGAAGATTACATTTAAAACATTAAAAAAGGAAAAAAAATAAAAATACTAACAAAATATTTAACTTCAAATGCAAATCAATCAACATAGTTTAATTCTGATGCAACGGGAAACATTTGATTCGACTTGAATAAATCAATCCAAAAAGGTCACTATGATTTGAAATGAAATATAATTTACAAAACAGAATTTTCACCAATTGCACTGAGAAATAAGAAAAACAATTTTTAAACAAAATGAAGAACAATGAAACAAATAAACTATACTCACACAAAATTGACACTATCGTAAAAGACACAGCTTAATAGCAATGCGATACATCACAAAATAATTGTAATATTAAACCTTTGCCCTCATGGATTCCAGAGTAGAGCCCTTTCATCAAATTTGGGTATATTTTATTTGTTTAAGACAACTTTTTGATTCAAATTAATGTAGAAATTTGTTTTCAGTATAAGACTGCTCCTCAATATGTTTTTCATTATTTTATGAACTTATTTATGTATTTTGAAATTATTTTGGTACTTTACTGAATTCTTGTATTGTAAGCCTCATGGCATACTTTATGGTGCACCAGCCTTTTTAAGCTGACTGAGGACGAGAACTTAAAAAAAAGAAGAAAGTGAACAGTTTACTTTGAAAATATAAAGTATTTGAATACACAAGATGACTTTTTACTGACTTACTTCCAGTTATTTAGCGTAGAATAAATTTTACAGATAAGAGAAAATGGAGTTGACACGAGAACATTATCGTGCCATGATTTTAAAGCTTTAAAAGGAATGCTTTCAACGACTGCAATTAGCATTTGGTGATGAACTTCCAGTCGTGGTACTGTATTTAGATAGTTTAAAGAATTTTGCAGTGGTCGCAATTCTCTTCAGGATGAAAAACACGCAGGAAGGCCGCGGACGACAGTAATCCCGGATAATGTGTCTATCATACGAAAATTGTTAATGAATGACAATCGCTGTACAAACCAAATAGTACAGAAGGAACTTAAAATTGAATTCGCAACCCCACAACATCATTCATGAAGAATATATGAAAAGAGTAGTTTGCCGTGGGGTTCCCCACAATCTAACTGAGCACCGAAAATTGGAGCGTGTTGAAATCAGTTAAGAAACCCTTAAATTGCTGAATGATGGTGGCTACCACATCATTTCTAAAATTGTAACGGGTGATGAAATGTACATACCGTTTTTTGACTTTTCAACACGTCAAGAAAGCAAAATATGGGTCTTTGAAGATGATCCCACGCAGGGCCGTTTTTAACCTGCCCGGCGCCCTAGGCACTTCAAATTCCTACGCCCACTTTACTATTTACAGAGTCCCCCCCCCTTCTTCACTTCTTACCTTGCTAGTTTTGGTTCAGGAGGGATTTTCCCTTAATTCTGTTTCTCTTTTCCCTTTGTTTTTGCTCTTTGGAGTCTTTCCATTATCAACCACCTATGAACCCACCATGTCTTGGACTGACAACCGGCAGCCGTAAGGAAAGGATATTGGCATTGTTTGGTCATTCTTGTTCCTTTCGTACCTTACGACATCACGAAAACCCCTCCTTTTCTAAATTAGTACAGTAAATTCATTAGATTGTCTGCAATAACAGTATAAAGTGCACATTTTTGTATGAGCTATTTCAACTTGTTAGTTATTTTCATCACATCATTTTACTATTTCTTACTTTTATACATCCTTATTCTTTGTTGAGTCATTGTTATTGTACTTGTACAACAAAGGTTTCTTTCGAGCTTTGATCATCGCAAAATCATTAATGCCATGATTGTAAGCTATTTGCAATATCATTTTAAATGCATAGCAACATCAAACTGTTAAGATATTCTTTTTCCATAGTAGATCTCATTTCAGTCTTTACTCTCTAAAGGGCAAAATTACTTCTCTCGTGATTCGCTAGGCGGTGGTACGTTTGTTGTAATTTTTTAATCCCCCTCCCTTTTTTGCCCTCCAATCTTTTGCACACTAGGCATGTGCCTAAGTGGAAAAGCGGACCTGATCCCACGCCAACAATGGTGAAAAGACAATGAGCAATGAAAAAAGTAATGTATGCAGTTTTCTTCCAAAGTACGGGATTTTTCAAAGCTATCAAATTCGAAGGACAGAAGGCAGGAACAGCAAACTGGTATACCACTAAATCTCTTCCAGAAATTCTCCAAGAAGTTAACGTTAGGGGACTAATGCTTCCCCATGACAATGCATCTCCCCATACAGCCAGATTAACAGTTGAATTTCTTAAACAAAAACAACTATAAGTGATAGAACATCCACTTTATTCTCTGGATCTAGCTATGTGCGACTTTTTGTTATTTTTTAATATAAAAAAGAACTTACGAGAACGTTTTTTTCATTCAGAAGAAGAGATCAATGTGGATATAAATGCATCAATTTTTTTTTACATTTATTTTTCATCAATTCCCAGAAATGAATGGTTTGAGGCATTAATCAGTGAAAAAAGTTCGCCTACAAAACTATATTGATGCTGGAGAAGATTACTTTGAACACTCCTAAAGTTTTGTAAGTATACGTTTAAAAACCTAGGAGTGTCTCAAAAATTTCTGAGTGACCCTGGTATATGGATTAACATTAAAGGAAAGCCCATGCAAACGAAATTTCCTTGTGCTTGTGTAACGGGTCTATTCGCCAGCTGGATTGTAATGTTTTTCCGAAGATAGGTCTGGGAGGTCATATCGGTTAGACAGACCAGTAATAAAATAATACAACGCAAACGTATAAAAAAATTAAAGCTTGCCAACTTTCAAGAAAAAAACCCGCTTAAGTACGTTATAGACTTCTTTTACTGCGCGTCCATCTACCATTTCACAAGTGAAGCCTTTGTGCGAAAACTTATTTAACAGTTTAACAATTATAAGGTTTAAAGATTTCTAAGGAGAAAATAATTAAAATTGAATTTTAAAAAATAAATTGTTAAAAATATATAGAGATATAAAGCTTCAAATTTTTGGAAGGCAAGAATGTGCGCAAATGTGTTTTTAAAGAACAAATGTGCGAGAGAAAGCATTTTTAAAATATGCACGCACATAAAGATTTTCTTTGGTATAGATCAGTAAATATGTCTTTTTATATTACAACTTCGATAGAAAGTGATGTTGGATATATCACACATTTGACACTTTTCTTCAATGGTATGAATGCCCAATTTATTAATCTAATAAAATAACAAGCAGCATATATTAAAGACATGACATGATTGATAATCCTTGATATATGCAAAAATGCATTTAAAGAACCAATGAGAGAAATTCTTTAAAAATATTTCACGAACATCAGGTTTCCATTGGCATGAGAAGAAGTAAATCTCTTTTTAAATCTCCACTTTGCCTGAAAGTCTTGTTCCATACTTCCAAAATACGAGTCTTTTCCTTGGTATGAGTACGTAAATGCACTATAAAACTATGACTACGAGAGAATGCTTTGCTGAATATTTCACAAATATACGGTTTTTCCCTGGGAAAGAATAACAAATGTATTTTTAAATCAGAACTTTGAGTGAAAGCCACGAACTAATTTATATTCCATAAAACAATAAGATTCCAATGAACGATAAACAACAGGCGGTCCGTTTATAATTGGTGAATGATTTGTTTGTTTTTCAAACATGAGGCTTTTCCTTTGAATGAATACGTAAATGTGTATTTAAATCACCACTTCGTGAGAAAGCCTTGTTGCATATTTCACAAATATAAGGTTTTTCCTTGGTATGAATGCGTAAATGTGTATTTAAATCACCACTTCGTGAGAAAGCCTTGTTGCATATTTCACAAATATAAGGTTTTTCCTTGGTATGAATGCGTAAATGTATCTTTAATGAACCACTTTGAGAGAAAGCCTTGTTGCATATTTTACAAACATGAGGTTTTTCCTTGGTATGAATACGTAAATGTATCTTTAAGGAACCATTTTCAGAGAAAGTCTTATTGCATATTTCACAAACATAAGGCTTTTCCTTGGTATGAGTACGTAAATGTTTTTTTAAATTACCGTTTTCAGAAAAAGCCTTGTTGCATATTTCACAAACATGAGGCTTTTCCTTGGAATGAATACGTGAATGTTTCTGTAACGAACCACTTTGAGAGAAAGCCTTGTTGCATATTTCACAAACATGAGGCCTTTCCTTGGTATGAATACGTAAATGACTTTTTAAATGATGACTTCGAGAAAAAGCCTTAGTGCATATTTTGCAAACATGAGGCTTTTCCTTGTTATGAATACGTAAGTGTATTAATAAATCATTACTACGAATGAATGCCTTGTTGCATACTCCACAAACATGAGGCTTTTCTTTGGTATGAATACATAAGTGACTTTTTAAATGATGGCTTCGAGAAAAAGCCTTGTTGCATATTTCACAAACATAAGGCTTTTCCTTGGTATGAATACGTAAATGTATCTTTAATGAACCACTTTCAGAGAAATCCTTGTTGCATATTTCACAAACATAAGGCTTTTCCTTGGTATGAATACGCAAATGTTTATTTAAATCACTACTTCGTGAGAAAGCCTTGTTGCATATTTCACAAACATGAGGCTTTTCCTTGGTATGAATACATGAATGTGCATTTAAATGGCCCCTTTGAGAGAAAGAATTATTGCATATTTCACAAACATGAGGCTTTTCTTTGGTATGAATATTTAAATGACTTTTTAAATGATGGCTTCCAGAAAAAGCCTTGTTGCATATTTCACAAACATGAGGCTTTTCCTTGGTATGAATATGTAAATGACTTTTTAAATGATGGCTTCGAGAAAAAGCCTTGTTGCATATTTCACAAACATGAGGTTTTTCCTTGGTATGAATACGTAAGTGCACCATTAAATCATTTCTACGAAAGAATGCTTTATTGCATATTTCACAAACATGAGGCTTTTCCTTGGTAAGAATATGTAAATGTGAACATGAATGACCCCTGTAATTGAAATCCTTGTTGCATATTTGACAAACTTTAGGCTTTTCGATTAGCAAATTACTCAAGTCATGTTTTAAGATATCATTTGAAGAAATAGCCATCTTGCCAGTTTAAAAAATTGGAAATCTTAGGTGAGATCACATAAATCCTTATTTAATGTTAAGTGACGTAAAGAGGGTGCATCCTTTCTGAGGATGGCTTTTTGCAATCAGATAATTTCTTTTTTGAGTCGAATGCAATACTGAAATCTAGTTGTATTTTAAATTAATCGACAAAATGAAATTCAGCTGAATATCGCATTTTTGAATTAAACAAAAGAGTATCACATAAAATTATTTCAGTTCAGTTTGGTGAAAACATTTTAAAATGTATTTCAAGTATTGCAAAATTGCAGGAACTGGGAAATTTTGAATAAAAATTACATTATCTACTTCAATTTAAACAAAACCTAAAACGTATGTCACAATACTTGTATTACATATTTCCTTAGTGCAAAACTCAGAAACGACAGGGACCAAGTTATGTTCATTAAAACAATAATCTTACAGTGAACGATAAATAGCTTGCTGTCCTTTTACAATTGTTGAATGATTGCTATAAATTAACAACCCTTTAAAAAAGCAATACTCTTGGTGATGAGCAATATAGTTTTAAACAAATGTTTTTAGCCTTCAGTCGAAGATGTTGAAAACTGTATAGAAATATTTTCTACAATTGAATACCTTATGAGCTTATATGGCTTTTTAAATTCGAAGTATTTTGTTCAAAATTCACTTGCCTTTTTCATTAGAGACTTTTTACAAAGCTGTTCGGGAGTCAGCATCATTCAAATGAAAATATATTGACAATTTTTATGCAGACTGTTTTCAATATTTTTTTTTTTTTTTTCTATAGCTAATGAAGTACTGTCTTATCTGAGAGAGAAACTTGTACTTTGAAATCTACAAATCTAAACTCCTAAGAATCTTTTTAATTTCCACTTAAGAATCATCCACGTTAAACATAGAAAACTTTGCTAAAACACTCCAAATTTACGTGGAAGTTCATCTTCTTTTCTCCACAAAATTTTATATTTTTCCTCACAAACATCTTGAAATTTTTCTACGGATCTAATTTTCTTTCTTGTGTTGGTTCGATTCTGGAATTCTACATTTGTCGAAATTCTCCTATTCCTCTAAAAAAAAAAAATAGACATCAGTATCAATATGGAATTTATGACAAAACTGTGAAACTAGAATATATATATGTAAACGAAATAACTGCATCACAGTTTCCAATTTTCAGAGAAACAATATCTCTCATGACATTCTTTGCTGTACTTTGATACACCACATTCAAAACAATCATTAGTATTTTAAATTTTTCGATGCAAATACTTACTTGAAATTTCACGTGAGGAATATTTTATGCACAGATTTTGCAGTATATCATGCTACATTAGAGAATTAAATAATTTCCGTTCACATGATTATTTCATTTGCCCTATTCCTTTCCAAAAACACAATTAACTCCCGTTTTCTAAATAGTATTTCATTTTAACTAAACTTGACAAGATTGGGTAAGATAGATAATGTAATAATCTGCTTGATGAATAGTTCTATCTTGTTTTGAAATCTATACATATAAATAAAAATAAAGTGCCTGTTTGTAATTTGAAATTAACAGCTTCTTACTAAATGCATTTTTAAGTATATACGGTACTTATATGAAAAAATCAATTTTTTTAAATATTTGTATGTCTGTTTGTTCCGGTTATTCTTTGAAACGGCAGGACCAATTTTGACGGAACTTTCACTAGCAGATAGCTAATGTTATAAGGAGTAACTTAGACTACTTTTATTTTAGAAAAAAAAATTAGGGTTCCACGAAAATAAAATTAAAACCAATGAAATAGTGAATAATATTCGATTCAAATAGGGATTATTTATTTTAATATGGATTATTTTTATTCAGTTGGGATTATTTTATTTCGCGAGCCTTCTGTCTCAACGATTTCTAGCAGTTACATCAAACTTGTTAGAATAGGTTACTGCCACTCGCAACATTTTCCGTTCATGTCCTCTGATCCTAATGATTTTATAGTTCTCACCCCATCGACAGTGTCAAAGAACATGCGTCCCCCTTTTTTTTCATTTTCGTTTGTGTTCGTTTCACCCTACCGCTACTAAGACCTGTTTTGAACTGTAGCATCTAACGCTTATCATCATTCCAATGATCAATATAGTTTGCAATCTGGATGAAGTGGTTAATTATCCAACAGAATTTTTAAACAGTATATAATTGTGTGCCTGGTCTACCCTCTCACAAACTAGAACTTAAGATTGGTGTGCCCGTCATACTACTCCGTTATTTAAACCCACCAAAACTTTGCAATGGCACTAGGCTGCGAGTAGTGTCATTGCAAAAAAACGTTATAGAAGGTAGTATAATATCCGGATGGGGGGAAAGGTGAGATAGTATTTATACCACGAATACCGTCGAATTTCCTCTGAGTTCAGAAGACTGCAATTCCCTATCAATGTCAGCTTTGGTATGACAATTAACGACAGTCGGTATGGTAAACACCTTCCAGAAATCGATTTTGATATTTCTCAAATCTCCAAATTAAGCCCTTTCCAATGATATAACATACTAGTCAATTTTTGAATTAGAAGTATTTTAAAATGTTTTTTTAAAAAATAATCAACTGATTTGCCACGCCTACTTTGACAGATAGAAATGTAAACATTGGCCTTTTAAAACTGAGATGCTCTTGCAAAGCCATTATCTGTTTTATTTATTCCCACGAAATTAACTGTAGAATAACTGCAAGTGTAACTGTTAAGGTTGTTTACCTATTTTTGGCGCTTTCGAACACGTTGTGTTTGAGCACTTGTCGTTTATCGATACTTAAAATTTCTGAAATTTTGAAATGCCAAGATTGCAAGTTTTCAAGAAACGCAAAGGTAAGTATTATCCACGTAAGAATACTATTAATAGCAAAGTAAGTACCACTGATTGTAAATTAAATGCTCAAGCTGAACATGCACATGATTCAAAGCAGTCATGTGCAAAAGAAAAGAAAATTCCCGATTTAAATGAGAGTTTTTCTTCTTTTGGTGATAGCGTAGGTATTTTAAATGCAATCATGAATTTGAATATTCTTGCTTTTGTTTTCAAGAATGAAGTTCACTGTAAAATGTGCAACAGTGGTTTAGACATGCAAGTTTTAAAAGGTAAGTCTGGACTGGCTATTACGTTTGTCCTGAAATGTTTTGCTTGTCCATATCGTGTAGAATTCTCTTCTTCAAATTTTCATGAAGGAACACAAATTGCTACAATAAATACCAGGTTTGTGTATGCTATGCGTTCAATTGGAAAAGGTGCAGAAGCAGGGAGAATGTTCTGTGGCGTAATGAATCTTCCACAACCACCTACAAAGTTTTCTCCTTTCGGTAAGCGAATTTTAAATGCTGCTAAACTTGTTTATGAGGATTCAATTCAAAATGCTGCGAAGGAAGCTATTTGTGAAAATGAAGGTAACAAAAATATAGCAGTAGCTGTAGATGGGACATGGCAGAAGCGTGGTTACACATCCTTGAATGGTGTAGTTACTGTGACCAGCATTGATACAGGTAAGGTGATAGATGTTGATATTCTTTCGAAATATTGCGCTTGTAAAAACTTGCCTTTTCATGAAAAGGATTGTAAAAGGAACTACGTTGGATCTAGTGGAGCGATGGAAATCCAAGGTGCGTCTAAAATTTTTCAACGGTCATTATCTTTACATAATGCCCGATATATTACATACTTAGGAGATGGGGATTGCAAAGCATTTGATGCAGTAAAAGAAAAAAACATTTATGGAAATGAATATCCAATTGAAAAATTGGAGTGTATTGGCCATGTAATGAAGCGCATGGGAACAAGATTACGCCGATTAAAAGCTCAATTGAAAGGGCAAATCTTGTCAGACGGTAAGTGTTTAAGTGGGAAAAATCGTTTGACTGAACATGAAATTGATAACTTGCAGTCATACTATGGATCAGCTATTCGGAGAAATCACAGCAGTGTTCAGAATATGCGGCAAGCTATCTGGGCCATTTTTCTGCATAAGTTATCAACTGATGAATATCCTCAACATGGTTTTAGTCCCATCGGGGAAAAGATTAATGGTGTGGATTTAAAAAGGCTGAAGCATCAGGTAAGTTACAAACATAAAAACAGTCTTTCGGTCGCTGTTGTTGAAGCAATGCGTCCTATATTTAGAGATCTTTCCCATCCTGATCTGTTGAAAAAATGTTTGCATGGAAAAACACAAAACCCGAATGAAAGTTTTCATAATGTCGTTTGGTCACGTGTTCCCAAAGCAACATTTGTACAGATTGAAACACTTTCACTTGGTGTTTATGATGCTGTTTGTTCCTTTAATGATGGTAATGTATCGAAATTAAAAATGCTTCAAAAAATGGGCGTAGAACCAGGGGAATTTTCAGTAAGTGCCATGAAACTTCTCGATAGGGAAAGACTAATGAAAGCAATTTATGCTTTTTCTGGACGCTCGAAGAAAATTAGAAAAGATAAAAGAAGAAAAAGAAAGAAGAAGATAATATTAAGAAAAATAAGGTAAAAACCGGCTACAGTGCAGGATCTTTTTGATGAGGTAAAAATTTATACAAAAGCTACTGTGTTTTCTAATTAATATATTTTTCAAGTAATCTGTTCTTTTTTCTTTAAATCTACTGTATGCATGAATTGGAGACTTTTACTATATATTTCATATATATTGTTGTGTGTTCTTATTCTTTATGCAAAATTTTTAAATATTTCTTTGACATTTTTCACTAATGAACACATGTCGTAACACAGAAAATGACTATTTTTATTAAATTGTTTATTCTTTTTTTTCTATAAATCTACCGTATGCATGAACTGGAAATTTTTACTATATTTTTCATATGTATTGTGTGTTTTTATTCTTTATGCAAAAATTTTTTAAATATTTCTTTGACATTTTCACTAATGAACACATGTCGTAACACAGAAAATGAAGATTTTTATTAAATTGTGTATTCTTTTTTTTTTATAAATCTACCATATGCATGAACTGGAAATTTTTACTATATATTTCATATGTATTGTATGTTTTTTTTTTTCTTTATGTAAAAATATTTCTCAGACATTTTCACTAATGAACATATGTCGTGACACAGAAAATGACAGTTTTTAATAAATTGTGTATTCCTTTTTCTATACTTCTACTGTATGCATGAACTGGAAATTTTTACTATATATTTCATATGTATTGTGTATTTATACAAATTTTTAAGCTTTGGTGTTCAATAGTTTTTAGTAAAGGTTTATAAATATCTAAAAATGCAATGCCTTTTTTCGTTGCACATAGCTTGTTTCATATATAAAAATACATAAATTTCATGTTCAAGAAATCTGTTTTTATGTTTTTGTTGTTTTGAATACCATTTACCAAATATTTAAAGAAAATTTTTAATTCTGCTGCTGTAAAACATTGTGTTAACAGGTGAATATATAAAACACTAATGAAACTTTTCGAAATAGTGTGTATAATCATGTATTACCAAAGCCATATTTTCATGTATTGACACATTTTCACATGGTATTTATGATGCTTTATAGTCAAAATTTGATGAAAGTAATGTATCAGAACTGAAAATTCCTCAAAAATTGATACAGAATTTGAGTAAAATAATTAAACGCTAAAAAATACCTCGATAGCTTAAAAGTGAAAAATGCTATAAATGTATTTTCTGAGAAATCTAAGTATAAGAAAAAACTAAAAAGCCTTAAAAGTAATAGAGAATAAGCTAATATTTAATAGAATAGGGCAAATACTTGTTGTAATTCATTATTTTTGTGATCAAGTGCTTTTTTACACTAAAAATGCAATTATCTCAAAATGGTTGTTTTCAAACTGCGGGTACAGTTTTCTCAGAATCTACAGAATGAGTGCTCATGCAATTTTTACTGCACATAAATAATATGTAACTCTATATACTAAGCTTATTTTTTTTGGAGATTTTCCTGAAATATTTTGCTGAAAAGCAGTTATCGTAAAAAATTTGACAGTTTTCAAAAATTTCAAGGTGATACTTTTACGATGAATTTTTTTGAAAAAAGTAAACAATATATTTTAAATATATTTACCAGTATTTAAATAAAAAGCCTAATTAATATACAGACAAAATTTGAAATTTATATATTTAACAGTTTCTGAGAAACTTGAACCTAAAATGGCTCAATTTAACATTGTCGGTATAGGCCCTACCGACTTCCCTTAACAAGTCACAAAGGCAACCGCTAAGGCCCTTTGCGGCCATTAATATAACACCTTACATGATATCTAGATGGCGCTGGCTATTGCGAAATTTTTGGCACAAATATTTGTCTTAAGATTCCCAAGATGGGCAGTAAATTTCACTCTCGGGTACTCCTTTCAATAAAGTTCTTCCCTTTCAGCGGAAGGGGACACGCGGGGGTCTGAGGGAGTTTTTAAACTTGTAAAATAAATGTTAGCTCTTTTTTTTTTCTTTTTCGGGGGGAGGGGCGAATGAATCTTGACCAGCGCATTCTCTGTCAGTGAAACTCTCCGAAAATACGCAGAAATGGTCTCCATACAACAGAGAACTCTTGGAAATGTATACTTCGAACCAATTGTACCACTTAATGACCATTTGTACCAATAATGTATAAGCATTTTCACAAATTAACTTACCCTAGTGTTGCAGCATCTGAAATTCATTGCATAAAGATGTTATGTTTGGACCAACATGCACAAAACATAGAAAGAGGGGGTTCAGAGTTGTATTGCCTGTCAACGTTCACAAGTTCATAAACACACGCGAAGACACTTCTAGGCACTTTCGTCTTACCTGATGCAGGATTTTCGCATATTCATGTTGATTTGACAGGTCTTTTACACCATCAAAAGAAAAATATTTTTGCTTAACAATTGGCGATCGTACACCAGGTGGCCAGAAGCACTACTTATAGAGAACATGACTGCAGAAACAGTTTTGCCGTGCCGTTGTTGATACTTGACTATCTCAATTTGATTGTCCAGCTTATCAACTGACCAGCGCTGACAATTTGAGGTTGCCCACTTAAGAGAATTAAAAAAAATTCTAGTCAAAAGCCGCAACATACGACACGAAAGCAAATGGTTTAGTGGAACGTTTACACAAGAGTGCTAAGGAGTGCATTCACGAGAATATCAAGTGGACCAAGACCTTACCTACAGTTCTGGGCTTGAGAGCAGCTGTAGAACCCGACATCAATGCCTAAAGTGCAGAATTAAAGAATGGGGTTCCCTTCAGACTCTCTACCAGCCGAGATATGCACTGATACTCCATCTTTAGTGTCATTAGACAATGGTTTTGTGCAACAGTTGAAAACCAAAATGAATAATTTAAAAAACCTTTATCGACATTCAATCATGGGTTTTCAAAAATTTTCATGCACCCTAAACTGAACAACTGTACTTATGTGTTCCTCAGTGTAGATAAGTTTTCTCATCATTGTCTCAGCTTTATTCTAGCTCACACAAAGTCCTATGAAGGAATGACAAACACATAACCATTAATATAAAAGGAAAGAAAAGTTGTGTTTCATTTCATAGAATTTAAACTGAAATTTGTATTCAAGGATTTTCCTGATATTATTCCTGATCCTATCATTTATGCAGAATCATCACACTGCCATCCAGTAACAACAAACATACTCACTACTAAATTAGGTAGACGGGTAAGATTTCCTAATAAGCGAAATTAAAAGGACTGTATTCAAACATGAGATGGACCTTATCTCACTTAATCAATGTTTTCTTAAAGAAAAATGTGTTTTACATTTGACTTTTCATCAAGATATATATTATAAATGCAAAAATATGTTTAGTAGTCTTTCACGGAAAAACAACTGAATGGATTTTAAAGAACTTTATAATAATATAGCTTGCACAGAATAACACATACGCTGTAATTTATAAAGATATTGTGTGAAGTTTCCAAAATATAACGATAATTGTCAAGAAAGTAGAAAAAAATTCTGTCATCTGCAAAAAAGGCCGCGACAGCTTATATCTATCTTTTTTGTGTGAAGCAAAGCTTTCCTTATGTTTTGTCTACGCCATGCCTCAGTGCACACTCCCTTTTAATTTATTCAGTTGATTAGTGTAATCACTATTTTTTTTTTAATTTCATAACTAGCTCGTATACTCGTTCTACGTACGGGTGAACTGAAAAATAAAACAATACAGATTGAAGGATAAAGAAGTTTTTATTGAATTAATCTTTTACGTGAATTGCAAATTAAACAAAAACAGCTTTTTATATATCTCAGCTGAACAAAAAAAAACACGTTTGTTAAATTTTAAGTCTGTAGATCTAATATCTGATAAACAGGATTTTTTTTATTATTTATAACTCCCCGTAACTCTCTTGAGGGTCGATTTTTGAAAATACCTTCCTAAGCTGATCTCTGCTCAGCAAAAGTAATACATTGTTACAAATTTTGTGTAATAAACGTTTAAAATAGTGTAAATAATTTATATCTGAAAGTGTAATACGTTAATATTACATTCTGTTGTATTTATTTTATGTTAAAATTGTAATATTCGCAAGCAACGCCGTTTCTTAAATTATAATGGGGGACAATGAAAAACAAAGCGAAATGTTGGCGATAGTCAAGTTGGCAATTGTCTAGCTACTTTTATAGCTCGAGCTTTATTAGAACTTTGGGAAAGATTAGACCAGGGGTGTCCAACACGCATCACAACGACTCTTTTTTTTAAAAAAAAAATTTAAGTTTTTTTCATTTTGAATTTTATCAAACAGTTACGTTTGATTTTACTATAATAAATTACTTTTTTAATAAATTCCGAATTCATTATGCATATCCTTTACTATGGATGGTACATGATTCTCTGTGTGTGCGAGTTTCATTTCTCCTCTTCCTTTTCTGTTTGGAGTGCCCAAAAAGCAAGAGGCAGTCAGAGATGTTTTTTTAATGCTTAAAAAATATATATATTCAGGACGGTTAAGATAAAAGGTAATGCATAATCGTTTGAGAATGACAGCTCAATCAAATTTTAACAATAAGTAACGAAAGATCAATTCAAAAGCAACACTGTAATTTTCAAGAAAATGGTAACTGTAATATTTTAAACATTATTATAATATCTATGTCTGCATACATGAAAAATAATGAAAACAATAATAATAATTCATTTTTTGTTTTAAATTTTCACTCCAATAAATTTGTTTGTTTCCAAATCTGATATAAATGTATATATTTTAATGTGCGGCCCTCCAGATTATGTTTTTCCTACGTGCCCCTCAAGGTCATTTGGGTTGGACACCCCTGGATTAGACTTACGCTTTCACGGCATAATTCTTAGTGGGTACTTTTTCTGAACTTCCAAAAAACACAGTGACAGTGGATGGCCTTGTCACAAGTTCGAGCCCAGTACCACTAAAGACCCGTCGTGCAGGGGTACGATGCACGTTAACTCTTTATCCACCGCATTATGATTAACTGCAGTTTTTTTCAGGCATTTTTTTTGGATCACTGCATTGAAAATTAAGGGATATACATAAACAAAACACTCAACTTCGAGAAATTTAATCCGTTAGAGCTAATTAATAAATTAAAGGTATTTCACTGTAAAATTAATTATGTACACTGTTCACTTAAAATAAAGAGTTAAATCGTTTTCTAAGTCCTCATTAACGTACAGTAAAAATAAGACACTTAAATTTTGAAATTAACTATTTTTTCGGGTCAAAAATGATAATCTTTGCAATCCACTGAAAACGCAATTTTTGCTATAAAACTATTCGCCTTCCTCACTAAAATACTCATCATAGAACCCGTGCAGCCATATACCTTGAAAGAGTGGCTTTCAAAGAATATTCCTGCTAAGTATTGTCAGAATATTCGTAAAATTCGTTATTCTATGTTATTTTAAATGAATGGTACTTAAAAGTACCGTCACCCCAGCGTAACACGGGGTTTTTTTTTTTAGTGTAAAATTATGGTTCCCTGTTCCCCTCCCCCTCACAGTTAAGATATAGCTTCAAATTTCGAT
Source organism: Trichonephila clavipes (assembly GCA_019973935.1). Lineage (NCBI taxonomy): Eukaryota > Metazoa > Arthropoda > Arachnida > Araneae > Nephilidae > Trichonephila > Trichonephila clavipes. Next base: position 40,786 of record BMAU01003018.1, on the reverse strand, counting down.
GTATGACTTATAAAAAACGATATTGCGTTAGTTCAAAATTTATCAATGTGAAGCAATAAAAAGAAAATGATTCTGATGCTAAAAGTAAAAGAAAAAACTTTCATCATTTTTTTAGTAATAGTTTCTAAGAAACTAAAATAATAAAATAAATTTCAGATTTTCATGAATCAACCAATCGTTCATATAGTTAGGTTAAAAATGTCTTTAAATTGTATTTTGATTCAGAATAATAGACAATGTACTTTTTAATTAAATAATTAATTTAGTCGTGAAATAATAGAGAAATAATCCTTTTAAAGAAACATTTATATATTAATAAAATCAATTTCTATAAGTAATAAATAAAAGAAAAATCTACAGACAGCTATTGAAACGATTTTTTTTTTTTTAATGCTTGAATAAACACACACACATATATATACATACTAGCTGGTATACCCGTTCTTCGCACGGGTGAAATGAAAAATTAAACAATACAGATTGAAGGATAAAGTTTTTAATGAGTTAATTTTACGTGAAATGCATATTATACCAAAAAAACACATGTTTGTTAAATTTTAAGTCTGTAGATCTAATAGCTGATAAAAATGATTTCTTTAATTTATAACGCCCCTTAACTCTCTCGATTTTTGAAAACACCTTCCAAAGCTGATCTTTGCTCAGCAAAAGTAAAACATTGTTGCAAATTTTTTGTAATGAACGCTTGAAATAGTGTAAATAATTTATATCTAGAAGTGCAATACGTTAATATTACTTTCTGTTGTTATTTTGTTAAAATTGTAATATTCGCAAGCAAAGCCGTTCCATAAATTATAACGGCGAATCAATGGAAACATAGCGAAATGTTGGCGACAGAGTCAAGTTGGCAATTGATTGAACTGTGCAGAAGTCGATATGCTGCAGCACCACCTGGTAGGGAGCTACAACGAAGAAGATATAGCACAAAACTCTTCTCCATAAAAAAAATACATATACATGCCAATTTTCATAAGGATCGGATGAACACTGTTGAATTGAAGCGAGGTCAGATACAAACAAATTTCCATTTTTATTTTTTAGATAAACAAATAGCATTAAGGAATCTTAAAGTTCGGATCATTAAAATAGTTTATAGAAAATTTACATGCAGTGAAAATCGTTTAAGGGGTGTTGGAAAGCTAAAATCTTATTTTTTTGACAATTTGAGATTTTTACATTTTCAAACTGTATAGATTTTAACCTTTCTAAAAATACCTTACTTTACCTCTAGGGTATTTAGAAGCCCTTAAAACGTATTTTTAAATAATCATTGAATTTGGGCCACGCCCATTTTAATGGCGAAAATTGTAAACAAATTACTTTGTGTTTGCTTAAAAGAGTAACGACTGATATAAACCAAAACATGTATCTTTTATTTTAAAAAAATTGAGCCTTTTATTTTTTTATTTCCTAGTCGATTAGAAGTCTCACTGTATACATTAAAATCAATTTATCTCAAAATGTAAATTTTAATGTGCGATGTACCTTTTCTGAGAAACTACTGTTCACAGGAATGTAAATTTTTTATGAAATATTTATAATGATGTCTAATATATACTAAAATGAGCTTTTTGTAAAAAACTCAAAAATTTAATTTTCACAAATTTTTTAAGTAAAAAATGGGTCAAATTTCGCAATGTTTGATAAAATATTTCATAATTTATTAAAAAATTCAAAATTAGCTAAAAGCTCATTTTAGTATAATGAGAGAGGTGTACTTTAATAGTATGAAAAATTTCAAGCATGTACATAAAACAGATTTTGAGAAAAGGTACATCGAAAACAGCCAATTTAACATTGTCAGTATAGAGAAAGAGAGAGGTTTCCAACTCCCCTTAACAAAAAACTGAGAGGGGTTTTTTTTCGTGCTAAAAGAACTTCATGTTAAAAATACTAAAACAAACCCCCCATATATTTAACAAAAAATTAAGTTTATTAGAGTACAGTTTATTTACATAAATATGTATTATATCAGTGCTCCGCAACCTTTTTATTGCTGCAGAACCTTTTATTGTTGTTTGATAATTTTATCGCGGTCCACCGAGGGTGAGACACGTTGATTGTTTATATTTTAGATTATTTTGGTTTAACAATTTTAATTTAGTTAAAAATTTAAATATGCCTTCAGAATAAAATATAGTTACACCCCAAAAATGAATAAAAGTGATTTAACGTGGAATATAAAGTGATTTCTGTGGAAAGTTGCGCATCGCAACAGTTTAATGTTCTTTAGGTGGCCCGGCACCATTTGATCCACGGACCGGTTTTATTTTCTTCTCTAAGGTCCTCTTTATCAATCTTTATACCAAAATTCACCAAAATTGGTTCTGTGGTTTAGTCGTGAAGGCGTAACAGACAGACAAAGTTACTATAACCCTTACCCTTGTTCTATATTGTGTAATGTATGTAAACTGAAATTACGTATTTTTGATGATTATCTTACTGATAGGTATTATAAATCCTATATTTTGTATTGATAGATGTACGGATGTATATGATGATTGATGGTAATGCAAAAGTTATAGGTAGCTATTGCGATATACAACTACAAACTATGTTAAACGATTTTTTTCGTTCAGCATAAACATGCAAATATTGCGATTTAGAAACGCATGAGCAAGCCACGTAGAGCTGGCCGTGAGAAAAACGTGGCATTACCAAATGTATGTCGACGCCGAGCTTGTGACTACTCTGATGTCTCAGCAGCTCTGTGAGCTACCTCACGCTCCGCCTGTTCAAGCCTTCGCAATTCGGCTTGTGGAAACGTTTCGTTAAATCTAGCTACTTTCTTTTAGTTCGAGCTATATTAGAGCTTTGGGAAAGATTAGACTTACGCTTTCGCGGCATAATTCTTAGTAGGTGCTTTTTCTACACTTCCAAAAAAATACAGTACGGCAGTTATTTTTATAATTAAAAAATGCAATATCTGCTTATTCAATTAAAACTACAGCATTATAATTAACTACTAACCACTATTAAAGTTGAAAATTTGTCCAAATGATGTAGCGTAAAACACAAAGTTTATCTACTTTAAATACCAGAAGCGATAAAAGTATTTATTTTGATAAAAGGATCAATTTTTTTTGTTACTACCAAATGGGCATTAGAGCGTGCAATTATTAATTTTTATTGTATTCGTATTGATGGTACGGCCAATAGCAGTGTCACACACAGGAATTTTTCAAGGGGGGGGGGACGGTCCGTGGTCGAAAGTTTACCATTCTTGTATCATGCTCCTTTTGATTTTGTCCATTTTCGGAAACAAAACACAGTAAAAAATTAATTATTGAATACATAATTATCATTAATTAATAAAATTAATCATTAATAACAAATACTTAATTAAATTTTACGTTCTATATACTTAGAATTATAATGAATCGGAAAAAAATCAAGGGCTTTGGGGGGGCCGGACCCCTAAGGACCTCCCCCTTGTGTGCGCCACAGGCCAATAGCGATAAAAGTATTTATTTTGATATAAGGATGAATTTTTGTTACAACCAAACGTGCATTACAACGTGCAATTATCAATTTTTATTATATTTATGGTTCGTTATTTTGGCAATAATGGCTTACACATAAAAGATATATATATGCTGTCGCGGGCTTTTTTGCAGATGGAAGAATTGTTTCATACTTACTTGACAATAATCGTTATATTTTGGAAACTTCACACAATATCTTTATAAATTATAGCCTATGTGTTTTTCTGATTTCTAAGCTATATTATTGTAAAGTTTCATTAAAATCCATTCAGTTGTTTTTGCGTGAAAGAGCAACAAACATCGTTACAAACTTTCACGTTTATAATATTAGTAAGGATAAAACTAGATTTCGAAGGGAGAGGTGGTGGCAAGATTTTAACATAAAATCAATACAACAAGAAGTAATATTAATGTATTACGCTTTCATATATATATTGTTTACACTATTTTAAGCGTTCATTACACAAAATTTGTAGCAATGTGTTACTTGTGCTGAGCAGAGATCAGTTTAGGAAGGTGCTTTCAAAAATCGACTGACAAGAGAGTTACAGGGGCGTTATAATTAAATAAAAATCCCTTTTATCAGCTATTAGATCTACAGATTTAAAACTTAACAAATATATATATTTTGTTGTTGTTGTTCAGCTGAGATATGCAAAAAGCATTTTTTTTTTTGTTTAATTTGCAATTCACGTAAATTTAACTCATTAAAAACTTATTTATCCTTCAATCTGTATTGTTTAATTTTTCAATTCACCCGTGCGAAGAACGGGTATACCAGCTATATAATATAAATAAAATATTATATATCTATACACGAGATTTTCTCTTTTACTGCGACTACTTAAGCAAACCGGTATGTCACAATTATTTGCTAAATGAACATTTTTTAATCAATTTTATTATTTTAAAACCTAAGGAAATTATTTTTAAAATAATGAATATGTTAGTTTTGTATAATAAACTTTTTTTCGTCTGATACATGTTTAAATATTATAGTAAACACTATGGAATGAAAAACTATGAAATTAAAATAAAATATCAAAATGTATTTATCAGATAGTTTTTTTTTAGTACATGTAAATAAATATCTGGATTTCATCCATACTGTTTTGTTTATAACTTACACACACACACACACATATATATATAGTCTAATTCTCTACAAACAAGAGATAAACATTCATCAATCACATTCCAAAAAAACACAGACAGTACAGATCATACAATGAAGGATATATATATATATATATATATATATATATATATATATATATATATGTTTATTCAAGCATTAAAAAAAAAGCAATCGTTTCAATAGCTATCTGTAAATTTTTCTTTTATTTATTACTTATAGAAAATTGATTTTAATTAATATATATGTATGTATGTTTTTAAAATGGCAATTTCTATTATTTCATTATTAAATTAATTATTTGAAAATTAAAAAGTACATTGTCTATTATTTTGGATAAATATACATTTTAGAGACATTCTAAGCTTACTTTATGTAACGATTGATTGATTCATGAAAATCTGAAATGTATTTTATTATTTTAGTTTCTTAGAAACTAACTATTATTAAAAAAATGATGAAAGTTTTTTTTTTTTTTAACTTTTAGCTTCAGAATCGTTTTCTTTTTATTGCTTCACATTAATGATTTTTTAACTAACGCAATATTGTTTTTTTTATAAGTCATACATCGAAATTTGAAGCTATATCTTAGGAACAACAGGGGGCTATATCTTAGGGAACAACAATTTTACCCTAAAAAAATACCCGTGTTATGCCGGCTAGAGAGAGGGAAAAGAAACCTTTCTTAAATCGAAAATATGTGGAGCAAATTTCGAAAACGGTAAATTTAATGAAATAATTTTAGAAATCACTCACATTGCGCGCGTGCAAACACACACACATAATTTCTGGCGTCATGAGGTTAAAGAGAAAGCCCGTGCAACGCTGGGCCATGCAGCTAGTATCTTGATAATTTCATACATTCTTTTTTTACAAAAATTAACCAGGAAAATTTTGATATTTTAAGAAATTACTTTTTCATATGATGTATATTTACGTAATGTAAGTTCAAAAATCTGTATATATATTTTTTCTTTCAACGTAAATTCAAGCATCTATATGTATACTTTCTTTCAATGTTATTTTAAGAATGCTTCAGATAATTAATTTGAGTGTTTGCCCATGAGCAAGCCCCATACATCATTCTTCCGATTCTCTCCATCACGGGGGGATACTAATGTAGTATAACCTATATTTTCTCAAACTAGATGGCAGCACCTTGCAATGCAGTGTGCATCAATATAGTACCAGTTTTCTCGGCTAGGTTCACAAGATATATTATGGCTATGCTCATGTGTATTCAATCAGGTACGGGTTCCTATAGCAGTAGTCATCATGCTGATGATTTTAAATACGTGTTTCCAATAAAGCTGTTCAATAAAGTTATCTGAATACATCTTATTAAATCTTAACCAACAACAATTTTCAAATTAAAGGTAAGAACGGAAGAACGAAACAAATAAATTTTTTGTGCACATTTTACTTTCATAGCCAATTTAGTGAATTCTTTTTGTTATAACGATAAGGAGATATTGAAAAAAAAACTCATCTTTTTCCCAGTTTAAAACGTCCTATTTTATTTTTATGCATAATTCAAAAATAACATATCAATATCATTACAATTACAACATAAATTATTAAGTGTCAAACATGGGTTGTATTTCATAAAAAAAAAAGTTTTTCTTAAATAAAATTTTCAAATTATGCCAGAAGTAACGAATGGAATTTTAATTTAGAAGGAATGTAATAGCATCTGGTAATGATGCGATTTCCTTTGAGACTATAAGGGAAGGTGAGTAAGATAGCCTGGATTGTGGGGATATCGGAAAAACGGATGCGAAAAATCTTGCACTAAGAATTAGGGATTGAAAGCTCTGTGCAAGATGAGTGCCGCATTTACTGAATACTGATCAAAAGCAAATAAGGAAACTATTTTCGCAGCAATGTTTGGACCGATTCAGAAAAGATTCAATCAATTTTGAGCGGGTATTTGTCACCAAGGATGAGGCAGCACTATAAGCCAGAAACGAAACAGCAGTCCAAGCCGGTGTTACAGCGCCAAAAAAAGCGAAGTCGATCGCATCCGCAGGAAAGGTCATGGCCGGCGTGTTTTGGGAGGCGAAAGAGATCCTGTTAATTGATCACCTTGGAAAAGGCAAATCAATGACAAGCGACTACTACTTCAATCCTCTTAACCAGCTGGAAGCCAAAATTTGCAAGATGCGTGTCTTCAAGGAGAAAAAAACATCTTTTCCCTGCACAACGCAACTGTGCACAAAGGTACATTGTCAATGAAAAACTGCGTGATATGGGGTACGATTGTTCAGTCGTCTCCCCCTATTATCACGATTTGGCCCCCTCAGACTTCCATTTGTTCCGAAATTTTAAAAAAAATTTCTGAAAAACGCTCGCATCCAATGAAAAAGTAATTAGTTGAGAGGGCCATAGATGAATATTTTCACAGCCTTCTGGATTCGCACTTCCGGAAAAGAATACTGATGTTGGAGAAATGCTGGACGAAGTGCAATGAAGTCAAGGGAAGTTTATGTAGAATAATAAAATCCCTTTTTAACAGAATATCGCAGTCTTTCATTGTCAGGCCGAGAACTTTTCACCTTACTCTCGTAATGTAGAATAGATCATGCGGCCCATAATATCTTAATGCTTTAAGTTAATCTTAAAACAACGTGTATTTTAATGTAAGTTTTAAGTAAAATTTAAATCTTAATAAAATAAAATGAATTTTTATAGCTGTAAGAAATGGTAAAATATTAGCCCGTAGGTGATGCCTTACTTCTAAGTTATCTTCGTGACCTAGAGGTGTGGGAGTGAATGTAAAACAAGGCATTGCCATGATCTTAATATATCTTTATTAAGATCTTAACTTAAACACTAACAATGATAGTATTTATATTTTAACGTAGCGGAGCTGAGGTGAAAAAACACACAATAAGTATTACCAAATAAGTGCGACTTTAATCACTATATTCCCGCCTATTCCTAATCTCAACTTATACACAGTTGCTAATAGATAACAGAATTATCCTACCTTAATCTCTTGGATAATAACAATCCTCTCGGATCCTAAATATCTTTTCTTGATCTCGCGTGGAATAGTATCCACCTTGACTTGATCGTTCTGTCACGCGGATAGCTTCACACTAGAATAACGAATTACTTCTCTGACTTCAGTTTACACGCTTAAACTCAAACTAGCATAATCACTTCCCAATAGATCATACGCTTACGTTAAACTTCTGCTATTTAAAAGGTTCCTAATTTGCATACTCACGCGTCGCTTCTGGATTTGGTTGGAAAGAATTTGCCTTTTTCGGCCCTAAAGAACCCAAGAGGAGTTTTTAGTTGAAAACGCTATGAGCCCGTTACAAAATTAACAATTTTGAATAATATACAAGTAATATCCAATTTTTGGTTAATTTTTAACAGAAACACAAAAGAAAAATAAATTTCAATTTTCCCATCATTATTGAACGTGAAAAAAAAAGGAAAACACTTTCAATCCTTCTTACGTGTTGATTTCAAAACATGAATCATGAACAGAATACCTTATTTTCCTGTATATAATTCGTGGACTAAGTGTTAAAAAAGTTTCTAATTTCATTGTATTATGCGCCGCCGTGGATAATGTGATGAAAAAACATTCTTCATCAGAAAAGCTTACAAGAAAGTTTTGAAAGAAATACCATTTATGTTTTATAAAACAAATAACAGATGGCACTGAAAGCCTTTGCGTTTCGGTTGACGTATTACAGCTACAATCAGTTTTGTCCAATTACGTTTATGAACGAATTCGGTTCCTCGGAGGCAAGAGGCATGTAATTTACGGAGTTCCTGTCGCTAAATGGGGGACGTACCTCCTCATCAGAATTGATAAAATTAGAGCCGAATTAATGGGGTGACGTAAAGTAAAATAGAAAAATTAATAAGATGAATGAAATAATTAAGATGGGCAGAACAATTCTGCTGAAAAACGTTTCAGTTACACGGCTGATTTTGAGCTAAACTTTATAGAGAAGGCTACTTACTGAAGAAGAAAATCGGGAAACTGCAAGATCGTTTAAAGTTGACGAATCTAACTTTCAATTGTGGAGGGAAAAAAAACCAAGGCTAATTTTGAAAAATGCCATCCAAAGCTTTTTAATTATGAAATCAATGAAGAACATCTTAATGAGAATGTTAAAAATGCCCCGAAGTCCCCTTCTGCAACTAATACATGCAGGACTGACAAAGAAATTACAGCCTTTAGACGTCGGAATTAACAGACATTTAAATTGAAAGTTCAGAAATTATGGAAACAATAAATGCCAGATAGAGAAAAGAATTTTACAAAAATAAATAAATAAATAAATTCTGTACAATTTATTACTTAATAGCCGAAATACCTATTCTTCGCACGGGTTAAATTTTAAAATAAATAAAATCGAACTTTTTTTGCAAACATAATATATTTTAAAGAGGGTAAAAGCCATTGCAGAGCAGAGTATCCAAAAGTTTAAAATAATTTTTTAATGAGAGTGTTCACACATCGCAATTTGGCTTCACGAAAAAGGATGATTTCATAAAAACGTATATTTGAATTTAAGAGAGAAAATTAACATGCTAAACAGGTAATTATAAATGAAAGAATGAAAATATAAATAAAAATTATAACAGAAAAGTAGTAACAGTGGTATGTTTCTGCTATGGGAACTATGAGTGAAATTACCTGAAATGTATAAACCAAAACAAATTAATTATGTGATAAACCGTTTCACTAAAATAATATAAATAACATATTAGGAAGCCTTCAACTGGAATAAAATTAAATTAGTACAAACTAAACTTAAAAAAATAGATAAAATAAGCTTACATTGTAATAAACCATTAAATTAAATTTTCTGCAGCATTAAATTAATATGACATGCGGAATGGATGTGTTATACCCCTTAACGTCTACATTAAAATTCAGATGAAATGCAATAGTGTGTGACAAAATTAGTAAGAACCAAAGTAAAAAAAAACTATGTAAAACTGACCTACGTTAAAAAAACCCATACTCTCAACCTAATGAGAGAAATTATAAACCTTGTTGATAAAAAATTATTTTTTTTAAACAATAGTTTTTTGCAATATTCTAATTAAAAAAAATATTTGTTATTCTGTTGCAAAGAACGAACAAATGAGGAAATACAATGGTATTTAATTATAGTGATAATTGAAATATATATATATCATATAAGAATAATATGATACGTACAAAGTATATGGTCTTCATAAAACTAAATGAGGAACATATCATCAGAAGCAAAGTTAAACCGTGATGCATGAGACGTAAAATCATACTGACTTTTAAAGAAATCCAACGAGAAATATGAGAAAATTGTATAAAGCTGCAACTTTTTTCCTCAAACACCTTTGGAACACTAACGGTATAAATAGATTTATATATTTGAAGATAGTCATAAGCAAAATGGATGCCATGTGACAAAAAATCTGATCAACATTGATCAGTATCTGATCCGTTTTCTTATAATGTGAGAACATAGTCTTTGCTGATAAGTATTCAGCAAATATTGAAGTTTCAAATCGGGATTATACTTTTGCACGCATTGTACAATTTTCACTTTTACCTAAAATTACCGATGCGATTTCTGTATCGAAATTAAATACGTCGGATTTAAATATTCCAGCTTCAATTGAGCTGGCAGATTCTAATTTCCATATGACAGGTCAAATAGATATATTGATAGGAAGTGAACTATTTTTTGGAATTTTAAATCCAGAACAACATTATTTGCAGGAGGGAAATGTAATTTTAACAAATACAAAATTTGGCTATTAAGTCACAGGTTCCCCCTTCCTCAGTCACAACAACAAGCCAATTAATTGTTGTTTAATAAGTGAACCAAGCTTAGGTATAACAGTAAAGAAATTATTTGAACTGGAATCACCTCCAAATGATTCTAAGGAAATAACAAAAAGTGAAGAGGAAATTTATTGTGAGGAACATTTTGTTAGTACCTATAAAAGAGATAAAACGGGAAGACTTATAGTTCGGTTACCCATAAAGAAAAATGCAGAAACATTATTAGGATATTCCAAAGAGAATGCGGTCAAGCGACTAAATGGTATTTGGGAAAAATTAAACAAAAACAATACAATGGGAACTTTGCATAAAGAATTTATGAGTGAATATGAACTTTTGGGCCATATGGAGGAGATTAAAAATGAAGAATTAGATAAGATTAACTATTACATTCCTCATCACTCCGTATACAAACCAGAGAAGGCATCCACTCCATTGAGAGATGTCTTCGATGCAAGTGCAAAAACAACAAGCGGTTTTTCTCTAAACTCCATTTTACTAAACGGAAGAATTATTCAACAAGATTTCTTTTCCATAATCAGTAGATTTAGAAAACACGAGTACATGTTTAGTGCAGATATTAAAAAAATGTACAGGCAGATACTTGTTGATCCTAATCAAAGCGATTTACATCGAATTAAGTGGATTAGTTAGTTAGTTAGTTAATATTAACGTCGCACTGTTCAGCTACACGAGGGCTTTTGGCGACGGACCACGTAATTTTGAACCATGGTCAAGTGACGTGGACGACACCTGAGCTGGCACCCCCCTCTCCTAACTACCACACCACACCAACGGGAGGACGTTTCAGCTCTCGACAGATTTAACGTGCATCGCTGCCCTACACGGCGGGTCTTTTAGTGGTACTGGGATCGAACTCATGACATGCCTGCCATGGTTGGATACCTTAACCACTGGGCTACCGCAGCCCTCGAATTAAGTGGAAGACTAGTGCAGATGCTCCAGTCAAGACTTATAAACTAGCTACCGTAACCTATGGGACAGTTTCTGCACCATTTTTAGCTATCAGAACCTTAAAGGCCTTAGCAGATGAAGAAAAAGTGGAATTTCCTGACGCAGCAGATGTGATTTGTAATGATAGTTATATTGATGATATTCTTTCTGGGGAGTCTACATTAGAGGGTGCAAAAAAACTCCAAACCAGATTATCTCAACTATTAATGAGAGAAGGTTTTGAGCTACACAAAGGGGTGTCAAATAGCCGAGAACTGTTGAAAGATTTATCAGCATCTTCATATGTGTTTGATAAGGAATTTCAGGATGCTCCAGTGAAAACATTAGGTATGCTATGGGATCCAAAGGTGGCTTGTCTCACATACAAAGTAAAGATTAGTGACAAAGTCAACTTCTCAAAAAGAGACGTGCTTTCAGAAATTGCAAGGCTCTATGACCCATTGGGCCTGATTGGACCCATTGTTACGAAGGCTAAGATATTCATCCAAGAGCTTTGGAAAATAAAATTAGATTGGAGTGAACAGCTACCACCAGATGCAATGGAATAGTGGAAGAACTTCTACCAAAAATTATCGAAAGTATATAACTTCAAAATCCCAAGGTGCATTCTACTTCCTGCAACAATACGGATTGACATACATGACTTTTCCGATGCATCAGAACGTGCCTATGCTGCTGTTGTCTACATAAAATGTTTTAACGAATCTGGACAGTCTCGAACTAGATTATTATGCAGCAAGTCCAGAGTGGCTCATTTGAAAACACTCACCATACCGAGGTTAGAACTGTCTGCAGCTTTACAGCTATCGAGATTAGTCAAAAAGGTTGTGCCCCCCAATTCTACAATTACCTATTAATAAAATTTGGATGTAGACGGACTCAACGATTGCTTTAGCGTGGATAAAGACTGAACCTCATAAACTCAAAACATTTGTCAGCAACAGGGTGGGGGAGATCCAAACACTTTCAAAAGACTGTCATTGGAAACATGTGAGCTCCAAGAACAATCCTGCCGACTTAATTTCTAGAGGCTGCAATGTAGATGAACTTTTAAAGAACGAAATGTGGTTCTCGGGTCCAAATTTACAAACTGATGAATACGAGGACAATCGGCTTTTTCCTGATCCTTCTTACAGAGATGAACTAAAATGTGATGTGGCACTTTCAAATACTGAATGTTCTTCAAATTTTTATGATGAACTCTTTAATGTTACAAATAATTTCATGAAATTAATTAGAATTTTTAGGTTTATTTTTAGGTTCATTAATAATATCAGAGCTAAGGAGTCTTGTAATAAGGACAAGTATTTAACTTCAGATGAAATAAAGAGGAGTACGGAATTTTTAGCTAAAATAGCACAATTAAGTGAGTTTAAAGCAGAAATCGATGCCTTGAAAAATGGTAAAGGTGTTTCAAAAACACACAAGTAAGTTAAAGGCTTTAGATCCTTTCTTAGATGAGAATTCTTTACTCAGAGTTGGTGGAAGGCTTAGTAATGCTGATTTACCATTTGAAGCAAAACACCAAATAATTATACCTAGTAAACATAAATTTACTAAATTACTTTTTGAGCATATGCATAAGAAGTTTTTTCATATTGGTGCTCAGGGTTTAGTACATCAAATTAGAATGCAGTTTTGGCCCATTAATGTCAAAGGTGTTGCACGAAAAACAGTTCATGATTGCATTGCATGCTTTAGACAGAAGCCTACTGGGGTACATCAAATAATGGGAAATCTACCATCAGAAATAGTAACTCCAAATGCGCCATTTTTAAACTCTGGGGTGGATTTTTGCGGACCTTTTCAAATAAAATTTAAAAATCAGAGAAAGGGGATATTTTCAAAAGTTTGTTTCGATTTTTGCATGCTTGGCTACAAAGGCTATTCATTTAGAGGCAATGACTGATTTAACAACTGAGGCATTTATTGCAGCTTTGAAGAGGCTATGTGCCCGCATTTCTACATTAATGTCCAATACCGCAACAAATTTTAAAGGCGCAGCTGCAGAATTAAATCGTTTCATAAAATTAATTTGTAACAAAAACGAAACATTATCAGATTATTTTGCTTCAGAAGCTATCAAGTGGATATTTATACCACCTCGTTCTCTTAATTTCGGGGGTTTGTGGGAGGCAGGGGTAAAATCATTCAAACATCATCTCTATAGAACTTTAGTTAATAGTAAAATAACTTTCGAAGAATTCGAGACAATAATAAGTCAAATTGAAGGTATACTTAATTCCCGTCCATTGGTCCCATTGTCAGATAATATCAATGAATATGAAGTTTTAACTCCTGGACACTTTAAAATTGGTCGACCTATCAGTGCAATACCTGAGCCCGCAATTTTAGATATTTCAGATAATAGACTATCTAGGTGGCAGTATACAACAAAGTGTGTACAAACTATTTGGAAACGCTGGAAAAATGATTATGTTAATCATTTACAGCAGAGAAACAAGTGGCAGTTCGAAAAAAATAATGTTGCCGTTGGGTGTTTAGTGCTTTTAAAGGAAAGTGATTTGTCTCCTGGTGATCTTGGAGGTTATTTATGGAACTGACGGTAAGGTCAGAGTCGTTAAACTAAAAACTGCCATGGGGGTTCTCACACGTTCTATCTCAAAAATATGTATCTCACCAACAGAAAATAATCATGTAAATTAAATTGTAATGTGAAGTATATTATATTTTTAGAATATTGTATTTATTCTATTTTTAATATTGTATTTTTTCTTGTTTTAGAATGCCGTGTTTATTTGTATTTAATTCATTTAGGCATTTATAAACTTTATATAGCAAATTGAATTTTTTAAGTATATTTTTTGAAATATTGTGTATATTTCAACGCCGGGCGGAATGTTACGTCATCAGGGCACTGTAGCGCCATCTGTAAAAAATTTGTAAAAGTAGACATTGTTGAGCTGTACCCCATCAAAAGCGGGTGCACGAATTAAGTAGACTTAGCGTTGCGAAAAAGACTGATTTTTTATTCTATAACCAGTTTTGCAGTCCACTCAAATAGTGACGAAACAGGTTCAATGAGTGTAATCAGGCTTTCCTGATGCTCATAGAACAACCAAGATTAATCAGGAGTATAAAATGAAATAGAACATTTTATGGAATAGCTGAAACACACAAACTCTATCTTCTACAAGTATAGATTGCTGAAACATCGTTTAAAAATTGAATTTTAAAAAACTCTTCAAGTTAATAGTATAGTGACCTACAGCTTCTACGTGCCAAGTTTCGGACTTCTGGGTTGCTTAATTTGGCCGAAAAAGCTGAAATGCCCATTCTTCGCATGGGTTAAGTTTAAAAAACACAAAATTCACCTATTATAATACTTTTTTAGGAAGGGTAAAAAAAACCCTGTATGAAGTAGTATAACCAAAAATTAAAAATATTTTTTTTCAAATGAATATATGTTCACATTATAAATAATTTTAAACAAACTGCAATTTAACAAAAACAAATATTTCAAGGCAAGAGAAAATTAGCATGCTAAAAACTAAATAATTTAACAAAAACAAATATTTCGATGTAAGAGAGAAAATTAGCATGTGCATAAAAAGTAAATAGATATGAATGGATGCAAATATAAATAAAAATTATAACAGAAAAGTGATAGCAGTGATTGATAAGTTTCTGCTATGGGTGAAATAACTTTCCATAAACCAAAAGAAAAAGTTAATGATAAACCGATTCACTAAATGCTATCATAAATAAGAAATATTAGGAAGCCTTTAACTGGAAAAAAATTCAATTAGCATTACATGAGGTATGGATGCAATACTATCTAACATCTCTGTAATACATCTAATATAGAGTATTAGATGTAATTCAATACTAAAAAAAATTAGTTAGTATGAACTAAAATCAAAATCTACCTAAAACAGGTCCCTGTTGAAATAGTTTAGAACCAACAACAGTATTGAATGAAACAAATAATAAACCATTTTGCTAAAAAATTAATTACTGAAACAATACTTTTTTGCAATATTTCTAAAAAAATTATCATTTGATTGCAAAGAGCACAAATGAATAAGTACAAACAATCATAAATAACTATAGTGATAATTGTATAACGTAAAATATGCGTATGATATCTCCAAGAAACTATGCGATGAGCAAATGATAAGAAGCAATGTTAAATCATGATGGCATGAAAAGTAAAATCACTTCAACACTGAATTTAATCTTTTCAAGGTGCATCGTTCTTTCTGCAAACGTTTTTTAAATCACAAAAAATATAGATTTCTGGTTTGCAAGATTTTCAGAAGCAAAGTTAAGTCATGACGAAAAATCTAGTCAACATTGAATTCAAAGGAATCCAAAAGAAAATATGAGAATATAGTTTCAAGGTTTACCTCATCATAGTTTCCGCAAATAGCTCCTTGTTAAAAAAAAATTCTGATTTTTTAAAATTTAAAACAAACATGAGTTCTTATCAGTCATGGAGATAGCAATAATCTTTATTCAACGACAGAAGATGGCACAGATATGTAACAATTATACGTAAAAAATGCATACAATGCATGTGTATATATACAATTAGCATCAAGAACAGATTGTCAGAAGGAAAATCAAAAGAGGAAAATGACTTTGATGTGCATTTAATTGCATCCATAGTTTCAGTATCTATCCATTGTTTTTATAACAGATGTTTTTTTTTTGCAAACAAATCTCTATGAGATGAGAATAAAAGCAGACGAGAAGTAAAGGTGTAGTTTTATTGATTCCAAAACAAAACAAAAAAAAACTTATGACATTTGTGTGATGAATAGGTAATCATGATCTATGATTCTATTTACAAAAAGCCTCGCAAATTATTATTTGACTGAAAAACTAACTTTTGAGTCTTAGTATCACATAATTACTGTACCTACAATAAGCAAGAAAAGGATAGTTCAGAAAATATGAAACTGTGACACTGAAATAGGAAATGTAATATTTATTTAAATTAAAGGTTTATCTAAAACAGAAAAAGTGTGCTCCAATTTTGATAAAATTGTCACAACCAATTTTGAACAAAAAAAAACAAAACACAAAAGAAAATCTTAAATATCTAAAATTGAAAAAGAAACAAAAATAAACAAATAAATATAAAAGTAACCTTAAGAGAGAGTATAGTAGAAATTATATTAATTCAAACCTTTAAGCTACTTTAAGTAGATAAATTAAGGTCTTTATGAAACTACCATAAGCAGCTCAGAACAAAAAAAAGCATGTCAAAAAATCTCGTACGTAAAAAGAAATTTTAACTTAACAATCACACACAATATTGGCAATCTCTTAATCCCAATTAGTTTAAATTGTCATTTTCTTTAGTTACATTTTTCTGCTTATTTGTTACAATGGAAAAACATGGAATTTGCCAATAAAGGAAAAAGGTAGTTAGGTATCGGCGTTACTTCAGCAAAATTTGAGCCACGATATCAAAACAACAGATTCTTACATGTTTTATCTATACTAATAAAGTAAAGAATTTGTGTGCGTGTTTCACCTGTACCACTCAAACTAAGCAACCCAGAAGTATAAAACTTGGCGCATAATTACTCCAGGTCCTAATGAATGTGCACCACGAGAAGTTTTTTTCAGAATTCACTTTAGATTTTTCTAAATTAAATTTTTAAGCAATTTTCCGACTTTTTTTCCCTCCAACAACTGGATTTTAGGCTTGTTCGTTTTGCAACACAGTGTATTTTTGCCAGCTTTTATATAGTTTCACATTTTTTTTCAGCAGTAATCTGCTACATAATTTTCTTTTTAAGTTAAAAATTTTTTTGATTTAGGTATTTTAAGCATTTCTAATAGCTTTTATTTTAAAACTGTATTCCAGGAGGAACATGCATTGCTCTTCAAGCTCCAAGCCTACTTTTTATTTTTTCAATAACTAAATTAAATTAGTTCGATATAACATTTTTGATTTGCTTATATTTTATTCGATTATTCTGAACCATTTATGGCTCAGATTTAATTTTGTAATTCTTTTTCAGCTTAAAATTTTTTTATTTTTTGTGTAGTCACAACTGTGTTCATTTTGTAATTTCTATTTTGGTTTAAAGCAGAGTAACGTTTATTCTTTTTTCATGTTGACATTTATATATTTACATTTGGTTCTTCTGTATTGTTTCCGGTTTTAGATTTAATTAGGTAAAAAAAAAGAATGTGAAATATTTGAAAAGCACCATTAAAGTTATCAGAAATTCTTAAACTGAAAAAGAAGTGAGACAAAATTATATATATAAATCTACTTCTTTCATATTAAGGTCAAAATGAAAAAAAGAATAATAAACGTGACACAGCCTTAAACATAAATCACAAATTTTTAAGGTGAAAAAGAAACCGCAGAATTAAATCTAAACCAAGGAATGGTTCGGAATAATCAAATAGAACTTTAGCGAAACAAAAATGCATATTAAACTACTTTAATTCAGTTATTGAATATTCTTTGGTGGAAGAACGAAAAATTTAATTGCTTTTACTCCTTTAGCATTATTTTAAGTAAGTTTATAATATAAATTATTCGCATTAAATTTAAATGTTGTTTTTGTGTGTTTTAAAATATAATGAAACATAAGATAGAATTTTGAAACTCACTGAAAAATTTATAATTAAAAAATACTATCCTTCGTAAAACTTTTAGTTTACTTAAAAAATATCTCAATGTACACATTTGAAAAATTACGTTACTGACATATGCAAAATTTTTAAACACATGCTACTTTCAACAAATTTAATAAATGCTAGGTGGTTCATGCATACTTATAAAAGAGTTTGTGTGTGTGTTTCACCTGTTCCGGCCAAACTAAGCAACCTAGAAGTATAATACTTGGCACAGAAATACTATAGGTCATAATGCTATGTATACACTACGAAGAGTTTTTTCCGAAATTCGCTTTAGATTTTTTTAAAATTCAATTTTTGAGTGATTTGGGTGATACCAAAGTTTGCTCAATGTTTTGTATGTGTGTGTTCAGGAGATACAGGTTTCATATTAAATCAATACATTTTGTTTCTAAAAATAGCTGTTATTTTAAATAATAATAGAATCTGTTTTCAGCACGTCTGTTTTTTTATTTTAAGGCTCATTAAATTTATGTATCCTTTTATTTTCGTGCATGATTATTTCTTACATATTAGTGTGGTTATAATACTATGTGGTGATTGCGTAATGGAACAACTACCCTTCTTGCAAGGCCTAACTTAATTACTGTACTCTCTCTCTCTCTAGCTAATTTTAAAGATATTTTCATACCATCCCGATATCCTATTTCATTTCATATTCATGATGTCATAGCTTTGCTATTAGCATCAAGAAGGCCCGAGGCCACTCTCTCTTTAAACCTTTAAGCTGTATCTGAAAAATTTTTGCTTCCATTTTGGTTACTAACTTTATGTTGACTTTTAAAAAGTCAACTTTGCAAAAAAATTTTACAAATTTTAGTACTTAACAGTTGTAAGGACCTCATGTTTGCAATTCTGGCAAAACCAAACATTAGTGGTACTATCAATCTACGGTTGTACTTAGGCTACAATCCATCTGATGTTGATATCACAACACCCAGCTCATTAATAAGTATAGCATAATACTAAGTTATCACCTGAATATTGGTACATTTCAACAGTACTCCTTGCTTATTTCCAACTGCATAGCATGACCATTTGGTCAAAAAAATAAGTACTTATGTATTATCGCAGCCTATTGGCATTATAAGAAACGAAGCACAACAACATGATTAATAGGAAATCAGAGAGAGAGAGGAGCCCCCATGCCTCTGTCATAATCTGCACCAGGTCTGAGAACAATAGAGCACTCCATAAGATCATGGAGCTCAACAATATGAAAATAAAAAAGTGGAGGTTCTCAGGAAGTATGGCCCTCAATGTTACAGGTGCCAAGGATTCTTCCATTCCTCGAAGTACTGTACAAGAGCCCCCGCTGCGTTAAATGCGCAGGTGACCATTTGACGAAGGATTGTAAGATAACCCTAGATGAACCTCCTAAATGCTGCCACTGTGATGGTGACAATCCAGTAAGTTACCTACAGTGTCCAAAAAACCCACAGAATACGCCGAAAAAGAAAAGCGTTCTCAAAACCAGGGGGAAATAATTGAGTACCCTCCAGGAAGGGCTGACAGCGAGAGGGGAAGGGGAATTCAAATGACAATGTTATGCATACAAAAATGTAGTATGGAAACCGTATGGAAAGAAACCTGTCAAACAATGAAAACTGAAAAAATTTCGTAAAAGGGAATTTTAAGTTATACACTCAGTAAAAGCCTGTGCAACGCCGGGCTAGAAACAGTACAGAAGAAATAATGTAAACATATAAAGGTCAAAATCAAAAAAGAATAATAAACGTGACGCCACTTTGAATCAAAATAAATCAGAATTTTTTAAGCTGAAAGGAAACGACAGAATTAAATCTAAACAAAGTGGTTCGCAATAATCAAATAAAATATAAGCAAAACAAAAATTAGACTTAGCTGGAAATCCGATGCATCTTCCTACTTGAAAAATGAAAACTATAAACTTAATTTAAAAATATTAAAAGTACATAAATTAAAGAAATTTTAACGAAAACAATTTTATAACAGATTATTAATAAAATAAAAAACGTTAACAAATCAAAGCTGTTTCATTACATCTCAAACTTTCGAGCGCAAAGAAAGAACAACTGTTGCTAAATCAACGAAACTAAAATCCAGTTGTTGAAAAAAAAAAACAATTTCAAAAAAATGTTGTACTCCAAAAGAAATCGTAAATAATCTTAAAGAACAAATAAACAAATAAGTAAAAACATAAATAAATTTATTTGTTGTAAAAATATGTAATACTCACCAAGAAACTGCACAAAGCATTTGTTTTAGCGGAATACATAAGATAAAATAATATTACCAAGTAGTGGAAAAATCGCTTAAAAATTGAAGAAAAAAAAATCTAATGCGAATTTCGAAAAAACTCTTCGAAGTGTTCAGGATAATGACTTACAGCTTCTACATGCCAAGTTTCAGACTTCTGGGTTGCTTAATTAGGCTAGAAAACTGAAACACACGAACTTTTTCTTTTATTAGTATAGATAATTTTAATCATATTGAGTGTATTTCTTTTTTTAAATTTTTTTTATCTAACAGTACATTGACACTATATACCGAGTGGGCAAAAAGTCTGTAAAAACTTTAAAAATTCATAAAATCCGGAGAATTGAACGCGAAAAGAAAAACTGTTTGCAGGATCAGCATTAGTATGTCACGGGATTTTTTTTAAGCCAGAAAAAAAAAATAGTTGGAAAATCATCCGGTAGATGGCGCTGTTACAAGCGTCTGTGGTGTAAATGTGCAAATTAGACGGCTATAAAAACCTTTGCTCTCAATGAATCCACATTCATTTCCCCATTACATGCAGTGAATGTGAACAAGGATGCTCAGTGCGCCGGATAAAGCTTTGTTGGTGAAGTTATTTTACATGAACGAGGAATCAGCGACCATTGCCTTGCGTAAATTCCGAGTTCAGAAAAATGTGAAGAGTGGAAAAGGCTCTTTAACACCTGCATGTCTCTTAAAGTTTGTTAAACGTTTTGAGGAAACATGAAAGTTGGAGGATCGAGCACGAGCCGGACGACCATGCTTGAAAGAAGCACGCGTACCCTGCATTGCTGTCGAAATGGAAGCGATTGCGTCCGAAGCAGCTTCAGGGACCAACAGTGCTCGTGAAGCTGCCAGACGATTGGGCTGACCACCATCATCTGTCCGCAATATTCTTCGTCGAATCCTCCAGCTGTACCCATACAAATTGCAATCGTGCCATGAACTTTTACCAGCAGATACCGCACAGAGGGAAGCATTTGCGAAGTGGGCCTTCTCTAAAATGGAACAGGACATTTCTCGCTTCATGGTGACGTTAATAACCATAACTGTCCCATTTGGGTGACCTCTAATCCACGTGAGTACACACAGAAGCCATTGCATTCCCCAAAAGGGACAGCATGGTGTGGTTTCACGGGTTCATTTATCATAGGACCCATCTTTGAAACGCAGTGCCCAGTAAATGGATGGATAACGGAAGCGGTAAATGCTCAGCGTTATCTAACGCTTCTGCGGGAGACTGTCGTGCCATGTTTAATTCAACGAGGTCAGATTGCGAATGTCACGTTCATGCAGGATGGAGCAACCAGTCACACTGCTAACCCGGTTAAGGCATTCCTGATACAGACGTTCGGGGAAGACAGAATCGTTAGCAGGCGCTGGAGGTACCCATGGCCTCCTCGGCTTCCAGATTTAACACCGGCAGACTTCTGGTTGTGAGGATATTTGAAATCTCGCGTGTATCTATCCGGTCCATCAAGTCTGTCGGAACTGAAAGATGCGATCCGCAGAGAAGTAACATACATCCAGACGTGTTGCACTCTGCCGTTGCTGGATTTGTCACTCGCCTGGAATGTCTTCTCCCCTGTGGTGGTGGTCATGTGGTGTAATAAAGTTGTGAAAGTTTTCTGTTCATTATGTATGCATTGTTTCTTTGATTTGCGTACATCAGCGCCACCTACCGGATGATTTTCGAATTATTTTTTTTTTAGCTTAAAAAAATTTCGTGACATACTAATGCTGATCCTGCAAACAGTTTCTTTTTTCGTTCATTTCTCCGGATTTTATGAATTTTTAAAATTTTTACGGACTTTTTGCCCACCCGGTATTTTGGACTCTTCGCTGTAAAAAATGTCATGGATTATGCAACGTTATTTTTTTTTACTTGAAAAAAAGGCTTTGCGGATAACACGACGCTGTAGATTATATGCAGGAAAATATGGAAACTGAATTAGATTCATTAAATAAGATACAAAATTCATGGCTTTTCAGACAAGGCAAAATCAATAACTATGTTTTGAATAATATAACTATGTTGTGTACTATTTTTCCATTGCATATTTCGCAACTCTCACTAATTCAGCACAACATATTAAACTCTAGCCAATCTTTACTTACATATTTTGCTTAAGATATATTACAGCAGTTCTTGTAGTTTAGAGCAGTGATTCCCAAAGTGGTCTATATAGACCCAGGGGTCTATGACGACCTGTAAGGGGTCCACGTCAGTACAAAAATAATTTAGGGGTCCATGAGGTGTAAATGAGGGTCTACGCGATAGTGGCTCTCATTAAACCAGATTGTGACTTTAATTTTAAAAGAAAATGTAATCAAGTGGGGGGGGGAAACAATTTTTACTTATTTAAGAGATTTATTTATTAAGTTTAATGAGGATAATTTGCAATTACGTTTTATTAAAACAAGCATATATTTTATTAAAACAAAAAATATTATTTCAGTTTTTCGTACCGGAATTAAGCTAAACGAGTAATACTACTGGACGTCGCAAATTTTCCAATTTCTTATTTTGTCACAGAGAATCCGCCAGGAAGATGACGTTTTAACCTACGTTCACCCTTTAATGTATTCTATACAGATTTTGAAAATGGGTTTGCGAATGCTCTAACTATGGTAATACCACAGGAGACAATGAACCATATGAACACATTGAAGAAAATAAATGTCATATTTCAGGAGGAATTAATTGGAATAGGCACTAACGAAAATCTTAAAGTAAAGTTTAGAAACGGATGTTAGCAATTTTGATGTTAAAAAGACATACTTGTTATTTAACCTGAATAATGGAACTGAGAAGATTTAGGGTTAAACTCTCAACAAGGTTTAAATGTGAAAATTTGTTATTGAAGGGCCAGATTCATCCCTCCCTTTAAAAGCACTTTTGTTTGTTTTATATGTAACTGTTATTTTATGAATTATTAAATTTTAATTTAAAATTAATTAACACGTGTTTCTTAAATTTTAAACACTATATTTCGCAAAATTAAAAAAATACGATTTTTTAAGTAAATGGCTCTATACCAGCAGTCAAAAAGATATGTAAGTTGAAAAAAAGTACAAAAATTTAATATTAAGTAAGAAGAGGTCTATGAGACAAAAAAGTTTGGGAACCTCTGGTTTAGAGCAATATCGAACGATTACTCTTACTTTTATAAGTATATTAGTTTCATAATTTTGGAGCCAAATGCGATTCACTTTCTTAGTGTATGTTTTATAAAAAAAATATCGCAATATTTTTTCCCTTAAAGATTCCCCGCCCCCTCCAGGTACTTTTTAAAAGCAGGATTATTTTGTCTTGCAAATTTTTTAGTCAATAGAAAACAAAAATAAATAAGTCATTCTGAAATTTGTAATCTGCCATAAATTAAATAAAATCATCACTTTTGAGCATTTCACTAATAAAATAGAAATAAGATATTTTTTTTAGAATTGTATTAAATGAGATCCTTTAAAAATGTCATACTTTTTTCAGCAATTCTTTTCAAGATGATTTTTTGTTTATAGCTAATTTCCAGTGGCGCAGACAGGAATTTTTATGGGGGGTTCGGGGTCGAAAGTTCACCATTTTTGTATCATGCTCCTTTTGATTTTGTCGATTTTCGGGAACAAAACACAGTAAAAAAACTAATTTTTTAATAACTAATTAGCATTAATAAAATTAATCATTAAAAACAAGTAATTAGTTAAATTTTACGTATTATATAGTTAGAATTATGATCAATCGGAAAAAAAATCAAGGGCTTTGGGGTCCAGACCCCCAGGACACCCCCCCCCTTGTATGCGCCACTACTAATTTCCAATATTTTCACATTATTAACAATTTCTTGAATCTTTTTCTTCAAATCATCTCATCAAATAACTTTTCTTAGAATGTGTAAAAAAAAAATTGTATGGAGGGAAAACTATTACATACACTATTACAATACATATAGTTGCCCAACCGGTATAGTGGTTAAAGACGCTGACTGCGGTGCCGTAGGGACTGGGTTCGAATCCCGGAGAAGACATGGATGTTTGTAAATGTGTAGGGCCTTTGCGGCATGGGGGTACTTTAAATAGCCGTCGAGCCGCAAGTCCTCTCGTGAGGTTGGTGGAAGGGGTTGAGAGGTAGGAGGCCCCTGACCACCCCAGTGTGTTCTCCCTCTTAATTGGGGTGAAACCGAGCTAAATCGTTCTGTCACCTGTACGGTTCTCAAAGCTACGGTTAACGACAGGCGTCACTTAGCCCTTTGCCATGATGAATTTCGTGGGCCTTGATCTAGCTTTTACCGTTCAGGTGGCATTGGTAACAACAACATAAAGGGTGTTTTTTTAGAGGTATAGAACTTTAATTTGCAATAAAACAACGATGCATTATTCGATTGACATGAATTGTTTTTATTCGAAAGATAATCTTGTGGCATTACATTTTAAATATGATCAAGCAAGGCGTAGATTCGTCGAATGGGCCCAAAACGAGATTGCCGTTGTTCCCGATTTTCATAAGCGAATTTTGTTTAGCGATGAAGCGCACTTCTGGTTGAATGGCTACGTCAACAAACAAAACTGCCGCATTTGGAGTGAAGCTAATCCACAAGTGTACATCGAAACACCGTTACATCCAGAAAAACCGACTGTTTGGTGCGCTTTATGGGCTGGTGGAATCCTTCTTCAAAAACGATGAAGGCCACAACGTTACAGTCAATGGTGATCGGTATAGAGCCATGATTACTAACTTTTTTATTCCTGAATTGAACAATCATGATGTCCAGGAGCTGTGGTTCCAACAAGACGGCGCAACATGTCACACAGCTCGTGCCACAATCGATTTATTGAAAGACACGTTTGGTGACCGCCTAATTTCACGTTTTAGACGTGTGAATTGGCCTCCAAGATCTTGTGATTTAACACCGCTAGACTATTTTCTGTGGGGCTATGTAAAGTCATTGGTCTATGCGGATAAGCCACAAACGCTTGACCATTTGGAAGACAACATTCGCCGTGTTATTGCCGATATACGGCCACAAATGTTGGAAAAAGTCATCGAAAATTGGACGTCCAGATTGGACTACATCCGAGCCTGCCGTGGCAGTCATATGCCAGAAATCATATTTAAAATGTAATGCCACAAGATTATCTTTCGAATAAAAAAAATTCATGTCAATCGAATAATACATCGTTGTTTTATTGCAATTTAAAGTTCTATACCTCTAAAAAAACACCCTTTATATCTCAAAACAGCAAATACCATGCATTCAACAGTATAATGCCTTACAATAAAATGCATTCAGCTAATAGATAAAAGTATACTTTTTAAAATATAATTTTAGATTTAATACACAGCATACAAAGAGGCAAAAGAATAAAAGAGAAAGAGAGAGACAAATGACAAACTTTTAAATTTATTCAATTATGTTGCAACTTTAAAAATATCTAATATTAAATAAATCAAATATTTTATGTTTGGCATGAACAATAAAAGAAACATATATTTATAAGTTTATTCTAAGAAATAATAACTTTAAAGAATGCCAAGCCTTACATGTAATTGAGGATATAAATAATTTCCTAATTCATAAAATCAATACAAAGAAAATGTTATGTAAATGTTCTACTGAATATTGTACTTCTCTTTTCATGAATAAATCTCATAATATTAACATTCAACTAAAATGTTGAATAAATATGTTCAACACTTTCAAATTTGAAATGTTAAAACGAAAAGGTTCCTAAATATAGTAAAAAATATGTAAATATGATTAAAAAATATGTAAACCAATTTTTAAAATAAAACATATTTTTGCAATCAAACTAATGACTTGCAAAAAAAAAAAACTTTATCCGTCTTAATTATTTGAATTTATAAAATGAATATCATAAACATATTATCATATGTTATTCCAATCTTACAAAAAATAAAAATTCAAGAGAAAATATGAATAAAAAGGCACAGGTTTTAGATCAATGATTTCTAATAATAATGCTAATAAAATCTAAGTAACAAAATCTAATGAAAAATAGCATAAAACTAAACAATTCTTTTTAAAATTTTAAAGATTAATTTTAGAGCCTTATATTTTTCTTCCCACAACAGAATTTTTGACCCCATAAAATTATATTTTTTTCTACACTGTATGTCTAAATATACAAGGTTGAGAGATCATCAGGACTCATGATCCCTGATGAGATCTTTATTCCCTATCTTCAGATTATGTTGTGCTTTAATGATAGAACTTGCCATGAATGAGTAGGGCATTGAAAGTTTATCTCTAAATATAAAGGATCAATTGTACTTATCTCAGTGTCTCACAAAAATTTTGCTAAAGAGGAATCTTAGATTTTGCTATAAAACAAGGATAATAAGACCATATGTAACATCTACAATAGGAGTAAAATTCAAAATACTTACAAAATATCTGAATATTATTTTGATTCTGTTATTATGCAAAGTATTTAACAAATAACTGGACATTTTAATAATTTGAAAAATATTTAAACTCTAAAAGTACAAGAATACTGCCTGTAATGTAATTGTTTCGATGCTATTTGAAAATGTGTTTACAATGCCTAACTTTTAAAAATGAATTTTTTGAAAACGTTTAATAGTATATATATGCTTTCCTATATTGACAAAAATATAATAAGATATAATCATATTGCTAAATTTATTATCACATTGATTAAAGGTATACAACCCCCCTCCCCCCAACCAATAAACGCTACTAATGCATTGCATGCTACATCTGAGAAAAAACATAAAATGTAATAAAAACTCTTACTTATAATAAATGTCATAATTTAAAGCAAACACATTTCAAAATAATTAATTATTTGATTAATTTCTGCAGCATAATTCTTAATCTTAAGTAATTTACATTATAAAAACAAAGGTATAGAATACAAGCTTTTAAACTAAATTATGCAGTATTATATTTAGAGAAACTTTTTTCCCCCGAAGAACTCTAATAATGTATATTTTTTGATACTGTATTTAGGAAGCTTAAGTAAAGAAAAATGAGAAATTGAATTAAATAATAAAGATTGTAAGATAAATTATAAAGACTATATTATTAATAGACAAAAAAAATGTAATAAAAGGAGATGTGTTGCATTAAAAAGAGGGAGAGATTTTAATACACATTTTGCAATTATTTACAAATTTTTTTCTCAAAGCATAAGAGTGAACAACTATAGCATTGCATAAATTTAATAATTCCTCACAATTCAAAACATGCTCAACTTTTACATTGGTACATTGTATACTGAAAAAAATTCATACCATTCAAATTTATTACAATAAATTCATTGTTATATTTACTTGCAGCATTCTAACCAAATAAAACCACTGTCTCCATTCGAGTTTCAGAGAGTATTGAGTTTGTTCACTTGAAAATATAATTTTTATTTGCTAGCATCCCTCGAAATAAAGAAATTTAGATTAATGTCCCAGTAAAAAAGTCACAATTTTTAATGATCGTATATAATCTGATTCTTTCTGAATGTCAATTTTTATTTTCAATAAGGACATTTTTTTAAGTTTCACCTATATACCAATGGATGAAAATTATTTGATTTACTCAGAATTAAAGTGCACTTATCTACATTCAATATTTTTCTTTCAGAATTAAACATTTTTTTCAAAAACATAATTTAATTATGTCAGAAAACAGGATATTTGTGTAAAACTTTGATGAAACATGAAATATTTCGAAAGAATCTAACAAAGCTTAAGTCAATTGGGGATAAGTACAGTAAATTCCAACTTAAACACAGTAAAATTTATCTAATCACTTTTCTCTTGACTTTTATTATAAAAGTTATATATACTGACACTTAAATATATGAATAAACTTAAAATGAAAACAAAAGAAAAAAGTCATTAAGTATCATTGCTTACATATAAACCTGCTTTTAACACTAATGAACTCATTTAAAAAATTGTTCTAAATAAAGTTTTTGCAAACAGTTTATACCACCAAAGGAATATATTATTTATTTTTTACATATAACTGATGATAAAAATTGGAAAAGAAGAAAAAAGATACCTTTATACAGAGACTAAAACAATATACTCCGAAGTTGTCAATTATTTAATAAATCTAAATAACATTCCTTAATTACATACAATATATATCATGGAGGAAATCACTTGAGTGACCAGTTTTTCATGTCAATCTAATATATATTATAAATGCGAAAGTTTGTGAGGATGTTTGAGGTTCTTTCACGCAAAAACAACTGAATGGATTTTAATGAAACTTTACAGTAATATAGCTTATACATCAAAATAACGCATAGGCTATAATTTATAGCATAGGCTACAATTTATAAAGATATTGTATGAAGTGTCCAAAATAAAACGATATTTGTCAAGTAAGTAGGAAAACATTCTGCCATCTGCAAGCAATTCAAGCATACGCTGCAAAAAAGCCCACAACAGCATATATCTATCTTTTGATTTTGAAAAACCCTTTTTGTTTTGACTATGCAAGACTCACTTCTAATTAATTCCTGTGATCAGCATAATGCCTATATTTTTTATTTCAGAATAAAACTAAGTTTTGAAGGGAGAGGTTGTTATAAATTTCTCTTTATTTTAATGTGTTTTTTTTATGATTTTATTATGCACATTTGGTATAAGAAATTGGATCTTTTTTCAAAATAAATGCTTTTATCAGTTCTGGTACTTAAAGTAAATAAACTTTCTCTACATCATTTGGACAAATTTTCAAAATTTGTTTGTAGTTAGTAGTTAATTATAATGCTATAATTTCAATCGAATAGGCAAATATTGCGTTTTTATGTATAAAAATAATTATAACTACTGTACTGTATTTTTTGGAGTGTGTGAGTGACTGAATATTAACATCGCAATGTTCAGCTACACGAGGGCTTTTAGCAACGTATCACGTAATTTTGAACCATGGTCAAGTGATGTGGACGACACGTGGAGCTGGCGGCTTCTCCTAACTACCACACCACACCAACTTAGAAGGAATATTCTACCAATACTTAGCAAGAATATTCTTTGAAATCCATTCTTCCAAGATATATGACAGCACGTGTTCTATGGTGAGTATTTTAGAAGGGAAGGCGAATAGTTTTGTAGCAAATATTGGGTTTTCAGCTGACGGCATTTTCAGCAGATTGCAAAGTTTATTATTTTTGTCCCGAAAAAATTGTTTGTCACAATTTAAGTGTCTTATATTTTTGTATGTTAATGAAGACCCTAGAAAACCATTTGATTATTTATTTTAAGTGAACGGTGTATATAATTAATTTTACAGTGGAATATCTTTAATTAATTTATTAGCTCTAACGGATTAAATTTTCCAAAGTGGAGTATTTTGTTTTTGTATATCCCTTAATTTTCAATGTAGTGATCCAAAAAAAAATATTGTAAGAAAAAAACTGCAGTAAATCATGATGCGGTGGATATAGCATTAACGCGCATTGTGCCCCTACACAGCGGTTCTTACAAAGCTCTAATAAAGCTATGAATGTAGTTAGGCATTTGCCAACTTCACTCTATCATTAACATTTCATGTTTTTCATTGAATTGCCATTATAATTTAAGAAATGGCGTTGCTTGTGAATATTACAATTTTAACATAAAATAAATACAACAGAAAGCAATATTAATGTATTATACTTTCAGATATAAATTATTTACACTCTATTTTAAGCATTCATTACACAAAACTTTTAACAATGTGTTACTTATGCTGAACAGAGATCAGCTTAGGGTATTATTTTCAAAAATCGACCCTCAAGAGTGCTACGGGGAGTTATAAATAAAAAAAAATCCTTTTTATGAGCTATTAGGTCTATAGACTTAAAATTTAACAAAGGTGTTGTTTTTTTCTTCAGCAAGAAGCTCTTTTTTTTGTTGTTGTTGTTTAATTTGAAATTCACATAAAATTATCTCATTAAAAACTTCTTTATCCTTCAATCTGTGTTGCTTAATTTTTCAGTTCACTCATGCGAAGAACGGGTGTGCCAGCTAATATATGATAAAATTTTAGTTATCTTTCTATTAAATAGTGTAAAAAGACTGAAACAGAGTTACAGGTTTTTTTTTTCTATTTATAGACATTCATATTAATTGAATTAATGCATTAATAATTAAAATAAAAACTTTTTGAACTTTTAATCTTATCCAAGGATTGAAGGGATTTTTTTATGCAGTTAATTATATCAATAATTTGTAATTACATACATATTTTATTTTATTGTTTAGCTTTTAAGTTCCACAAAAAAAAATTAATTTACTATTTATAAATAGACTTCAAGTTTATGATATCTTTTTGTGTCATAAGTACGCATTAACTAATTTATCACCAATGAGATTTTATTGTAGCTATGTATTAAACTCATGACCAATTTTTTAAAATAAAAATTGTGATATGCAGCCAACAGTGGAAAACCACTTTATCCACTAGCTTGGAAACAATAATAATGATAACTGCACTTGATGTTTTTTTTATTTGAAAAATGATAGAGTAACACACAAAATACAAATTTTCTTTTATTTCATTTTTTTCCTTTTAAAATCAATAAAAATGTGAAACACTTTCAACAATACATAAAATAAATCGGTACTTACGTATTATTACAACAATCGCCTTCCTATGTGTCATACGTGCAGAATATGCAACCATATGCTTTGTTTCATATAATTTTGGCAATAGGTTGAGATACTATGTAAGTACCAGATTTTCTGTATATAATCTAAGATTAATATACACATTCCTTTATCAGTTATCATTCTTAGAGTTTAAAGAAAACTGAATTACAAGAAATTAAAATAAAGGCATACCCTATGAAAGTTTTACCTGTTGAATATTACTTAACATTTTGCACAGATTTCCAACTACAGTGATTCTCTGAAAAGAAATTTTAGAACTTAAGTATTATACTGTTAACTAATCTTGTAAAATCTAAACATGTTGCCAAGTGCTGCAATATACCGCCAAATAGTTAAAGCTATTCTTGTGTACATTCAAACATGGGAATATTATCAACATTCAAACATGGGAATATTATCAATGTGAGCATTTGGTGACATATTTTGCACTAGAAATGTCTTTTCGTTTAGCAAAATATGTACTTTCAAGAAACTTTTCAAGACAAGAATATCACAAGCAATAATGAGAAATAGATGCAACTTTCCTTACGATTTCTTATACATTGGTATTTGCAAGTTTCCTTGAGGATATTTTTTTAAATCTCTAAGAATGCGATATAACTGAGCAAAAAACATGTCAAATTTCTGCATTGTAGGAGACTACATTCTTTTATTTTCACCATATATGACAAAAAACGTTTCTTGTTTCATAGGTTCACTTGGTTAAATATTGATTTACATATAAATGAAATAATTAGCATTCTGTCTAAGGAAAAGTCAAAATTATGTATTGGATACTCCATCAAAGCTGTGATGCACATTATTCTTGAGGTTTCTTTAATACCAAATTATTACAAAAATATAATAAAAATAAATTATGTAATATAAAATATAAGTTATAAAAAGTATCCTTTTCAGAAAAATAAAATATAATAGCATAAAAATTGAGATTAAATGATGAGATCGGTAATTAAATTCACTTAAACTGAGAATCTGATGTGTTACATCCTAAAATTGAATCATAATGTATTAGTTTAAATACTAGAACAAATCCCTAGTATGTTTCATTCATTCGTACTTTAAACAATCATTTCTTCCTTGCCTTTTTCATTCACCGTGTTTCTAAGAAAAACGTGGTTTCCAAAATGCTTTCTTGAAGAATACAGAAAAAAAAACATTGCTTCTAAAATACAATACTGGACAAAAGCATCCAAAATGCAAGCTTCAGATTGAATGAGATATCTCCCTTTCTCTCAAACAAACATAGCTTTCCACATTTTTTCTTCAAGAAACCATTTTGAAGACCATGTTTTCCTTAGAAGCAAGGTAGAGAAAGATTAAGAAACAAGTAGATTTTTTGAGAAAGAAAAAGGTAAAAAGAAATGATTGATTAGCATATGAATAAATGAAATATACCAGGGGACTGTTCTAGTATTTTTTTTTTACCAAAGGTTCTATGAAAAGTTTTGGAAAAAAAAAAGGTTAAAGTGTAGTGTAGGGAGGAGGTCTCTTGGCGTAGTCCTTTTTATTTAGCGACTAAAAGCGGTCGCCAAGGGACTTTATTCGGAAGTATTCATTGTTTATTTTAGAATGAATTCGTTATCTCACCATGACATTAAGATAAAAATTGCCAAAATGAAGAAAAATCGCCAAATCCAAAGTGGCTCTCCAATACTACACTTAAAAAAAAACCCTATTTTAAACACCTTCTTGAAAACAAAAACTAAAAATTCAATCAAATCAGTGTTCCGCAAACTTTTTATCGCCGCGGACCGGTCAACGTTTGTTTATTTTGGAGAACGTGGATTGTTTGTATTTTAGACAGTTTTGATTTAATAAATTTAATTATATTTAATCGTGACTTAAGAATAAAATATAGCTACACCAAAAAATGAATATAAAGAGATTTTCATAAAAAAATAGCTCAAACCCATGAATAAATATACCACAGCAAAAAAGAGGGAAATAAGTTAATGTTTCTTGCGCGGCCCGGGGTTGAAGATCGCTGGAATAAACCATTAAAAAAATATTTTTCACTGTCAGAATATACTTTTCATTTCGCCAAGCGAACACATTTGATAATGATAGTCAATAAATGCATTAATAAAAGGTACTTACTGTGAGATTCAACAAATTTTCGAGTTTGGATTAACTTCGTGGGAATGATCCTCCTTCCATTTGGGAAGTCGTTAAATAAAGAGCACTTTTTTTAGAAGAGGAGAGGGGAAGGAAACAGGGGGATGACAGACTAGAGTCTCCAAACTGCCAGAAATGGACTATTCTATTTTAGAGATTGGTAGGGTAAGGTAAATTCTTGCAGTTTGTTGGAGGGAAAAGTATGTCAGTTTAAGGGAAGAATTTCTCAGTTACAGGAGATTTTTCCCTAACATTAAAAAAGCGGTTTTCTATAAAAACATTCCTTGCAACGATTATTTTTTTAAAGTTATTTTATTGAGAAGTATGAATCTGTCTCTCCTGGAAGAAAGAGCAATACATGCAATGTAATTTTTTTTTTAAAAAAATGAATTAGCAATAGTGTAGAAATTAAAAGTTTGGTTTGAAAGGAATTATGTGATTCGAAATAATGAGTTATTTTACATCACAATAATCCCATGGTTGGGAAAAATTCCACATTCTCCATTATTTTAAAATTGTATTTGTGTTAAAATGAATGGGGAAAGTAATTGTACATTATATTTAAATTATTATTTTAATGCAATAATGGTAAAATAATAAATTGCTTCATTGCATGTGTATTGTTTCTTAAGAATTTTAGCAGCATTCTCTTAATCATGTATCAAGTTCTCATTAGGTCTGATGATCAGAATAAAAGATTTGTATATGAAAGTGTTTTGCAATTTGTTTGAAATATGTATTTAATTAAAAATAAAATCTAATATGTACATACATTTGAATAGCAGTAGTTTTTAAAGAATAGAAGTATATTATTGTACATTTAAAAAGTAACAAAAGGTTGTGAGGTAAAAATGTTGTTTGTAAAAATGTTTATGTATGTAAATGGTTTATGTGAAAAAAACACTAACATCCTCTGTTTAAATGACTCATTAAATATTCACATCATGTCAAAAGATGGTGTAATACTTTTAAAATGAAACATCACTTCTTACTGCATCCTGAAAAGAAAGATTCAGAATTATTTAAAGCAGTATTTACTGAATTATGAAAAAATCTCTCTGCACGGTAACTATCAATAAATTGACATCTATTTTTGACTGCTGCATGTCATTTTCAGAGTGATTTAATTGTTTGAAGAAAATTGCATGCACTCTGCTTTCTGCTTTTGGTTCCATATATATATATATATATAAATTTATTTCTCTTATGAAATATATTTTGAGTCCATAAAGAAATTGTTTAATAGTTGAACATTCAGAATGATGTGCGAATCAGATTGTAAGTTACAAATTATTCCACTTATATTGCGATATTAAATAGAGCTTTGCAGGGACAAGTTTCATATTTAAATTAAAAATTTTATTGAAGGTATACTAATTATATTGCTGAAATATTTATATTTGTTACTTTTTATTTTAATCAATTTTTTTACGAGATGCGTATTTATATGTACAATCTGAATTTTTACCTTTGTTAAAGGAATATAAATATATATATTTTATGTGTAGAGCTTATTTTTATGTTATTATTAATATCTTTAAATCTATATGTATTGCCACCGAATTGAATTGTTTCAAATATTCCTATGATGTGGCATGCTGTAGATTTGTTTGGCGCACCATAGCTGTAAGGTTGGCCACCCTTGATGTAGGAAATTCATTACATTCATCTTTCTATAATATACTTTATAAATTAGATCTAGGAAAAAGTTGTAAAATAGGAGTTCATTATATATAGGACTGAGAGACAGTAGTTAAATACTTAAAGAAAACTCCCTTTTCTTGTTATAAAAGCTTACTGCAGGTTTATGCTTGTATATATGTATTGGTACTTAGTGATTATAGGATTATGAAGCCAAACACAGTGAGGAACAGGTGAAGTTCTGTTCTGTTTCAGTGCTTGTGCTGACTGTATCATTTTGGGTATTGCTAATGTCTGTGTTGTCAACAACTCAGAACAGTTACAAATCCATATTACCAGGATATATCCAATAAATAACTAAAACTATCCTTATTAATATTATGAATGCAAAAGTTTGGATGTATATATGGATGGATGTTTGTTACTCTTTCACACAAAAACAACTGAATGGGTTTTAATGAAACTTTACAATAATATAGCTTATACATTAGAATAACACATATGCTATAATTTATAAAGATATTGAGTGAAGTGTCCAAAATATAACTAATTGTCAAGTAAGTAGGAATATCCTGCCACAATTTTTCTTGCAAAATTGATAAATGCACCAAATATGGTAACCCACCTGAATGTTTTTTATCAGTCAAGGAAAAGGTTGAATGTTGTGGAAAGGTTGCTACTCCAAAACACATTACGCAAAAGCACGCCAAATTGGCAATTTCTCAAAATTTGGCAACAGCATACATCTATCTTTTATGTGTGAAGCAAAACTCTACCTATTTTTTGTCTACACCAGGCCGTGTGCTTTTGCCAAAAGAGTGAACCCTAAATACAGTAAAAATTGATAACTTATTTCTATGCCCTTTTTTAAAATTTTGTTATGCACATATGGTAGTAATAAATTGATCCTTATATCAAAATAAATACTTTATCGCTTCTTGTTTTTAAAGTAGATAAACTTTGTCTTTTTTCCCCCACTACATCATTTTGACAAACATGCATAATTTGTAGTGGTTAGTAGTTAATTTTTAACACTATAATTTTAATTGAATAGGCAGGTATTGCATTTTTTAAGTATAAAAATAGTAACTACCATAGATATTTTTTGTAAGAGTAGAAAAAGTACCTACTAAGAATTATTATGCGAAAAACGTAAGTCTAATCTTTCTCAAAGTTCGAGCTATGAAAGTAGCTAAACCTAATGAAACGTTTCCACAATCAGAACTGCGAAGGTTTGAACAAACGGAGCGTGAGGCAGATAACAATTTTAGCATAAAATAAATACAAGATAAAGTAATATTAACGTATTACACTCCTAGATATAAATTATTTATATATAGTATTTTAAGCATTCATTATACAAAAGTTGTAATGTAAAAAAGTCAGCAATGTTACTTTTGCTGAGCAGAGATCAGCTTAGGAAGGTGTTTTCAAAAACTGACCCATAAGAGAGTTACAGGGAGTTATTAATACAAATAATCTTTTTTTTATATCAGCTATTAGATTTACAGACTTACAATTTAACAAACATGAGTTTTTTTGTTAAGCTGAGATACAATAAGCTTTTTTTTTTGTTTAATTTGCGATTCATGTAAAAATACTCATTAAAAACTTCTGTATCCTTCAATCTGTATTGTTTAACTTTTAAATTCACTCGTTCAAAGAATGGGTAAACCAGCTCTTATTTTATAATTTTTTAAATATTTAATAAGTCTTTATCAATAAACAATATTTTATCTCTTACTGCCACTTAAGCAAACAGTATGTCACAATTAATTGCTAAATGAAGATTTTTAATCAATTTTTTTATTTCAAAACCCAATAAGGAAATTATTTTTAAAATAATGAAAATATTTTAGTTCTGTATAACATACTTTTTCATCAGATAAGTGTTTAAATTATTTATTCAACACAGAGGAATGAAAAACTATAAAAATAAAATACTAAAATGTTTTTATCGGGTAGTAATATTTCCTTTTGAATTTTTTTAGTGAATGTAAACATATAAGTAGGCTTTCCCCATAGTGTTTTTTTTTAACACATATATGTTAAGCATTTAGTTGTGGAATTTTGTAAATTTAAAAATTTCTACTTTTTCTGTCTTTCTTCAATCTACAACTAATTTTAAAAGGGTACATTTTCGTTTACAAGGGTTAAAAATTGCAAAGTGAAAGAGGGAATTTAAAAGCCACACTGTTCACCTACTCAAGAGCTTTTGGCAACACACCTCGAAATTTTAAACCATTGTCAAGTGACGAGGATGGCACCTCGAAAAAGAATAATGCAAGTGGTGATTTTGTGAAATGAAGCGAAAATTTATAAAAGCA
Organism: Trichonephila clavipes; assembly: GCA_019973935.1. Taxonomy (NCBI): domain Eukaryota; kingdom Metazoa; phylum Arthropoda; class Arachnida; order Araneae; family Nephilidae; genus Trichonephila; species Trichonephila clavipes. Next base: position 3,768 of record BMAU01003018.1, on the reverse strand, counting down.
GAGAAAGCCTGTGCAATGTTGGGCCATGCAGCTAGTGTATGTATATATATATTTGATATAGATTTTTTCTTTACTTTCTCAAGTATTGCAGTTAGTTTAAGATGATTTACAATGCGAACATTCATTTAAAAAATGTTTAATTTTTATTGTACTGCTTTATACGTGCTACCCATCCGGTATAGTGGTTAGTGACGCTGACTGCTATGCCGTAGGGCCTGGCTTCGAATCCAGGGGAAGGCATGGATGTTTGTAAATGTATACTGCCTTTGTGGCATGGTGAGGTAGTTAGTTGGACTGAGGTGGAACCGAGCCAAATGTAGTGTGCTCAAAACTATGGCTAACAACAGAAATACTACTTGCCACGATGAATTTCCTGGGCCGTGATCTGACGTTGCCGTTGATCAGGCGGCATAAGTAACAACAACTGCCTTACACATGGTTTTACCCTACCTAAAAATACTGTAATTGCTACAATAGGTGATCTTAATATTTTTCATTCTTAACCCGTGCAAAGAACAGGCATTTCAGTTAGTGTATATCTATATGTATCATGTATGTATTTTTAGAAAAGTGAAAGGGTTAACCTTAGCTAAGAAATTAAATTTTATTATTTTCTCCCTGTTAAGTAAAATATATTTTCCAAGTAGTGTAGTTCATTGATTTCAATGTATAAGTTTCATTCTGTCAGTCAAAACCAAATGAGGAAAAGGGACTCTGCTGGCTATTATCTCAGCAAAAACTGAGACAAGACCAACAGCATGTAAACTCTTTTTTTTAAGCTGGATGTGTAAGCATTTAATTATTCAGTTGAGTACAAATCTTTGTTGTAGTTGAAGGAAAATCCATTTCTTTATATATTAGTTAATGTAACATTGACATAAAAGCGATAAAAACATTTTTTCTTTTCTCATGTGCATATTTCGATGGCTGTTTTATATTTTCTAATGTAGAATAGGGAATTACTTTATACAGATTAATTCATGTAAGTTATAAAACAGAGTTGGTTTTTTCTGGTTGGTTTATGAGAACAAAAGAAAAATGATGAAATAAACACTGTAATGGAGTTTTATTAAGGATAAGAACAGTTAGGTATTCGTTGGCGCTGCGATATCGTCACCCCCACCCATACTTGTATACATTCTCTTGACACTGCACAAAGCAGTCGCAATAAATGTTTATGCCTTAAAACTCGCATTTTTAATCAAATACAGTACCATTCGCATTAATAGTATTAATTTCAAAATGAATATATTATTAAATATCTGCAAAAACATTTAATACTAAAATATTTGTTCTCTCCTGAAGTGTCATAATAAATATAGCCTATTCGTTTTGTTTCCTATAAAATAAAATTATCAATACCTTAAAACTCGTATCCTTGAAACTGTTAACAAAACCTCTGCTGGATAAGTGTACAGAAGGTAAGATACATACTCATACTCTTTCCAAATAAAGATAACAGAAAGTTGTGTAACATGTTTTGGTCCAATGCTGGCAGTTAACTACATTGAGAGTACATGGTAAACAAGTAATATATACAGATTTCTTAACCCCAGTCAAATTTTTGTGAAAAGGCAAAAAAATTTTTAGTACTGCTAATATGCCCAAAAGAAACATCTGCTGGTCCTTGAACATCAACTAAAAAGGTGCATAAATAACATTTTTTGAATTCACAAGATATGTGTTCAATGCAAGTAATTCAAAATTTTAGATTTTGTAAAGTTTTATTTGCGAGTTTGCAAATTTTCATATGAACATAATTTAATCAGCAGAATTCTTTGGGAAAAAAGACGCAATGAAGTAAACAAAATACACTTGCATGATGAAAAAAGTACTACCACTAGTATGTTGGATGGTAAAACATGCATGATTTGTATGTTTTTCTTTTCAATAATGAATGTTTCAATACATCATTTTTTTTTTTGCCATAAATGTTACTTGTTAAAACATAGCAATACAAACACAAAAATAAAATTTGTTATAATTAATCTGATTCTTAATTTTTTTTGTCTGGAATCCCATTCACCATATTTTACACCATTTTAATTATGGCAATGAAGAAATGTTCTCTCTCTCTCACTTATAATATAACTGAAAACAGTAACGATACAAATTTAAATTTTAGTTAAGTAACAAAATTTTTTTTTCAGTATCTCAATTTTTAAATAAATTCAAATAGAAATAAAAAAAATACAATTCTCTTTATTAGAAGGTACCAAGTTTTAATAATTTCTGAAATAAACTTGAAAAAAGGTGAGACAACTTATTCCTTAAGCACATGCACAGGAAAATTTTACCATTTTTGACTGTACATTGCAGCATTTGGTGGTTTGTTTTTGCTAAATCAAAAAAAGTTGATAGGCTGATATTAAGTGTTGTTTTATAATATGTATTAAACATAAATACATACAATATACTTTTATTTACTTACATAAACTGGTAACCAATATCATCAATTTAAAAGACTGCCAAATGCCACAATATTCAGCCAATAGTGGATAACATCCCTGAGCACATTGGAACACAATAACAATGATGGGAGATACCCAATTTTCTAGATCAACGCTTAAAACTAAGTACACCAGGTAAAAACAAGCTTTAATAACAGTCAAATTCTTTTTGTAAAATTATTTTTAATGCTGAGGATTCAGCAAAAAATACAATACAAAAGAAAAACTGACACAGAATACATTTTTGCATTTCTATAAGGAAACTGGCATCATTAGCTTTCATGCTTACTAAAGGTTTGGTCAACTTATTTACACAGGTAATATCAAGTTTTGTACACTTGAGTGGAAATCATAACATAATTTTAAATATATTTCCACTCTTAGAAAATTGTCCTCATTACAATAAAAGATTAAAATTCATAAACTGATGTACTTATGAGCTATTGTTTTTGCTGATAATGATCAAAAGACTAAGTCATGTATATGCACTTTAAATGTGTTCCCCCTGAAAGTAACTTTCTATCTACCTGATTTGTAACAGTAATAAATATTCAAAAGTAATGTTTTACTAATAAAAATTGTATTGTGACACATTATGTTCACATTTTGTTTTTGTCTTTGTAATCTAACTTCAAGCTCTCTCCAAATATGATCTATAGGTATTTAAAATCAGTTGACTGAGGTGGTGTTCACAATATTAATACATATGCATGCATGAGTTTGAAAATTGTGACAGGAGCAAAATTTCTTAGAGGGAGACAATGAAGTAAACAAAATTAACTTAAGATGAACAACCACTATTTTGAGTAGAGGGATTATATACAGCTTCTATACTTTTTATTTTTCTTCTTTTATGTATAATGAATGAATGTTTGATATACAACTTTTTTGGTTGTACACTATTTTGACATATAATAATGACTACGCAGAAATGTTCTAAAAATATAATGTCATAAAATGTAGCATATGATGTTGCATGAATTTTAGTTTATTCGCACCACCTTCCGCATCACCCATGAGGTATGGTGCAGCGATGCATTACCCCTTTTATCCAAATAGGAAAGGCGGGTTCCCCAGTAGGTATATTTCCTTATGCAACATTAAACGTACCGTATTTTCCTGTGTATATATAATCCGAGGATTACGTGAATTGTGATTATGTGTGTGTGCGATTATGTGTTTAAAATTTTGTTGTGCGTATATACGCCGTCGCAGATAATGTGATAAAAACATTCTCCATCAGAAAAGCTGATAAAGTTTTGAAAGAAATAGTACTGACTTTGAACTAAACATAAAAGAAAAGGCTACCGAAGGAGGA